>CM031242.1:272329479-272899092 GCA_018340775.1 Taxus wallichiana var. yunnanensis | reverse complement strand
CACAATTAATTAATTAATAAATAATAATTAATTTAGCTAAAGGGATACAAAGGATATATGGGATTAATTAAATTGATCCAAAGGGGTACAATGTGTATTAATTAATTGATTTAATCATTTAATCAAAAATGGGTGAATAACAGAGTGTAATAGGATAACACTAGGAACAAGTAGAAACATAAGTTTAATTTTGGGGTGTCTATATTTTCCTCTCTTTAAAGTTATATTTCAAGGTAATAGTGCTTTAAAGTTAGTAGATGCATGTAGATCGGCGATCGGAGAAATTGTGAAGCATTGAGATGCCCCAAAAATAGACTAGTAGAGGAATGCTCCCTCAAGTGGGTGGATGGTGTAATAAGGCAGTGGAAAACCACTTGATAGGAAGGAAAACAAGGGAGTAGAACAATAATGGGAAAAGATTGTGCTCGTAGAATGAGCATCATTTAGAGAGTAAATTTTAGAGTAACTTGATTTTTTTATTGCATAATAGAGTTTTCACCATGATTATAAAATAATCAAGATGGTTAACCCATATGTGTGTAAACAAACACACACAACAAAGAAAAGATAAAAATGAAAACAAACCCAATATACAAAGTAGGTGATGACACCAGGGTTATAAAGGAACAAGATGTGATCACACTAATTGTAAGTGGTCCTAAAAGAGTAAAAATTAACAATGCAAAACAAATTTGAAAAAGAAGACAATCAGCTCTGCCCCTAATGTGTGCCACAATGAAGATTAAGTAGATACAAATGCTTGCAAGTGGGAATAGGATCATAATGGAAGACTAAAGTTAAAGTGAATCCTTATGACACTCTTGTTGAATCCATCGTGTAAATGATCAAATTTGAAATTACCCCAGGTGAAGTTATATCACGAAGGAAAAATAATTATGTGAATTGCCCCAAGTAGAGTTAGAATATCATGGAAAGGAAAGAATTTATAGTTGTAAGATTGTCACTCTTTGTAATCATCTAATTCAGAAAATGGTGAACAAAATTACATAGTCACAAGAGTTTTTTTAAAGCATATTCGAAACATTTTGTATGTTTTTTTGTATTTTCTGAACAATTTTATATTGTTTTTGGGATTTTCAACAATTTTATATTATTTTTGAAGTTTTTTGAAATGTCTTTTTTGAATTTTTTGGTCTTTTTTGAATTTTTGACCACACAGAAAAGAAGAGGGAAAGGAAATTCCCAAGTCAAAACTAACATGCTAAATGGAAGGTGAACAATGGGCATGACAACCTAATAAGGAAATTATGTGACATGTAACGAGGTGAAAAGTTACAAGTGGGAAACAAACTGAAATGAAGAAACATGTGGATGTATTGATATGCCCCGAGTCTGAGGTTTCTCTTTAGAATCAAGAGTATAACTTCTTCAAATAAATGGAATTCATAGGCTCCTTTAACTATTTTCCATCCTTGGTAGATAACTTTTATACACCAGATCTAAATCTAGTAGTTATAACATAAAGACCCAGCCAATTAGGCACAAATTTTCCCTATTTTTCTCATGGTTTAGTTATGTTCTTCTGATTTTCCTTTAGTAAAAAATCACCGATTTCAAATTGTTGAGGTTTGATCTTACGATTATAATTACGACATATTCCATTCTAATATACCTACATATGGTATAAGGCACAAAGCCATCTCTCATCTAGTAATTCTAGCTCTGTAAGGTGTGCAACATAGTTATCGTCTTCATGAATGAGATGTTGGCGATAGGTAATATCGCTTCAGAGCCATATACTAGGGAGAATGGAGTAGTTGTAAGTGTATGGAAGGAAGTGTGGTAGGCCTAGAGGGCAGGATACATCTATGTATGCCAATAACATCCATTTTTACTGACTATCTTTTCCACAATGGACTTGACATTCTTTTTTTATGCTTTGGATTGGTTGTTACATTGTGGATAATAGGGTATAACCCATTTTAGGAAGATATTATATTTATTAGCTAGGGATTTGAGATCCTTATTTTTGAAAGAACCACCATTGTAAGTGAAAATAGCAGTGGGGATGCCAAAACAACAAATAGTATGATTAAATAGGAATTTATAAATATTGCACCCAATAATGTTAGTAAGAGGCATAACCTCAATCCACTTAGTGAAAGTTATAATAAATGTGTGGCCATCAAAATATGTGGGCGTTATTTTTCTAATTAAATCAAGTTCCTATTTTTAAAAAGGCCAAGGTGATGTAATGGGTTGTAAGGCTTGGGATGGTGCATGAATGAGATTACCATGTTTTTGGCAAGCCTAACATTTCTTCACAAATTACATGTATCTTCCTCCATTGTGGTTGAGTATTATCCAATGTGCAATATCTTCTTTGCAATGACTATACAAGGTGTTAGCAAGAAGGGTGTAGTGCAAAGCACGTTGTGCTTAAGGCTCTTTTATTAGCTAAATTAAATTTAGGAGGATAAGATTTAGATTGAATGAAGGTGTATATATCATGGTACCAAGGATGATCAAGAACAACAATCTCACAAACCATGGTGGACTCTGAAAATTCATATACCAACACCCAAATATGTTCAGCAAGGAACTCATTATGAGTTTGATTAGTGTCGAATGAAATAAGGGAGGAGATAGTTGCCATGGCATCTACTATTTTTTTTATATGTGCAGAACTTGTTCAAAATTGATAATTTGGAAATACCTGTAAGGCTACCAACTATTATTTTATAAGGTAATAGATTTTCACCTTTTAATTGATATTCTTCGTTAACTTGATTAATGACAAGAAGAGAATTACCAAGAACTTTCAATTCTTTAAGGCTCCATGACATAGAAAACCTTAAGTCTTATCAATGCTTCATAATCTACTATGTTATTTGTGTAATGGAAGTTGATACAATAAGATTTTGGTATGGGGTCTCCATCTGGTGTACGTAAGATAATTCCTTCTCTAGAACCATGGATATTGCAAGATCCATCAAAGAATAATGTCGATAAGGGTGTTGCTTCTATGTACAACAAGTATTCATCTGGAAATTCAAAATATAGCAGTTGAGAGGCTAGCATTGATGCTACAACCAATTGATCTTCTAGTTTTTGACCTTTGATAGCTTTTTGATTGACAATTTTAATGTCAAATTCACTGAGTAGAACAATCCAACTAGACATTCATCATGTTATGAATAGTCTCGAAAGTAGGTACTTAAGAGGATCAACCCTTGAAATTATCTTGGTGGTATGATTTAAGAGATAATGTTGCAGCTTGCCAAAAGTATAAGAAACTGCTAAACAATCCTTTTAAACATGTGAGTACTTGGTCTCATGTTCAAGAAGAGTTATGCTCAAGTAATTCATGGATTGTTCCTAACCCTTATCATTGTGTTGTGTCAATAATGCCCCAATGGCATGTTTTGTTCTAGATGTATACAACATCATAGGATTATCTTGTATAGGTGGCATGAGTACTGACAGAGATGATAGGTATTCTTTAAATTTTGTAAACACATATTAAAATTCATGTGTCCATTTGAACTAGACATCCTTTTTAAGTAGCTGGTTAAAATGATGGTACTTATCTACCAATTGAGAGATGAAGCAACGAATAGACTATATTTTTCCTTATAGGCCCCTTAGTTGTCGAAGGTTCTGAGGAGGTGGCATATCTATTATAGCTTTGAGCTTGGTAGGGTCCACTTCAATTCCTCTTCGTGAGACAATAAACCCCAGAAGTTTTCTTGAAGTGATACTAAAGACACATTTTTTTGGTTTAAGGAAAAACTTATACTCCCTTAACCACTCAAATATACACCTAAGAATTGATATATGATCCAATCTAGTCTTTGATTTAGCAAGAATATCATCAACATAATCATGCATTATGTCATGAAGAAGGTTGTGAAAAATACCGGTCATGGCACGTTGATAAGTTATGCCATCGTTTTTAATGCCAAAAGGCATGAAATTGTAATAAAATGTCCCCCATGGGGTTGTAACAGTTGTTTAATACTAATCTTCTTCAGCAATTTGAATCTGGTTATACCCATAAATTCCATCCATAAGGAATAACATCTCATGGCCCGCAGTAGAATCGATAATGATGTCAATATTAGGAAAAGGGAAATCATCCTTAGGACATGCGTTGATAATGTCATATAAATTTGTACAAATATGGATTTTTAGGGTCTTCTTTACAACTGGTACCATATTATATATCCACTCTAAGTATTCAATGCACCGTATAAGTCCTACATCCAATAATTTTTGTAGTTCAGCCTTAACAAGCAATGCAACCTTGGGATGCATTTTATGTAGTTTTTCTTGATAGGTTTAGCATCTGGGTGAACCACAAGGTGATGAAACACAAGAGAAGGATCAAGATTGGGAATATATTTTTAAGACCAAGTGAATACATCCTAAAATTTGGTTGGAAGTTTTGTGAAGGCTTTGATTTTGGTTTCTGATAAACTAGCACCTAGTTGTAACAATTTTGGTTGGTCTTCAGTTCCAATGTTAATGGTTGCCATCTCTTCTACTAATAGCTTACAAGTGTCATTATATTGAAATGATGTTGTATGATTGTGTAGATTGTCATATATTTTTGATCTGAATCTCTTCTCTCTAGTGCCTCTAAAATGTTATCACTAGGAGATGCATCCTTTTATTTCTTTTTCTTTTTCATTTTTTGCTTCTCATATAATGCCTTAGAAAGGTTTTCACTCTACAAGATATAATTTTTCATTTTTTTGTGTTTAATTTATTTTTATTTAGGACTGGAGATCGTAATTTCTTCATTGAAGTAGGTGGTAAAATCAAGGTTTATATCGAAACCCTTCTTGTGATCTGACAAGCAAACAGGGTCCCGAGCCCTGAGGAACTCTTTAATGGACTCATCATTTTGAAATATATCAATAGAAATATGACACTGTTAGTCCCGATCAATGAGGGAAACAACATCGAGGGATTGAATAGATAAGTATTCAAGGAAAATCATACTCTCAACTAGGTCTTGAAGAGACTATGTGTGGAACCCGTCTCAATTTCAAATATAAATCCTCAATGCTAGGTAACACATCAAATACTATAGGGCTCTTATTATATGTATCACATCCTAGATCATATATGTAAATATTAGACTTGATATTTATAGGTTCAAGAAAACCATGCCCTTTTAGGCCAAGGCTGTTCCTTTCCATTTCATGTTTTTCATCATTCTATGGCCCTTGGTGTAATCAATGGATTCATAGCATTCTTCCATCTTGTATTCGCATAGCCCTTCTCCAAAGAGTGTTTCCTAGATAGCCCATGTTATTATAGATGAGGAGTGTTAGGATGCCCATAGCAATGATGGGAGTTTTCCAATAAGGAATGTATTTTAAAGTGTATAATTTCCTAATCCTTTATGAGAGAATGTAACTTCACATGAAAATTTCAATGTATATGCTTTAGAGGAAAGCGTAGAGGCATGAGTAATATCCTCGGGTGATGCTTTAGATGTATACTCAAGATTGTTCTTTCGACACCTTAGCCTATAGTTTTAATTTCTTTTCATGCCATTTCCCGCCATCCCGATCTCTTTCTTTGCATTATTTTATCTTCTTGATTTCCCCTTGCATTCCTTCCTTTTACATGCGAGCTTTCTCCCCTATTCATCATGCACTCTATCGGTGCTCAATTTGATCTCACCCCATTTTTCCTCGAAATTCTTGGTTTACGAGCTGCTGTCATATTTTCTTTCTCCCCATGTTAATGCATGAAAGCTCTATCCTTCATTTGGTTGCCATGATCAATCCTTTTCTTTGGTTAAGGATCACATTAAGTCCATAATTTTTTTTCCATTCCTCTATCCATGTGAACTAATTTGTAGCTTGGGCATAAATTGAATTTTTTTCCCTTCCTTCTACTTTTCCACAGTCACGTTGTGTTTTCCCCATTAAATTTATATCTCAACATATGTGGAAACGTGGTAAATTTTGATTGGATGTGGCTCAATGGATCACATTTGGGCCTTATATCATTTCTAAATTCTCTATCCTTAAAGAAATATTCATTTTTAGGTGCAAATGGTGATTTCCCTACATTTTATGGTTTGACAGGTGTGTTTTCCCTATCAAATTTATATCTCAACATCTGTGGAAACATGGCCCTTTCTAATTAGATGCAGCTCAAAGCAGGAATTTTGAAACTCTAAGGCCCACTTAAAATCAAATCTTGTCCACGTGGAGTGCCTACGCTCATCTAAAAATTCACCTCTTAGTTTGACCTTTGGAGTTACGTCAGGGAGACACGTGGAGGTTTCCATTGGCCTTACCCATACCTAGACATTTTTTCATGCATTCGGTGCAGCTTTGTCAGACCATGGACACATTGAGGTCCACTTCTCATTTGAGGATCCACCGAGGGTCTTAACTTAGCGGTTACACCAAGGGACAACTAATGAGCCTGCTCTTGTTCGTGGTCTTTGCTTTTAGGAACCATCTCAAATTTATGCTTTGGGAGACACGTGGAGGATTCCACTACCTCCTCTCTATACATAAAATTTTCAAGAAAATTTTTAATGCCTAGGACACGTGGAGGGACCGTGCCTATTTGTGAACCTACTGGTAAATTTTATTTTTGAAAGAGTGCCATGGGGACACATGGAAGTTTCCACTTACTCTGTTGTTGCTTGGAATTTTCAACAGCCAAGGAAAACTATCTTGGACCCTAGACACATGGTGGCTTCCACTGTTCCCTTAAATGTTTTCAACAACTCATTAGGCGAGACATGTGTGAGCTGCGCTTGTTTAAGGCCTCTACTTTTGGGCACCATATAAAAAGTGTGTCATTGAGACACATGGAGGCTTCTACTGGCTTATTTTTATACTAAGAATTTTCAAAGGCCAAAAGGTGATTTTCTTGGGCCTAAGGCATGTGGAAGGCCCGCACTTATTTGGAAACTTGCCTCTATACTTCTCCTTTGAATTTGTGCTAAGAAAACACGTGGACAACTCTAATATAAAGCTGAGAAGGGGAAGAATTAATGGTTGTTATGCATTACATTTGATTTTACTGCCATTTTTCTCCAAGACTCATGGAGATGCCAATACGCATTATTTTTCATCATTTTTTTATAAAGCCCCTTTTCATTTTTTTTTGAAAAGTGTAATTGAATGGATTTAAAGATTAAATTTGTGAGTCCAAGGATTGTTAAGGTTTATATTTTGAAGTTGGAATTACTTGGGCACTTGCAAAAACATGAATTACTAGAGAAGCTAGATACAGAGTAGAGTTGCAGAGGAAATAATGGGAAAAGGAATAAATGATGGAGGTTATAGGTGCAAAAGATGAAATAGGTGTTTCCTCGAGGTGAAAAGGATTTCCTGTCAAATCCATCTATACAGGGCCACCAGAAAATTATTAAAATAGGGATTTCTCACATGATAGAATAAGAATGATTAGAAGGATTGTCATAATGTTGTGGCATGGCATCCCAGTCATTAGTCGAGGGTCTGAGAAACATGATTTTTTCATAATTTGTCCACCTAGAATCTTTTGGGTATGAATTTGTTAAACTTCACTTTCTCAGGAAAATTGGTAACAAGAAAAGGTTCCTCAAATATTCTTCTTTTTGGGGGAAAATTTGTGATGAGTGAGCGAGTGAAATGTATAAATGCAATGAGAATACTCTTGCAAAGGGTTGGGGGTTAATTTTTATGAGAAAATATGAGAAATCCCATCTTCCCAAGAGACCATTCTAAGAAACTTGTGTTTTATATTTGAATCATGTAAAATAGGTTGCGAGTTTACAACCATTAACAACATCTAAGAATTTTTAAGGAAACTTTCCCTTTCTAATGAATCTAATCAACTTTGAATTAATCTATGTCAATCTTGGGAAAATTTGTGTCTTCTTTATTTCAGAATGTTTGTAAGTAGTTATTCTTTTTCCTATTGCAATCTTGTGTTAAAATCCCTCCGAATCACAGAGGATATTGCCCCTATGATAGTTTAGTGGAATTTTCAATTTCATTTGAAGAAGAGCCTTCATCCTACAATGAGATAAATAATTTAAAATCACTTTACTATCATTTGCTAACAGAGATTGTCTATAAGCCTTTGAGTGTATATTAGGCATGAGTAACTAGGGATCTTAATGTTTAATTGAGTCTTTACCTCAAGCATTTGTGTTAAATTATTGGATATTGTGTGAAACCGTGAAAATATGGGCCTCTATTGATGCACACCTTCGGGTTATAGGAATATTTTAGCTATTCCAAATCTTTCTGTCATTTAGTATTCCAATTGTTGTGAAGGTTTCAAATATCTATTATAATAAATTTTATCCTACTTAGTGTCACACCAAAATTATTCAAAAAAACAATGAATCCCACCGAACTACCATTTTTTCCCCGTATGTCCAAAATGTTTAAATTCTACTGCTAAAATATCTAAAAGCAATCATGATTCCATAATGTATATAGTAACCTTTAGCCTTGTTTAGAAAATATCACTATTATTTAGAAGTGACAATTCGTGAGAGTTAAATTGTGGTGTATTGATCATAGTTTCGTAGGTCTCCTTTGAAATTTGTGCAAAGAAGGATATCTTCATTTTCCTTTATCGATAGAGGTGACAAAATAGGTCCTCTCACCCTGGTTTACAGGCACAACCTAAAGCAGTGAGGATAGATCAAATCCTTAATGAAGGTGCTATTCATTTCTCTAATTCCTGAGTGACAAAGAGTCAAACGAATCCCCTCCCTAGCTACAAAATGAATGATAATATGATTTGTCTATCTCTCAGTGTATTGATAAATCTTTGATGCTACTTAGTTTCCAAGGGAGAATAAATTTGGATACCAACACTAGAATGGCATCGTTGATGGGGACATGAAGTTGTGTGTAAAGTTTGAACACCATCAAAAATGCATATAGACCCTGGTAAATTTTTCTTACAAATTTTATAGTGCAAATATGTTGTTAAAATGTCATCTTGTGTCTAGATTGTAAGAATTGAGAAAAGTTACAAGTTCTATGTGTAATATTTCTAGTTTTTGTTTATTTTTGCACTCAGTTTAGGTCAGATCTATGAATCTTTGCTTGAATTTAGTGTTGATAGATATTTGAAAAACTAATTTTAGTGCATTTACACAACTAAGGTGAAAATCCTTAGTGGCGACTCCATTTTGAATTAACTTTTGATAAATATCAGTGTCTTAACCTATGTCAATTGAAATTTATCACTAATATCTACAAAGATGGAAGGAAGAAGATATCTCTTTGTTGAAGACCCTTCTAGAAGGTTGTTTCCATAATTGTGAAAGACAAATTCTGAAGGAAGAAGAATATGAAAAGTTGTTGGAGATCAGAAATCAAGAAAGGAGTTATCCATTATGGAAATGGATCACCCTATCATTGAAGATTTCCATACTTCCTCAAGTGCTTTTGGATCAGGTAATCTTTTTGTAGATTTGAATTCTCCAATTGGAGAGGGTCCTCATTTTTTATGTGAAAATTTTTCATCTCATTTTTTCCTTGTGTTCTCCAAAGTTGATAGGATCTTCCAAGAAATAGAGTATTTAGAGAACATTCATTCTGATAATTGTATTCATGTTCCCCATAGACCCCTCACTCCTCATAATTATTTTTCTCCTATAAGATCACCTCCCCAAAACAATATGGCCTAGCCCCCACCCAAAACTCCATTTTTGTGAAGACTTTTGGTCCTATAGATTTTAGAGGTATGGCTAGATATCCAAATGTTGTGCCCCAAGATGTTATAAATAGATTGCCTAAATTTCAAGAAAATAATGCTATTACTGGTGATCAAAACTTAAATATTTTTTTCAATATGATGGAAGACTTTGAGATTGAATTTGAGGATGTGTACATAAAGTTTTTATTCATACTCTAGAGGAGGATGCATGGGACTGGTATAAATATTTTCCAGACAACTCCATTGATTCATGGACAGAAATGAAGAATGCTTTTAGATTGCAGTATGGAGATAAAACAGACCCTAGGTTTCTTTTATCAGAATTTTAAAATATAAAAAAGAATCCTAATGAGTTTGTTCATGACTTCAATACAAGGTTCAATAAGACCCTGAATAGGCTACATGTGATCTTGAGGCAAAGTGATGTTTCTTGTTTGATAAAATACTTTGATGCTTTTGCTAAGAAGGATGCCTATTATTTGAGGGATAAGAACCCAACAATATTGAGGAAGGCCTTCACCATGGATTTGTAGATTGATTATAACATTAAGGAAATTGGT
This sequence comes from Taxus wallichiana var. yunnanensis, assembly GCA_018340775.1. Lineage (NCBI taxonomy): Eukaryota > Viridiplantae > Streptophyta > Pinopsida > Cupressales > Taxaceae > Taxus > Taxus wallichiana. The sequence goes on along the minus strand of CM031242.1, from coordinate 272,888,863 downwards.
AAACCTCCTAAGAGAGAAGGCATCAAACTAATCAATCCAGAGAAGCTTTAGTCAAGTAAAGTTGTGGATCTAGAGGAGGTCGTAAAAACTTTGGTCGGAGCTGTTAATTAAATATCCTGTAAACTAGCTAGAGTAGAGAGAGGGGATTGGAAAAGGTACCCAAGGTCATCATAAAGAAAAAGGTCAAGAAAGATTTGTAAATAATCCTAGGGGTGATCGGATATCGATGACGAGAGGCAAAAGACTTTTGGATAAGGAAATAGACAACCCCAACCTAGGTAAAAAAATTGGTGCTTGATCCTTTAGCTACCGTGAGTTGCTACTATAGAAGAATCCAATGAAATTGATTGGTGTGATAGATGTTTCTTGCCACATGTTGCATGTGATGAAGACAAAGAAGTTAAGGAATTTAATGATGACAATTTGATGATGATGTGTGCATGATGGGGTGCTCTACAAGCTCATAGTAAGGAGTAACTTTGATTTAATTAATCGGTGCAAATTGCTGCAGATTTTGGGATTGCATCCACTGGGTGTTACCCCTTCCTCCCTCTCATACTTTTGAAATAGATATGGTACAATCTTTTAAATTTCCTAGTAATGATTTTGAATACTTAAGGGCATTAATTATTAAAAATTATGATGGACGACTCCCTTCTGAGGAGGATAGGTAGTTGTTAATGAATGTTATAGTTGGCCATGAAAAGGAATATAACACTAGGAGTAAAGTTGTCAAAGGCGCAGGGCCTCATGTAAAACCAAAAATTCTAGTTCTCACCAATATCTCAAAATAAACTCCTAAGAAAGATACATCTCACAAGATCCTTGTGTCCCCAAGTAGAACTGGTATCCCTGCCTACATTCAGACCATGAAAAATCCTTTGCTGTCAAATGAGTTTCTTAGTCTTCCTCCAAATTATGCCTTGCCCAAATATGTTCCTTATGACATTGCCCAAGTCTTGAGTTAGATCAAGATTTTTGTTCCAATTTTTGAGCTGCTTAGGATTCCTGAGCACAAGAAAAGGGCCTTTGAGTATTTGGGATTGAAATAAGAAAATATTACCTAAGGCATAAATGTAAACAATGTTGAGATTCCTCCTGCCATTGCAGAGTTGGAAAATCCCCAAGTACTGGAAGAACTGGGTGATCCACTTGAAGTATATTTTGGAACATCCTTGGTTGAGTCCCAGCTGAATGAAGATCCATTTTTTAGTACTCTAATTATTAGGGACATGTGGTTACATGAATTTATGTATGATTTTGGAGAATCATACAATGGTATCCTCTTTAGGTCATGAATGAATTAGATATCAAAGTGACAACAACTTATGGGAGAAGTGCAATCGCCATGGATTCCAGAGAGGTGTCATTAGTTAGATGTGTCAAAGGTTTGATAGTGTAATTTGTAGCTTACCTGTGCAAGAACTTAAAACTAGATGTTGTTATTGTTGATTATCCCGCCAAATGTGGAATGTTGTTATCAAGAAAATGGGTTGCTAGTGTGGGTAGTAGTGTGCAAATGGATATTTATTTTTATAATATACATATTGAGGGAAGCCTTGTAAAGTTTTATGGTTAAAATAAGATGTTACAGCTCATTGAGGATCCCAATAATGCTTTCTATGAAGTGTTATACACTAACACTGGTGCAGATAACTTTGTTGGATTTGCTGATGGTAAAGAGCACAAAATTGATCAATGCAAGTCTCTTAAACAAGTAGGTTCTCCTTAGACTTTGTTGTTTGATGGGGCTTGCTCTAAATTTGGAAATGGTGTTAGTATTCTTCTGATATCTCCAGTCCAGGAAGAGTTTGTTTTCTCTTTTAAACTTAACTTTGAGTGCACTAAAAATATTGTTGAATATGAAGCACTGCTATTGGGTTTAAGAATTGCTTAGAAATATGGTATTAAAGACATCATTGTTAAAGGAGACTCAAAGCTAATTGTCAAGCAGTTTAGAAAATATTATGCGACAAAAATTTAGAGAATGAATTATTATAAGCATGCGATCTAGGATTTCATTGAAATGTTTGACTCCTTCAACATAATATATCATGATAGGAAGTACAATACTTTAGAAGATAAATTGGCTATTTTGGGGTCCAGATTTGAAAATTGTATTGTATCCCCCTATTGTGATTATAATATTGAGGTATTGAATAGGCCGCTGTTCTTGACAATGTTAAACATTGGCAAGTGTTTGAAGATGACACCTAGGTGCAAAGGTTTTTGTATAACCAAGGAGAATTTTCTGATCAACGTATAGATTGGGAGCCAATGGTTAATGAGGCTGATGGAAAGGAGACTTTATTTGATAAGTACATCATTCAATTAAAGACTAATACTATTCCTATAGGTTTAGTAGCACTTGAATCAAACTTTGATAATGCTAATTACATTGTCAAAATACACATGTCATCCTTGAGGGGTGTTCAAGAGCACAACCTAGGCACGAAGGATAAACCGCGTAAGATTTGGCTAGGTAGTAATCTGAGCAAGAAAGAAAAGTAGTTGTATGTGTAATTGTTGAAGAAATACCAAAACTTCTTAGCATGGTCTTATTATGAACTAAAAGCACACGGAGAGTATATTTTTAGCATGAAATTCCCTTGGAAGCTTCTACCAAGCTGTTTAGGTAGAAACAAAGGCTAATCAATCCACTCCTTTCCTTGAAGATGCAAGAAGAATTGAAAAATTTGAGGGATGGAGGAATCATACAACCCACACAATACTCATTATGGGTTGCAAACTTGGTACCTGTCAGAAAGAAGAATGGAGATATATAAGGCTATGTGTGGAATTTAGAAATTGAATAGAGCATCAATGAAGGATAGCTACCCTTTTTCAAATATGGACAATATGTTACAATTGGTTACTGGTTCAGAATTTTTATCCACCTTGGATGGTTTTTCTAGATATAACCAAGTAGTTGTGAAGGAATCGAGACCAAATAAAGATTGCCTTTACCACTCTTTAGGGAACATATGTATATGTCGAATGCCTTTTGGTCTAATGAATGTTGAAGCCACTTTACAAAGAGCAATGGATGTAGCTTTATCTGACTATATTAATGATTTCATTGTTGTATATCAAGATGATCTGACTTTTTTCTCTAGAAAAAGGAGTGACCACCTATAACACTAAGAAAAAATGTTGTTAAGATGTATGAGTATGATATTTCACTAAATCCCAAGAAGTACCATTTTGGAGTTCAGAAAGAAAAATTTCTTGGACACATTGTGTCAAAGGAAGGGGTCATGATTGATCATGAAAGGGTAGAAGCCATCAGTAAATTCCCTATTCCAAGAACTGAGAAGGGAATTCAATCCTTTTTTGGGAAGATTAATTTTATTAGGAGATTTATCTCCAAATTTACTGAACTAACTATCCCAATCACTAGCATGCTAAAGAAAGATCAAAGTATCAAATGAGAAGAAGTAACTATTCAATATTTTTTTGTGATCAAAGAAGCATTGAATAATTCCCTTGTTTTAGCAGCTCCATATAATAAGAAGGCTTTCTAGATGTTTTCTTTTGCTTCAGAAAGTACTATTGCATCCATGTTGTTGCAGAAGGATGATGAGGGAGCTGAAAGAATGATTTCCTTTTTCAGTAAGGCATTAAAAGGAGTTGAGCTAAAGTATACTATCATGGAGAAGAATTTATTTTCTTTGGTAAAAGAAACAAAGGTCTTCATGCCATATATTTTGAGTTCCAAAGTCATTGCTTATGTTCCCCACACCATGGTGAAATATATCCTATCAAAAATGGAGGTTTCAAGAAAAATATGCCGATGGGTAAACAAATTACAAGAGTATGATATGGATATCCAAACAAAAAAATTGGTTAGAGGTTTGGGCCTAGAAAAACTTATGGCAGAGAGAAATCTAATAAAAATTGAGGTAAATGATGTTGAAGAAGAAAGGCTAAATGTTCTTGAAAAAATGAAAAATTCAGAATGGTACAGGGACATCATTTTTATCTCAAACATCTATAGTGCCATGAAAATTTGAAAAATAATTAGAAAAGGGCACTTAATTTAGTTTCCCAAAAATATGTCATTATTGATTTTGGGTTAGCTTGGAAGAACCACCGAGGAAGTTCATTTATGATGCATTACTAAGATGAAGCCCCTAAAATTATTGTTGATATCCATAGAGGATTTTGCGAGGGACATTTTTTTAGAAGAGTCACAGCTCATAAAATTTTAAGGGCTAGTTATTTATTGCCAAATATTTTCAAGGATACAACTTTGTTGGTAAGAAAATGTGAAAGTTTCCAATGCTTTTTTGGAAGACTGAAAGCTTCAGGATCCCTTCCTTTGTATCTTATATTAATTGAGTTCCCATTTAAGAAATGGTGAATGGAATTCATTGGTGATATTTTAGATCCTTCAAGTGCTAGCCATAAGTGGATTTTAGTAGCCACTGCTTACTTCACCAAGTGGGTGGAGGTAATCCCCACCAAGAAAGTAACTCACCAAATTATCATTAATTTCATTCTCGAATCATATCATTTGAAGGTTTGGAGTTCCTACCAAAATAGTTGCTTAATAATGACATGATCTTTCTAGCTAAACCTTTGGTGGCCATGTGCTATGAATATGGGATCAATTTGACATATGCTTCTAATTATAATCCCCAAGGAAATGGACAAGCAAAGTCCAATAATAAAAATTTGTTAAAGATAATTGGAAGAGCTTTGGAGTTAAACAAAAGGAAGCGGGGTGAGAAGTTCAAGTTTTCTATTTGGGATGATCAAATCACTGTTAAACGAGCTACTTGAAAAAGCCCATTTGAGTTGGTGAATGGAAATCAAGCTCTATTGCTCCTACATATGCAATTGTCTTCATTTCAATTTCTTCAAAAACTATAAGATCAAGAGGTTAGTCCATATGATGCTCGCATAAATCAGATTGTTGAGTTAGATGAAGAAATAAAGTCATCCCATCAGAGGCATGTAAAATTTAGAGAGAAATTGAAGAATTTGTTTGAAAAGAAAGTAACTCCAAAAGCTTTTAGTGTGGGAGATCTTATGCTATTATGGGATAGCAGGCATGAGGAAAAGGGAAAACATGGAAATTTTGATGAATTATGGATGGGAACTTATTCAATTGACTTTCAAATTGGTGAACATACCTTCTTCTTGAAAGAATTATATGGGGAATTGCTTGAGTTTCCTATTAATGGTTGGAATTTAATTTCCTTGATTGATTTCTCAAAATCAAGGTATACACCATTGTATAGTGTAGATTCTTTTGGTTTCTTTCTCCTCTTGTGTTTTTCTGTTTTGTTTCAACATGGTCCTTGGTGGATACTTTTTGGTTTCTCGGTTCATCCATGGGGGAGTTGGTTATTATTGTTCTTCTCTGCAAGCTTGTTCTTTGACTCTGTTGCCCAATGGTTTATGTTTGGCACTTAGTCTGCTATTTTTTCTTGTGGAACTCACAAGAAGTGCCCATCCCCAAGTCAAAGCCAATGTTGGTGCTCAATTTAATCTCACCCCATTTGTCCTTGAAATTATTCATTTTGTGGGCTCTGTCATATTTTCTATCTCCTTGTGTTGATGAGTGAAATATTTGTTCTTCATTTGGTTAAAATGATCAGTCCTTTCCTTTGGTTGAGGATCACATTAAGTCTAGAATTTATTTTCCATTCCTCTATCCATGTGAAAGAATTTTTAACTTGGGTGTGAATTCAGGTTTTGTTTCTTCCTTCCATTTTCCATCGATGGAAACGTTCCTTTTTGATTTTCTCCATGGATAAAATTTATATCTCAACATTTGTGGAAATGTGGTCCTTTTTACGATTGAATGTGTTTTCCATGGATAAAATTTTGGCCTTATATCATTTCCAAATTCTCTTTCCTTAAAGAAAGATTCATTTTGGTTTCACTTTTGCGGAATAAATGGTGATTTCCCGCATTTTACGGTTTGTGGTGTGTTTTCCTCATCGGCTTTTTTAATTTACGCCACAGAATTTATATCTCATACCTCACCAAGGGGAAACATGGGCCTTTCTGATTAGATGTGGATTGGTGGGGCATTTTAAAACTCTAAGGCCCAGTCCAACTCAAATATTTTCCATGTGGAGGGCCAGTGCTCATCTAAAAATTCACATCTTGGTTTCACTCTTCCCTTGGAGTTTTAAACATGCGTATCTCGGATGGAGACATGTGGAGGTTTTTCAACAACTAGCCTTGCCCGCACTTAGAATTTTTTTTGGGAATGCGGTCAATGCACCAAAATTTGCTTTATTATCAAGTCGACCATGGACACGTGGAGGTCCGTTTCTCATATGAGGATCTATCTCCTTGAAATCCAATGAGACCTGTCATACTTAACAATTACACCAAAAGGGACACATGGTGAGCTTGAACTTCTTCGTAAAGAACTTCTATCTCCACTTTTCTGTTCATACCATCTCAAATTTATGTCACGGAGACATGTGGAGGATTCTTCAATATAGTCACAAGTTCTTCTCTTCTTGATTGAACATGACCAAGGCAACAAACCAATGTTTCAAGTTCCTTTATGAATGCTCAAGCATCTCTCTACTAGTGTGCAGTCTCAATACTCTGCCCTCAAGACTGAACTTAGTCTAAAAACATCCAACTCAAACTCTATATACTTTTCAAGCAAATTTTTAAGGCATACCCATGGAACACATGGGGGATTCTGTGCCTATTTGCTAAACCTCCTTTATGGTCAGTAGCATAAAAAATTCTAGTTTTGAAAGAGTGCCATGGGACATGTGGAAGTTTCCATTCATGCTCACTCTTCCCTTGCTTGGAATTTTAAACTAAAAAAAAAACTATCTCAGACCCTAGACACATGGCAAATTTTTATGGTCACTTAGAAATTTTCAACAACTCTCATCCATTGAGACACAGTGGTGATCCCTAGATGCATATTGGAGGCCTCAAATTATGCTTTTCAAAACATAACCATATCAAATGTGTGCCATTGAGACACATGGAGGCTTTTGCTGGATGCTTTTTATACTAAGACTTTTCAAAGACCAAGAGGTGATTTTCTTAGGACCAAGGCACATGGAAGGCCCATGCTTGTTTGGAAACTTGTCTCTATACTTCTCCTTTTTACTATAGTTTCACCATGGAAACACATGGATGACTATAATCTAAAGTGGGAAGGTGAAGAATCAACATTGTGTATTACATCTTTATGCTAAGATTTTCAAAGACCAAGAGGCAATTTTCTTAGGACCAAGGCACATGGAAGGCACATGCTTGTTTGGAAACTTGCATCTGTACTTCTCCTTTTAGTTTTATAATCTAAAGTTGGGAAGGTGAAGAATCAACAGCTTGATTCGATGATTACATTTTTTCTCCAAGACTCCTGGAGATGCCAATACACATTATTTTTTATCATTTTTTGATAAATCCTCTTTTTTTTTTGTCTCTAAAAGTGCAATTGAATGGATTTAAAGCTGAAATATGTGAGTCCAAGGATTATTAAGTTTGTTTTTGAAGTTGGAATTGCTCGGGCACTTGTAAAAATGTGAATTACCAGAGAATTTTGATGCAGAGCAGAGTTGTAGAGGAAAGAATGGGAAAAGGATGAAATGATGGAGGTTATAGGTGCAAAGGATGAAAAAGGTGTTGCCTCGAGGGTGAAAAGGATTTCCTGTCAAATCCAGCTATATAGGCCACCAGAAAATGATTAAAATGGGGATTTCTCACATGACAGAATAAGAATGATTAGAAGGATTATCAAAATGTTGTGGCATGACATCCCAGTCATTAGTCGAGGGTCTGAGAAACATGATCCATTCATAATTTGTACACCTAGAATTTTTGGGTATGAATTTATTAAACGCCACTTTCTGAGGAAAATTGGTAACAAGAAAAGGTTCCTCAAATATTCTTCTTTTTGGGGGAAAATTTGGGATGAGTGAGTGATTGAAATGTATAAATGCAATGAGAATACTCTTGCAAAGGGTCAAGGGTTAATTTTTATGAGAAAATTTTAGAAAGCCCATATTCCTGAGAGACCAATCGAGAAACTTGTTAATTTCTTTTATTTTATATTTCAATCACGTCAAGTTGTTTACCGATGTACAACCATTGAAAAGATCTAAGAATTTTTAAGGAAACTTTCCCCTGTTAATGAATCTAATCAACTTTGAATTAATCTCTGTCAATCTTGGGAAAAATTTGTGATTTATTTCAAAATGTCTGTAAGTAGTTATTCTTTTCCCTATTGCAATCTTGTTTTAAAATCCCTCTTAATCACATAGGATCTCATCCTATGATAGATTAGTAGCATCTGTAATTTGATTTCAAGAAGAGCCTTCATCCTGTAATGAGATAAAAAATTTAAAGTCAACTCACTATCATTTGTTGATAAAGATTGTTTGTAATCCTTTAAGTGTATCTTAGGCATGAGGAAACAGGGGTCTTAATGTTTAATTGAGTCTTTAGCTCGATCCTTCATGTTAAATTCTAAGAGATTGTGTGAAACCATGAAAATCAGGGCCTCCATTAATGCACACCTTCTGCTTGAAGGAATATTTTAGCTATTCTGAAGCTTTATGTCATTTAGTATTCCAATTGTTGTGAAGGTTCTCAAAGATCTGGCATAATAAATGTTATCTGCTTAGTGTCCCGAAAAAATTATTCAAAAAAATAATGAATTCCACCTGAACTACCCATGTTTTCCCTATATGTCCACAAATATATAAATTCTACTGCCAAAATATGTAGAAGAAATTAGGATTCCATAATTTCTTTAGCAACCTTTAGCCTTGTTTGGAAAATATCACCATTATTTAGAAGTGACAACTTGTGAGAGATAAATTGTGGTGCATTGATCATATTTTCTCAGGGTCTACTTTGAAATTTGTGCAAAGAAGGATATCTTCATTTTCCTTCACCAAAAAAGGTTACAAAACGGGTCCTCTCACCTGGTTGATAGGCACAACCTAAATTAGTGAGAATAGATCAAATCCTTAATGAAGGTGTTATCCATTTCTCCAATGCTCGAGTGACAAAGAGTCAAATGAATCCCCTCCCGATACAAAATGACTCATAATATGATCTATCTCTCAGTGTCTTGATAAATCTATGATGCTACTTAGTTTCCAAGGAGAATCAATTTGGATACTATCACACTCCTTAGGCATCCCTATACAAACTTACCTTCTAATCGTATAAGTCCATGGCATTCCTCTTGCTCACTTATATAGACTATGTCCCTTCACCTACCCTCTTTTCTTTATGCCACCATGCACCTTCCTTCACCAATGTTTGCATCTGGTTTCCATACTTCCCTTTAGCAAGTATACCTTCCTCCTACATGTGTACGTTCCCTCTATTACCCTTTCGCGCACTTTCTCTCTCTCTCACGCCTTGCTCCTTCTATGCCACTCACTCTGTCATGTCATCTTCTATCATACTTGAGTGTTCTACACACAACCTATCAAAGTGATTATAGAGTGGGCACCAAATTTAGACTTCCAACCAATGCATGACATGTGGTAGAAAAGATAAAACAAATAAAAAGTTGGCCAACTCCTTCGGTCAATCCATGTGTGCCATGTGTTTTGTGTGCATCGATAGCTCGACATATTTTGACAACCATATCTTTTTCTACACAGCTCAGATCAACACGCGCCTAGACTTGTCAAAGAATTTATGACACAAGATACACATTGGACTATTCAAATTAAAATGTAGGTGGGATTTATTAGGTGAAAATAGGGAAACATCTCTCAGATCATTAATGCACACAACCAATCAACCTCAACCACTATATTTCATCAGATCTTGCCTTCTTCCTTCTTCCACATGCCAAAAAAACATGGGGAAGCACATCTGATAGCATTCCATGTGGATTTGTAGGCATTTATCGCTAGTTATTGGTGGTTTAAGATTTGAATCTAAGTTTCCCTCACATTATCCTTCTCTTCTCTCCTTCTTCTATAAATAGAAGAGTTTTGATTTGTAAAAAAGATCCCTCCTTGTTGTAACAATACCATGAAAAAATGGTGGCTGAATTCCCATAGTCTCGGACCTTGGTGTGATCTCTATAATGTATTCTCACCTCCTTTCATGAATGTAAATGATGGTGCATACCTTAAGCAATAAAATCATGTTTTGAGGAAATATTGTCTTCCCTCTCTCATTTTCATTACATCTCACTTCTAATTTTACATTTTCTAGCATGCTTTGTGTACTTTTATGTTTTCATTCCCCACTTTCATGTATTGCATATGTTGGAAGGCCGAGCCTATGTTTTGATCTGTGGTGTATGCCATCCACCATATTCTCCTATGCCCTCTCTATTTCCTTCACCTCTCGTGGAGAGAGATCAACCCTTTCCTTTTGGCACTATCACCTTCCTTAACTTAGAATTTCCCCTTTATGCATAGCCTTTTGTCCCTAGTCCCTTGGCATGTTTATTCTAGGATTTTATTTCAAAATTAGGAGTAACAATAGTGTTAGAGGTAGGTAGAAGAACCAACATTCTTCAGAGATCCTTCCCAAGCGTGCAAGGTCCCACAATTTGGGGATGGTTCCATTACGATATCAAAACCCTTACCTTCTCGAGATTTTGATGCGAGTGCATGTTTGAGAAACCAAAATTTTCTAGCACACTTGGTGGGACCAAAGTGAAGAGCTTTACATCTTCATCTTAGCAAGTTTGATGTGTTATTACTGAGATCCAGCCTTTGGAGGCATTTTTAAACACATTTGGAGACTCCACTGATCAACGCACCCATTATCTCATGTCTAGACTATTCTCCCCTCATCCCTCCACTCATTTCTCCTTTTTCTATCATTCCACATTCCTCTTTTGAATTTGTGCAATCATGACTTCTTTCCCTCCATGGAATTCTCATTTGTAGTAATGAACTATTTCCTCCATCCCCTCTTTTTTCCAACCAAAACATTTACGGAGAACATGTTTATGCAGATGATGGTGGAAACTCCTTGTCCGAAGCTAATTTTGAGAGGTAGGTGCAAAATATGGAGATGGACATGATGCAGCTCAAAGTCAAATGCTCCATAAAGGTAGCTAAAGTTGGCTATAAGGTCCCTTGTCCATGGGTCAGCCCTGTACTAGGATGGTTTAGCACCCAACAGAAGCTGCACTTCATCACTGAGATGCTGCCCTAGATTACAAAGTGGGCGGAATAAATGGAGGCTCAAAAATATAGTGTGTGGCAACCCTATCAATGGGGCAACCTTGCACTACCATCATACAACCATCCCACTCCTCCATGCCAACTTACATCATCTCATCCCATTGCGCATGCACCCAAATTATTTTTCGATACCCCCATTGAGAATCCCCCCTCCATATCACCTTCACTTTTCCACCATATCTCCTTTCATGTGTGTTTATGTTCCTTTATCTTGTTTTCCTTCCATGCCTTTTGTTCCCATCCTTCCATCCTGTTCTGAGTCTCCTTTGTCTAACTGTACAAAAATTAAATAGCCCCCATCCAATGCGCCTCTCCCAACCAACATCATCATGTTCGATTACTATAAATAGTTGAAGAATGGTGTGACTCATGTGACTTTGACTGGGAAGAGGAAATCATATGGACACTTGTTCCAAAGGAAAAACAATTAGCTCCAGGGGCATAGGAAGCGACCTTATGCTATAACCTTACTCACCCTAGCCTACAAGTGCTCCCCTTCAAAAGGAGAGTCTCCAAGAAAATATCATCTATGGGATTGAGCTTCAAAGTAATGGTCAAACCATAAGGATCAAACTATTCCCATTCAGATATCTAGCTAGCCTAGATTAAAAATAGAGTTTCCACCGGTCATGCTCATTTTAGAGCATGAGGTAGAGCTTCAGCGTGCCAAAGGTTAGCAATAACACCTCCTATATCTAAGTAAAAACAACTCTAGGAGGTGTATATTCTATTTTTGATACTTTGAGGAGGGTGAAACGCCATCTGCAAGGTGGTTTTTCACTCTTATTTCTAACCATGTTCAGTGCCAAATCAATTACATGGTCACAATTTGTGAGGAAGGGAAGCTACTTCTCCCTACATGTTGTAGGTTTTACTTGAGCGCCCCTTGCCTCTAGTTAGTTTAGGTTAGTTTAGGTTTGCTTTCAGTAACACAAGTTCTCGCACACACTTTGTATGTTCCATTTGGGACATGTATGATTTTCAAATTTTGTACATAGTGTTGTGCTTCTGTTTTGGTGTGCTCCCTCTGGTGCCTTTCCTTTCCTATTGTGCTTATGCCCCCTTTGGTTTCTTCCTAGGATGGTAGTTCAATTTCCATAGAGGAAGTTCCGACGATCAGTGCATAGATCTCACTCTAATCAATCCAATTCAAAATATGTTCATATGGGAGCAGCAATTTAGTTAAGAGTGCAGACAGAGATTCAAGTGACTTTAGGAATGTTCTTCAAAGTTACAGATAAGATCTTCAAGATTAGAGCTTGAATCCATGCCCAATAGACTACTAAGGCTACTGGTCTCTTCATCTAGTAGGTAGATGGCCCCCGAAATTCACCAAAACTATTATCCAAATAAATCTTCTAGTTATCTTGATAACTTATATTTTCATTCTGACTTAGGTGTTTCACGTTTCAGGGTGTCTATACTCAAGATTGTTCTTTCGACACCTTAACACAGTTGCAGTTCCTCTGCGTGCCCTTACGCACCTTCCTTCTCTCTTTACATTCTTCTAACTTCTTCAATTTCCCATCGTGTGCCTTCCTCTTGCGTACCCAATTTCTCCCCTAACATGTCATGCACTCATTATGTGTCCCTCTGCTAACATTACCTTCCAATCAGCTAAGTCCCTAGCATTCCTCTTGCACGCTAACATAGAATCAGTCCCTTCACATGCCCTCTTTTCTTTCTACTACCATGTGCCTTCCTTTAGTTTAATGTTCACATCTAGTTTCCATACTTTCCTTATATAAGTATGCCTTCCTCCTACATGCACACCTCCCCTTTGTTCCCCTTTCGCACACTTGCTTCTCGCACTCACGCCTTACACATTCTTCTGTGCCAATCACTTTTCTATATAATCTTCTATCAGACTTGAGTGTGATACATGCAACCTATCAAAGTGATTACAGAGTGGGCACCGAATCTAGATAGCCAACTGATGCATGACACATGCTAGAAAAGGAAAAACAAATAAACAATTGGCCAACTCCTTCGGTCAATCCATGAGCGCCATGTGTTTTTCATTCACTTGAAGGCTCGACATCTTCTCGACAACCCTATATTTTTCTATAGAGCTCGGATCGGCACGCGCTGGACTTGTCGAGATAATTTCGACACAAGATACACATTGGACTATTAAAATCAAATGTAGGTAGGATTTATCAGGTGGAAAATAGGAAACGTCTCTCATCTCATCAATGCACACATCCAATTGACCTCAACCACTAGATTTCATTAGATCTTTCCTTCTTCCTTCTTCCACATGCCAAAAAAACATGGGGAAGCACATCTAATAGCCTTGTAGGTGGATTTGTAGGCATTTATCACTAGTTATTGGTGGTTAAAGATTTGAATCTGAGTTTCCCTCCCTTTCTCCTTCTCTTCTCTCCTTCTTATATAAATAGTAGAGTTCTGATTTGTAAAAAGGATCCCTCCTTGTTGTAATGGCACCATGCCAAAATGGTGGCCAACTTCCCATGGGTCTCAGACCTTGGTGTGGTCTCTGCAATGTATTCTCACCTCCTGTTGTGAATGTAAATGACTGTGTGTCCCTTAAGTAATAAAATCATGTTTTGTGGAACTCTTGTCTTCCCTCTCTCATTTTCATTGCATCTCACCTCTCTATTTACATTTTCTGGCATGTTGTGCGTACTTCTATACTTGCATTCCCCATGTTCATGTGTTGCACATGCTAGAAGCCTGAGCTTGTGTGTTGATCTATGGTGTACACCATCTAACCTCTTCTCCCGCACCATCTATGTTTCCTTCGCCACTCGTGGACAAAGATCGACCCTTTCCTTCTGGCACTATTTCCTTCCTTAGCTAAGGATTTCCCATTTATGCACATCCTTCTATCCTGGTCCCTTGGCATGTTTATTTAGGATTTTCTTTCAAAATTAGGAGTAGCACTAGCGTTAGAGGTAGGTAAAGGAACTAGCCTTCTCTAGAGATTTGTCCCAAGTACACAAGGTACCACAACTTTGGGATGGTTCCATTGCGGTCTCAAACACCTCGTCCATTTTGAGATCTTATATGTGGGTGCATGTTTGAGAAACCAATAGTATGACCAAGGAAACAGAGCATTTTTATGGAATAATTGTTAAGAGCCACTCCATTTTGTATAAGAACTCTCTTGACTCTAGGATCTTTAACGTAGGCTTCGATGTACAAGGAGTTATTGTTAATCAGATTTGGGTTCAACATATATTTAGGGCCAAAATATAGGATAGTATTTTCAGGCGTAAGGTTTGTAATGATATCCTGAAACTGTTGATGATTGAGAGTATGAGGAACATGTGATTCATTTAGAGAATGAGTGAGAATATCCTGAAATCTAGGTGACTCTTTTAATAGATCCATTAGATAAATATGTTTTGGCATGGTTGGTAATTGTTTGATGAAATCATACTTGACCAAGTGGAAGATTTTCATTAGAATTTGACTTTTGAGTTGAAAGAGTTGTTGGTTTAGACATTTGACTTTCTACAATAGACATAGAAGGTTGGTTTTCCGCAAGAACTCGTATCTTCCTTTGGAATTTGGTCATATCATTACTCAAAGGTGTGAATTTAATTGTCACCATTGTAGATGGTACTTCCTCAATAAATGAGATAATTGAACTAAAATCAACATTATTTATAAAGGGACCTTTATTAAAAAAATTGCGGTCACCGCCATGTCTGTAAAATGGGTTTGGTAACACCTTGAGATTTTTTTGGGTTTTTTATTTGGTGATGGTTCTTCAATAGTGATATCTCTACTGTACATGAGGTCTTGGATAAATTTAGGATAAATCATCAATCAATTGGGTTACCGTCAATACAATGAAAATCACAATAAGTATCAATTTTAGACCAAGTAGGCTTGGGTTCTCCCTCAATCAAGGTCCGTGATGAGATAGGTAACCATGTTTGCATTAATGAGTAATTGAAGGAAACTTGATAAAGGTTCTCCCATAGGAGTGAAATGAAGTCCTTTTGAATCGGGAGATGAGGAAACCTCTTTGCCAGAAATAAAAAGAGGTTGTTTACCTTTATTTTGTCTAGTCTAAGTGTTTTGGATGTTGTGGACATTGTAATTGTCTGTCATACCATCATCAGACATATTAAGATTGCAGTTAACATGTTTAGATTTGTCTTGGTGAGATATATTAGGATGGTTACTATGTTTCCCATTTTCTTTTGAATGAGGTTTAATTAAACCTTTTGTGATAATGGTTTTTACAATATGTGATCATTTCTCAATAAATTCTTCAAAATTATTAAGGCAATGCATTTGCATGTGAAAGGATAGTTCACTATTTATATTAGGTAGAAATATGCTCACAAGTCTGCTTCTTAGGAATGGATCATGGGAAATTGCTAGCAATACCATGCCATCTTTGTAGGAATCATGTGAAGGTTTCATTTTCTCATTGTTTCGTATTACACGAGCCCATCATTATAATTTAAGAGTCTAGGTTAAAATAATTTTTTCACAAACTTATCTAAGAGGTCTATGAAAGTTTGTACAGAGCCCTTGGGGAGTTATAGGAACGATTCCAAGGCTTATCCTCCTGGACTTTTTGGAAATAGACACATTGAGAAGACATCACTATAGGCCACCTCTTAGCAAGACATATAAAACTCCTTGATATGGTCTCTAGGATCATTCTTTCCCTTGTATTTGTCAAATTTGGGCATCTCGAAAGATTTGGGAAAATGATCACACAAAATGTCCTTCTCGAAGGGGTAAGGACACAATTCTTCAAAGTTGAATTGTTTGCATTGATGTTGCATACCTGAAATGGTGTCCTTCATCATTTTCCATTCTTGGGAAAATAGTGAATTATTCTATAAGAATGATGAGGAACCATCACTCGTAGAGCTGTTATTATGTTTGGTGTGCATGGTATGACTCTTAAATGAAGTGTCTCTAGTTTTCCATAGTGCCTCATTGTCATGGGATTCATTGGTGACTTTGGAATTTAAGATAACAAGTTATTTAGCCATGTCATTAATTTGATCCACGAGGGATTGAGTAGGATTGGTGGCATAATTAGTTGAATTTCCTTTGTTATTTTTGTCATATTTTTCCTTGTTTGATTCATTGTATTTGGTTTTTTTCGAGGTGGAATTGTTTCGATCATTATTGTTTGTGTGGCTAGGACCTGCCGCATTGTCCTTATTTGTCGAAATGAAAGGTTCACCCTTGTTAGGTGGTGGTTTTCCAAGTACTATTTTTAAACTAGGTTTGTCTAAATTAGAGGGTAATTTTTCTCCCATCTGAAGGAGATGAAGAAAAAATTGGTCTTTATTCATGAGTAAAATATTTTCAACATGAGATTATTATTCAGGTGAGATGTCATTATAATCATCATCATATTTTTTGTCATTATCACTATCAAAATTTCCAAAAGGATTTCGATGTCATTTGAACCTTCCAAAAGGACTATAATTCTATGTAGACACCCCAAAATTACACTTTTTTTTCCACTTATTCCCAGTGTTATCCTAGTACATCTTGTTATTCACCCATTTGTGATTAACTGATTAAATCAATTAATTAATACACATTATACCCCTTTGGATTAATTAAATTAATCCTATGTATCCCTTGTATCCCTTTATCCAAATTAATTATTAATTATTAATTAATTAAGTGTGTGCACATCCCAGTCATCAATCACTTGATCAAAATCCACATAGACACCACTTAGACTCACTTGACTCCCTATCCTTATCCTAGTTAACTACACTTCTAGAATCCTAGGAAGGTGGGTGAAATTAAATTGCACTTACAACCACCTTCCGGATGCAATTTTTTGCAATTAATTCATTTAATTCCCCTGGAACTATTGTAACTTCCCACAATACTATCTTTAGTATATGCATTTACCTATTTGTAACTTTTTCAACTACTTTTACCTCTATAAATTGTAGGCTTACATTGCTTACAAATCCTCTTTAATTTGATGTACAAAAACTGCTGAATTCTTTATGTTGGTAGAAATTGTGTTCAAAGTTTGGAGAGCATTCAAGAGCACCCAATTCATCTCTGGCATTCATTTCCAAGCTTTCACAGGGGACCCTTATTGAGGTTTGCATTAGAAGGTTACTGAAAGGTTTGCAAATTATTTATTTATCTTTCATTATTGTGATTTTTCACAGCTTACATGTTTAGTCCAACCCTTTCTCTCATAAAAAAACAAACATTTTTACCATTTTTTCTTGAATAGAATGGTACAATTTTATTCAAGAAAAATTGGTAAAAATGGTTTTTTTATGAGATAAATGGAAACTACCCATTCTTAAACAAAGACAAAGTAAATTTTATCTCTCGAATAACATCATGTATTGTAGAGTTAGATATGATTACCATATAAGTGCTAAAATGAAAATAAATTTCTTCTATTCCTCATATTATAATTGAATGGGCATATGCCCATTCAATTTGTATCAATTTATTATTTTTTATGTATTAGAAAATTTACATTGTATTCAAGATAAGTTGAAAAAAAAATTGTTTATATGGGAGAATGGGCAACTGCTCATTCTTAAATAAAGACAGAGTAAGTAAATTTTATCTCTCCACTAGCATCTTACATTAGAATGTTTAGGACATGAGCATATTCCCATTGATAATGGGCATATGCCCATTCTAATATAGGAATCACTGAGAAAAATAGGCGTAAGGCGAACTATATATGGGCATCTATCTATTAAGTGGTCAATGAAATTGGCTAATGTGTGTTGTCTTTAGGTCATGGTTATTCCCTCTCTTCCTGCCATTTTTCTGCAAAGCGACAAAAATAAATGGCCTTCTTCAATTCCATTTCTTAGTAACATCTCAATTGGGTTTTCAGGATTGAGTCATCATCTATTTGTGAATCCATTAAACATGTTATGGGTGAGGCCTATCATTATTCTTCAAAAGTAGCTTGAGTGAACTTATAAATTACCTTGGTGTTTGTTTCCAATCTACTTTTGGTTAGTTATAACAGATTGGAAGTTGTTTATATTTCCCATTTTTTATACTGCCCTGACATACGATTGATTTGGATGAAGAAATCAATCATTGTAATCTAAACACTATGTCCATCTTCGTCGGTCATGATGCGAAGCTAGTTGGATCGATCATTATTTGGTGGAACCTTTGGTGGAGAGGGCTTGAGGCCTCACCCAATTCATTTAGGCTATCTTATACCATTGTACATTTGAGGACCCTGACAGACCACCTCTCAACCTTCTTAGAACTATTTATTTAATGCAAATTCATGCTCATATCATCTATGAGTCTTCTAGTGTTTCTACATTGTGGGAGATCTTGTGTCCCACCTACACATTCTTGTTAAATATTTCCACTGCTAGTGGTGGTTTCCATCATATGGCTACTCGGGGTAGCTCCATGAGTTCTTCCTTCTCATTCGCTAATTTCAAAGAAGAGCCAATCGAGATTTCTAATGGCCACTAATATGGACTGTTAGTTCTTCTGTTGTCTTTTTTGGTAAATTAAATATGCATTTTGTATTTTTCTCTCTACGTGTTTCCTTTTTTGGTCACTGCTAATTTTTATCCCTACAATTACTTAACTTAAGTTTCTATGTTTTGTTAAATTAGCTAAATTATTGTTCTTGTTGTATTCCAATCACATGTATAAATAATCATCATCTCTATTTAAGCATAACCATGTTTTAGGTTATTTTAATTTATAAGTAAATGGTGGTAAATGATATATTTTCATGGTGGTCTCACTATGTCATGGTCAAGGAAAAATATAAATTTAAACATTTAACCCATTCTCAAAACCTATATATATATATATATATACACACACACACAACATGTAACATGTATACATAGATGGATAGATAGATAGATAGATAGATAGATAGAATATATATATATATATATATATATATATATAGTAAGATGAGAACTACATAAGGCTTGAGAACTACATAAGGCTTTATACCTCTCCGTATAATATAATTAGTTACAAAACATTTACAATCAATGCAAAAATTCCCATTCTATCTTCTATAATTCTTATATGAGAATGGTCATATGCCAATTAAATAATCTAACTAGTATAATATAATTATTAATAATTAAATAAAGAAAACACTATCTCACTTTCCTCTCAACGAGTGGGGATAATCCAACTAGATGTGTTTTAAAATAATTACCTTATAATAAATAAATAGTGGTAAATAATTCCCTCCAATGAGTAGTCGAAGACATGTTTTAAAACAATTACCTTTAATTATTAAATAAATGATGTTAAATATATATAATATGAGAAACAAATTATTTTAATTATAAATGGAATGGGCATCTACCCATTCTAAAAACAAATAATAGAACTACATAATATGAGGATGGGCAGATGTCATGGTGGTAAACAATATATTTTAATGATTCATATATGACAATGGGTAGAGAATAGGCATCACCCATTCTAAAAAAATAATAGAACTACATAATATGAGAATGATCATCTTCCGATTCTAAAACAAAATAATAGCGTCAAAAACAAGACAAATATAAACAAACAGATGCAATGCTTATTCCAACGAAAATAATTGAGTTCAATATTTCCTACCCATTCTAAAAAAATAATATAACTACATAAGGCTTGATCCCTCTCACGGGTATGTAGTGTAGCACTTGGTGGTGCCTGTACTTGGCTCCACCAAGGTTAGTCCATCCAAAATGATACAATTATAAACAAAATAATAGAACTACATAAGGTTTGATCCCTCTCACGGGTATGTAGTGTAGCACTTGGCGGTGCTTGTACTTGGCTCCACCAAGGTTAGTCCAACCAAAATGATACAATTATAAAAAAATAATAGAACTACATAAATCTTGATCCATCTCATAGGTATATAGTGAAACACTCAGTGGTGCTTATACTTAGCTCCACCAAGGTTAGCCCAACCAAATTGATATAGTTATAAACAAAATAATTTAACTACATAAGGTTTGATCCCTCTCGCAGGTATGTAGTACAACACTTTGGGATGCATGTAGTTGGCTCCACCAAGGTTATCTCAGTGAAAATGATACATTTATAAAAAAAAATAAAACTACATAAGGCTTGATCCCTCTCATGGGAATGTAGTGTAGCACATCGCTCTGTCAAGGATAATCCTACTAGTGTAATACAATAATATTAATTACTTCAAAACAAATAATTTTTTTGTATTGGAATGGGATTGTGCCCATTATAAACATGCACATCTTCTATTAATTCTATCACAATGCACTTCTTCCCATTCCTTCCCATGTTAAAAGAAAGTAAATACAATATGTTGAACTTAAATTTATCTCAATACTTCTTCTAATACTTATATTACATGAGAATGTGCATTGGCCCATTCAATATAAACCAAAAATTATATCACATGAGAATGGGCATATTCCCATTCAATAAAAAAATAATCATGGGTAGATGTAATCATAGAAAAAGAATAGAGTTTAAAATGGGAAGTTGCACATTATCACAACTTGTTACTTTTATAAAAAAATGTAAAATTTTCAAAGATTTTGATATGTATTACACTAATATAAACAAACAATTATATCACATGAGAATAGGAATCTTCCCATTCAATACAAACAAACAAACTTATCATGGGTAGATGCAATCATAGAAAAATAATAGAGTTTAAAATGGGAAGTTGAACATTATCGCAACTTGTTACTTTTATAAAAATGTTAATTTTGTGAATATTTTGATATATATTACACTAAAAAAATTTGTAACGACAAAATGGGCTCTTATTACCATGACCTGTATAAGGAAATTCCATTTATTGATGGTGTAAATGACTATGGAAGAAGGGATGAAAAATGGTTCATTGAAGTTCACACCCTTGATAATTATTACAATGATATGTGGTTGTTTCATTCCTTGGGAGACCAATGCACACCAATTGGAATTCTTGTGAGCATAAAGTGTATAACAGATATAATTATATCTCTTCAAGTGGAAAAAGTGGACAACGCATCGAGAACATGCTTAGTACATAAAATGGAATTACAAGTTTCTCTTTACAAAAATATGGCATGGAAAGGTTAGCAAAAAAATACAAAGATTCATGTTATAGTTATGGTTGGAAAATCAAGCCATACAATGAAGGGGACAATAATGGTGTGCATAATAGTGAAGTTATTTATGCAGAATTATCACCGTATTCAAAATGTTATATCAGTATGCATTCACTTCATCTATTTCCCATGCCTTGAATATGGATAAGAAAGTGGGCCAATGAAAATTAAATTCAAAAATTTCTACCATGCTTAGAATTGTAGTGACCACATTTTACACACCCAAATACAACAAAAATACCAGGATAATTTTTTTATTTACATTACTCACGACACACAACACATAGTAAGGCTCCAAGTATAGAACTTGGCACACATGTGACAATCACATAAGTCATCGACTCACATAGACACATACAGATGACATCGGCATGTCAATACCACACTTTTCCCAACGAATGAATACTAGCAAAGACCCAACCACAAGAAACATGACTTTAGGAATGGCAAACCCATGACATATCGTTACTTTAAATGTATTTTAGTTACGGCTAACTTTCCAAGGTCATTATTAGATAAGCATGATTTTCTCCCTTTTTCCACCTACATGTTCTGAAAATTCATTTCACGATTCACTTATTGTTCAACCATTTAATTTTGCTCTTTACCCTTATGACAATCTTCAGAACTTACATAAGTATTTTTCCATATTTCAAAGTGCCTACAAGATTCTAATTCTCTCATTCTTATGTTAAGATTTTGCTTCTCAAACATTTATTTACTCTTTCTACACACGAAAATCTAACATGATGTCAAGATGAAATCTTGGGATTAAGAAACACAGATTCAAGATAGTCTTTTCCCAAGAACATCCTTTGATCATGGAATAGTTATTTCCCTACCATTATTATTATAGTACAATAACTTTATGAATTCCAAATTTGATTTATATATATATATATATATACATCCTTTGTTTTCTCAAAGTTTGATCACACCAATTGACAATTCATATTCTTTGTAACACATGAAGTTGCTTAAATGAAGTCATAAGGACTCCCAAAGGACATTATTTCCAACCTCAAATTTTGCTTTTACTCTCATATGATTTACTTTTGTGTCACACTAGGGTCAAATGATTACTATCATTTTAAACATAAGAGTTACGATAGTACTTGTCTAACATATTAATGAAGCACATGGTTAAGCTTAATTCCAGTTTCACCTAGGGCTTCAATCTCTATTATAGGTGTGGTTAAGGTTAAAATGTATTTATCCTATAATCCTTTCGTGAAAGATCAAGGCACTAAATTTTCACAAGCCCAAGACAAGACATTTATCTACGAGGGACAAAAGGGTTCACTAACAAGAATGCAAGACATAGAACAACTATATCGCGATCTTCATTTAGGTCGTTTGGATCCAATAGGGATTTCATTCACTGATGAAGTTAATTTCTAGATCTAATTTCGTAAGGCCCAAAAACCCAATAGGATACAAGGGAGTAATATCTCTACCTACTCCAGAGATGGGAAGGTTACACCGCTTAGTCAATCCTTCTAACAAGGACTCATAAGGTGACTTCCAAGGTGATCTTCACCACTGAGCCTGGTGTCAGACCTAAAGAGAGAACATTCTTCTCATGATTACCAAATCTAGAAGGAAACTGCATACTCTGGGTAGATGGGACCATGACATTCCTAAACATGGGTTCATGACAATGTTGCTAGACAAAAAGACTCAGATGGTAAACTCCAGCTAGGGGTTGTATTTACCTAACCTAGAAGGTTGCATCGAGCGCAAGTTTAAGGTCGTTCTATGATTTAATTCCTTATATGGTAAAAAAGTAATTACACATGCAGGAAAGTTATGCACGAATAATTTATTAATGTTGAGTGTTCCCATTAAATATCTTTATTAAGTTTACAAGGTAATAAGATGACCGAGTAATTAATTTAGTCGTTTATTGAATACTGAGAAGGTACTACAAGATATTATCTTTAATTTCAATTTACTATGTATAATTCAAACCCCCTTTTTTTTGTTTTTTCCATACACAACTAAGAACAAATTGAATGGTTGATTAGAAGCACATTTCCTAAGTATCCCTAAAAGCGGCATATCATGCATAATAACAAATTTCATTTCTAATTTTTTTCGATAACAAGAAGTTGCATTAGAAAGTTATTCATTTTACAATGACCTATAAAAATTACAATTACAATAATTAAAATTACACATCGCCTTTTGCGTCGTCAATCAACCATCCTACAAAACCCACGTGAGCATGATATCAACGATAATTCGTTGGCATGGCATCCAACCTAATCAATCATAATTGTCATTTTTCAGTTTCCCATTTACATCAGACAATAATTACAATTTTCCAATCGAAATAAAAAGTCTAGAAACATGTATTCATTGCATTTCATTTTTCTTCTTCATTTTGTAACCCAGGAGAGAGAAAGAGAAGGGAAGAGAGAGAAAACACCATTTTGTCAAAAGTTCTATTTCACACAACAAATACACTAAGGGTTTTAAATAGCTATTTACATGTGTTAAAAGTTTTCAGGGTGATTTGGAAACCCTACGAGGGTCCACAGTTTTCTATTTTTACATTTTCTCACTAGCTACAAAAAGTACAAAATGAGCTTGGAGGTTAATAAACTACTTCCAAAGGTTATCTCCCAAAGAACACACACACCACAAATATCTTTCTACGTGTCCCTAGATATACCAGAGTTCATAAAGAATCGATGGAATTGAAAAAAAGTGAATGGTTTGCGTTTGGCGGTTAGTTCTCTCGAGGCCACTGGCCGTAGTTCAGCCAGTTGTAAAATTCCAAAAGTTAACTCGAGGGCAAGAAAAATGCGTCCATAACTGACGTTTGATGAAGGATCATGCAACGAGACATATCCTACTAGTTCCCCTATATAAGGAGAGTTCATCAGAGTCGACGGGACGGAGAACTAGTAAACTATTTTCAAATGGCGACAAGTTTTCTGGAGCGACAAGGAGAAATTGGTCCAGTTTGACCTCGTCAAATTACGATCGAGAGCTTACAAAATGGCTTCGCCAAACTATCCTAAAAAGTGCTCTTTCCTATGCTGAATGTTCCATGCATTTTTCTAGTATAAATGCTAGAGGTTTGTGAAGACGGAACGTGATTTCTCTTTCCGAGTTTCAAATGGTGGTCCCAAACGAAAGCCAACTTTCTAGTTTTAACAACTCTCTACTATTGTAAACTGGTGTAGCAAGGCTCCTAGAAGAGCATCAAAAGGATGTCATATGATCATTTCGGGTCAAAAAAAAATCAAGGTGACTCCTCGTATACCAAGGTACACGAATGAAACTTCACATCTCATTTCCAGAGTTGTGAAGGGTACTTGGTGAGTCTCCAAAAATTTAAAATTTAACTATTTAAAACCAAGAGAAGGTCAACTTTATCAATGGGGAGTCAAATTCGTCTGGTCGATAGAACGATATTGGAGAAGTCAAGAAGGGTAAGAGTCTTCTGAAACATCTCGAAGTGAGGGTGATAGTTCATGGTTTAAAGTAGGCGAGTTATAATGTCTTCGTGAGTTACAACATGACAAGTATTATTTTGTAACGAGTTGAAGGAACATTTAACTGTATTAAAAAATCCCATAATTTCAAAATTCTATTCAGTTGTAAAAGAGAACTAAAATACGAGAATTATGAGAGGTAAGGGAAGAAACACCATGCCCGGAAAACAAATTCAGCCAAGGCTGCGGGATTTGTTGAGAACTTTCTTGGGCACTTCATCAATCTAGTTCACGAGCATCCACAGCTCCACCATTTTGCATACACGTCTACTAGGGGAGTTGCATTGCAAACAACACATCTTGTTTTCTATGCCTTGATAAAACAAGTTGATGTGCACACCAAACAAACCATATTCCAACGTGTGCAAAAAATAAACTCTAATCGATTGGAAACTTTTTGTTGCATTGGCTAGGAGGATCCAAGCCCTTTTAAACAACCCAATCGGGCATATAGAGCAACCAACATTGCCCCTCCAGCCACCTATATACTATAACACTTGCAACTCCAAAAAATTTACCATACGTCTTATCCCTTCCTGTATAAAAGCTCTTATTTTAACATGGCTAGAGTATGTTGGGAAAGAAACTATCGTTGGAGACTTGTTTGTTGCACACGTCAAACAATGTGACTATCCCCACGAGGAAAACCATGTCTCCCGTACACTGCGCCAAAAAAAAGCATTTCTAGAGAGGGTCTGTCCCCCATTATTTCATTTAATCAAATGTTGTAACAACAGCACGCACAGGGCATTGGAAACTATGGCATATGAAAAAGTCCATTATTTTATGCTTTGATGGAAGTCCATACTCTATTTCAAGAGTTCTATTTTGGCACAGGCAGTGAGAATGCTGGCACAGTTGTTAATTTTAGTTTTTTTGCTGCTGTTTACACTTGGTTGAAAGATTCTAAAGCCTTTTCAACAATCCATTTTGTGTATATCCTGCAACCCCGACACTCCATGAGGCCACATTTCTTAGAGGCATTCAAATAAACATTTCAACGCATTTTCCTTTTAACAGACTCATTTTTTACATAACCTGCTATCATTGTAGTCCTTGGAATAGCATTTCTTCCCCGCATTTAGTCGAAGCCATCACATGCATCCATGTTTTACATGTGTATATGACAAAGGCACTTACAAGCCATAATCTTATTCCATGAGTAAAAGTTGTCTAGTTCTTTCATTCGGTCGTACACTAAAAAAATAGCTCCCACTAAAGCCTTGAAACTAACACATCTACGAAAAAATTCTCTTTTTATCTTATTCACGTAGGAGGCTCATTTTTTTGTTTTGTTTTGGACGCAGGCATGGGTAGATCTTTGGCGCTCAAGGACCAAGCCTTCCATGTGAAGACATCTGGCAGCAAAGGATTTTTACAACGGCTCTGGGAGGATGTTGCAAAGAATGTTTGTCACGTTTCTGCCGCCCCCCCTTTTTCACGTCTTCTTCTGTGCAAAGTACGTAGCCTGGAATGAAGCTTCCTCCCATGGCGGCGGTAGTGGCAACACTCCCTCTCCCCACACAAAACCAAAACTATGGAAGCAAAGACCTAATTTTTCCCTAAATCCACCCTAAGGAGAATATCACGGGTTTTCTTTTAATTTGCATCCTTTTATTTTATTTTATATTTATTTATTATTGTTGTTTTTTTATAAATGGAGGCATTACATTCTCCTCCCCTTAAGAAAGCATCGTCCTCGATGCAACATACAATGAAGAAGGAGAAATGGTAAACAACAAGGAACGAATAAGGCAAAGGCACGCGCTAGGGTTAAGATTTCAGACACAAAGGCACAGTCAGGGGTGGCCCTAGGAACAATAGGTAGAAATTTCAACTTTCAAGGTTCTGTGAAGATTGGCAGTTCTCTCTTATTCGTTATTTCATTAATCTCTTTCCATTGACATTATTCTTTAATTCAAGTTCTTTAAAATTTCATTTTTATCGAATTTTAGTTTATTCATTCCTGTGGGTTCCCATCAAGAACTACAGTCACAACACCCTACCAGGTTCATACGCAACACTAAATTTCCACTACCTACTTTTACATACTTTCACGACTGTATCACATCACAAGGGTTTCACCAACCATGGAATGACAACAAGCAGACCACATAACAATTAATTTCCAACAATTACGCCCTAGACATAGATCTAGTACACACATATGACTGACAAACCGGGTCAACACGCTGATACATATACAACGGGTATCACATGACCCAAAACAATCCATGACTATAACAACATAGTTCCAATTCAATATCCAAAATTATGTAACAACATAGTTCCAATCCAATATCCAAAAGTCCATACCAACCAAGGGGAGAGTCAAGCCTCATACATAACCAGGTGTCAAAAAGACTCACATAGGTATACATAACTCACTATACCAACTCCCCACATAACAAGACATCACAAAACAAACCCCAGATATCTCCAAAATTACGAGGTAAAACTCCATATATCTCCTGAAGTATCATAAAGCAACTCCATATACTCCCAAAGCATCACCAGATAATCACCATATGCCTCCTAAAGAGAAGAAACATAGTGTCAAAACCAAGTCGGGTCACTCAACCACAGAGCCCCATCAAGAATATCGGGTCACTCAACCATAGAGCCCCATCTCCTTTCTCCTTTTAATGAGGCCGGGTCACCCTATGGCCCTAGGCACATAGAGCCCCGTCACCCCCAACCCAAGTGACATAATAACTTGTGGTTCAACAACCCGCTAGTTATCTATAACTCCTTGGGGTGTACCCCTATACAATGAAGCGGTCCATAAGTTCAACCACTCCATGGTGAATCCCATGACCCTAATCCAACATATTACGACATTAGAACCAGCATAACAATCCAATCAAACGCCAAGTGGCAAAATAAAAAGCCTTGGGCTAGGCTACAAATCTCTTAAATATGAAAAGAAGGTTTTAAAACTAAGAAATCAAATGGCTAATTAGCCATGGTTAGTGTAAAATCCAACTGTTAGTGCAACAATAAAATAAATGCCCAAAATATACGAACATGTCAATCAGAAAATGGCTGGTTCTAGCTAAAAAGAAAGATTAATTTACAAATGAAATACATAATGAGAAAATAGCACATCACAATCACTATGTGGCCTCATACGCCACCAAAGGGGTACTCATCGAGTTGTTGAACTTAGACATCGAGCCTTAGCTTGTGAAAATATACATGTAACCAGAAATGAGTATATCAAATAATGTGACTATCATCATCTCTTCCTGAATCATAACTGCAAACTCCCACAAGGATCAACATAGTCAAAATCACATAGGATTATTCAATGAACAATCCAATAGGGAAGAGCATGGGACACAAGGTTGCATAAGTTGGGCCTAAGGTGGTGCGCACCCACAATATACTGAGAAAGATTGAAGTATACTAAACAGATAGAAGTGGATTTTCAGTCTACATGAGACTCCACTTCCTCACTCATATTTGGCTCAAGATTATGAAAACCTAATCCATGCCTCCTCTCTCCACACATACACTCTTGACAGTTTATCCCCTCATGGTCATCTAGTGTAAGGTTTCACAACTTACACATAACTACATCACAAACACAATGGTAATTCACACACAACAAACATAACACCTTGCACATGGTATAAATATATAGGGTACAACACAATCATTACCTTCATAGGTTACGATACATCACATTACCACATCCTGCACCCAAAGTGCAATCACTGTACACTAGGGATCATACTCACCATATGCCCCTAAATCACGACATGAACCATCACATATCACATGAATTATACGTATGAGGAACACAATGTCTAACATTATGACATATAAACAAATGCAAAATAACACGACGATGCACACAACTAATCACAATATGGTGATGACATCACGATAATTGTAATTCACTTTACATCAATTTCTTCATGCAATACATCAATACATCTTCACATCACATAAGGTCAAAATGCTTCAGCACTCCGCAACTCACAATATCCTTTCTTTCACACAAAACAAGGTGGTACATCACACACGGATTCCTCATTGAATCCACGAAAAGGAGAGTTAATACTCTCATCACAAGCATATCAACATGATAACAATTACGCACTAAGTGACATACACATGATGTGCATTCACATTATCAAAATTACAACATAGATCACATCACTCTTAAAACACATTACTCTTCCAATATTTATCACCATCATGAAACACAATTGCCATCATGCAGGATCATCACAACTCCAATCTATCCCAGAGGTTCGAGAGCATGAACCTCCACTCTGATACCATATGTAGTGACCACATTTTACACACCCAAATACAATAGTAAAATACCAGGATAATTTTTTTATTTACATTGCTCACGACACACAACACAGTAAGGGCTCCAAGTACAGAACTCGACACACATGCGACAATCACATAAGTCATCGACTCACATAGACACATGTAGATGACATCGGCATGTCGATACCACACTTTTCCCAATAAATGAATACTAGCAAAGACCCAACCACAAGAAATGTGACTTTAGGAACGGCGAACCCATGACATATCATTACTTTAAATGTATTTTAGTTACGCTAACTTTCCAAGGTCATTATTAGATAAGCATGATTTTCTCCCTTTTTTCCACCTACATGTTCTGAAAATTTGTTTCACAATTCACTTATTGTTCAACCATTTAATTTTTCTCTTTACCCTTATGACAATCTTCAGAACTTACATAAATATTTTTCCATATTTCAAAGTTCCTACAAGATTCTAATTCTCTCATTCTTATGTTAAGATTTTGCTTCTCAAATGTTTATTTAATGCATAAAATTTACTCTTGCTACACACGAAAATCTAACGTGATGTCAAGATGAAATCTTGGGATTAAGGAACACAGATTCGAGATAGCCTTTTCCCAAGAACATCCTTCGATCACGGAATAGTTATTTCCCTACCATTATTATTATAGTACAATAACTTGTTGAATTCCAAATTTGATTTATATATATATATATATACATCCTTTGTTTTCTCGAAGTTTGATCACACCAATTGACAATTCATATTCTTTGTAACACATGAAGTTGCTTAAATTAAGTCATAAGGACTCCCAGTGACATTATTTCCAACCTCAAATTTTGGTTTTACTCTCATATGATTTACTTTTGCGTCGCACTAGGGTCACATGATTACTATCGTTTTAAACATAAGAGTTACGATAGTACTTGTCTGACATATTAATGAAGCACATGGTTAAGCTTACTTCCAGTTTCACCCAGGGCTTCAATCTCTATTATAGGTGTGATTAAGGTTAAAATGTATTTACCCTATAATCCTTTCGTGAAAGATCAAGGCACTAAATTTTCACAAGCCCAAGACAAGACATTTATCTACGAGGGACAAAAGGGTTCACTAACGAGAATGCAAGACATAGAACAACTATATCACAATCTTCATTTAGGTTGTTTGGATCCAACAGGGATTTCATTCACTGATGAAGTTAATTTCTAGATCTAATTTTGTAAGGCCCAAAAATCCAATAGGATACAAGGGAGTAATATATCTACCTACTCCAGAGATGGGAAGGTTACACCGCTTAGTCATTCCTTCTAACAAGGACTCATAAGGTGACTTCCAAGGTGATCTTCACCACTCAGCCTGGTGTCGACCTAAAGAGAGAACATTCTTCTCGCGATTACCAAATCTAGAAGGAAACCGCATACTCTGGGTAGGTGGGACCAGGACATTCCTAAACATGGGTTCACGACAATGTCGCTAGACATAAAGACTCAGACGGTAAACTCCAGCTAGGGGTTGTATTTACCTAACCTAGAAGGTCGCATCGAGCGCAAGTTTAAGGTCGTTCTACGATTTAATTCCTTATATGGTAAAAAAAATCACACATGCAGGAAAGTTATGCACGAATAATTTATTAATGTTGAGTGTTCCCATTAAAGCTCTTTATTAAGTTTACAAGGTAAGAAGATGACCCAGTAATTAATTTAGTCATTTATTGAATACTGAGAAGGTACTACAAGATATTATCTTCAATTTCAATTTACTATGTATAAATCAAACCCCCTTTTTTTGTTTTTGCCATACACAACTAAGAACAAATTGAACCGATGATTAGAAGCACATTTCCTAAGTATCCCTAAAACTGGCATATCATGCATATTAACAAATTTCATTTCTAATTTTTTTTCGGTAACAAGAAGCTGCATTAGGTAGTTATTCATTTTACAATGACCTATAAAAATTACAATTACAATAATTAAAATTACACATCACCTTTTGTGTCATCAATCATCCATCCTACAAAACCCACGTGAGCATGATATCAGCGATAATTCACTGGCATGGCATCCAACCTAATCAATCATAATTGTCATTTTTCAGTTTCCCATTTACATCAGACAATAATTACAATTTGCCAATCGAAATAAAAAGTCTAGAAACATGTATTCATTGCATTTCATTTTTCTTCTTCATTTTGTAACCCAGAGAGAGAAAGAGAAGGGAAGAGAGAGAAAACACCATTTTGTCAAAAGTTCTATTTCACACAACAGATACACTAAGGGTTTTAAACAGTTATTTGCATGTGTTAAAAGTTTTCAGGGTGATTTGGAAACCCTACGAGGGTCTGCAGTTTTCTATTTTTACATTTTCTCACTAGCTACAAAACGTACAAAATGAGCTCGGAGGCTAAGAAACTGCTTCCAAAGGTTATCTCCCAATGAACACACACACCACAACTATCTTTCTATGTGTCCCCAGATATACCAGGAGTTCATAGCAACTGACGGAATTGAAAAAGAGCGAACGGTTTACGTTAGGCGGTTAGTTCTCCGGGCCACTGGTTGTAGTTCACCCAGTTGTAAAATGCCAAAAGTTAACTCGAGGGATATAAAACTATGTCCATAACTGATGTTCAATGAAGGAGCATGCAACGAGACATCTCCTACTAGTTCCCCTATATAAGGAGAGTTCATCAGAGCCGACGGACGGAGAACTAGTAAACTATTTTTAAATGGTGAGAATTTTTTTTGAGTGACAAGGAGAAATTTGGTCCAGTTTGACCTCGTCAAACTGTGATCAGAGGCTTAAAAAATTACTTCGCCAAACTATCCCGAAAAGTGATATTTCCTATGTTGAATGTTCCATGCATTTGTCTAGTATAAACACTAGAGGTTTGCAAAGATGGAACATGATTTCTCTTTCCGGGTTCCAAATGGTGGTCCCAAACAAAAGCCAACTTTCTAGTTTTAACAACTCTCTACTATTGTAAACTGATGTAACAAGGCTCCTAAAAGAGCATCAAAAGGATGTCATATGATCATTTCGGGTCAAAACAAAAATCAAGGTGACTCCTCGTATACCAAGGTACACGAATGAAACTTCACATCTCATTTCCGTAGTTGTGAAGGGTACTTGTGAGTCTCCAAAAATTTCTAAATTTAACTATTTAAAACCAAGAGAAGGTCAACTTTATCAATGGGGAGTCAAATTTGTTTGGTCGATAGAACGATATTGGAGCGATCAAGAAGGTAAGAGTCTTCAAACATCTCAAGTGAGGGTGATAGTTCATGGTTTAAAGTAGGCGAGTTATAATGTCTTCGTGAGTTACTGACATGACAAGTATTATTTTGTAACGAGTTGAAGGAAAATTTAACTCATATTAAAAAATCCCATAATTTCAAAATTCTATTCATTGTAAAAGAGAACTAAAACACGAGAATTATGAGAGGTAAGGGAAGAAACACCATGCCTGGAAAACAAAGTCGAGCCAAGGCTGCAATTTGGTTCAGTAACTTGCTTGGGCACTTCATCAATCTAGTTCACGAGCATCCACAACTCCACCATTTTGCATACACGTCTACCAGGGGAGTTGCATTGCAAACAACACATCTTGTTTTCTATGCCTTGATAAAACAGGTTGATGTGCACACCAAACAAACCATATTCCAACGTGTGCAACAAATAAACTCTAATCAGATTGGAAACTTGTTTGTTGCATTGGCTAGGGAGGATCCAAGCCCTTTTAAACAACCCAATGGGCATATAGAGCAACCAACATTGCCCCTCCAGCCACCTATATACTATAACACTTGCAACTCCAAAAATCTGCCATACGTCTTATCCCTTCCCTGTATCAAAGCTCTTATTTTAACATGGCTAGAGTACACTGGGAAAGAAAACTATCAGGTTGGAGACTTGTTTGTTGCACACGCCAAACAATGTGACTGTCCCACGAGGAAAACCGTGTCTCCTGTACACTGCCAAAAAAATGCATTTCTAGAGAGGGTCTATCTCCCATTATTTCATTTAATCAAATGTTGTAACAGCGTGCACAGGGCATTGGAAACTATGGCATATGAAAAAGTCCATTATTTTATGCTTTGATGGAAGTCCATACTCTATTTCAAGAGTTCTATTTTGGCACAGGCAGTGAGAATGCTGGCACAGGTTGTTAAATTTAGTTTTGTTGCTTGTTGTTTACACTTGGTTGAAAGATTCTAAAGCCTTTTCAACAATCCATTTTGTGTAGATCCTGCAACCCCGACACTCCATGAGGCCACATTTCTTAGAGGCATTCAAATAAACAGTTCAGCGCCTTTTCCTTTTAACAGACCCATTTTTTACATAACCTGCTATCATTGTAGTCCTTGGAACGGCATTTCTTCCCTGCATTTAGTCGAACAGTTCACATGCATCCATGTTTTACATGTGTATATGCCAACGCACTTGCAAGCCATAATCCTATTCCATGTGTAGTCAGTTTCTAGTTCTTTCATTCGGTCGAATGATAAAAAAATAGCTCCCACCAAAGCCTTGAAACTAACACATCTTGCCAAAAATTCTCTCTTTCTCTTATTCACGTAGGAGGCTCATTTTTTTTTTTGTTTTGGATGTAGGCTGGGCGGATGCTGGCGCGGGCAAGGACCAAACCTTCCATGCGAAGACATCTGGCAAAGCATTTTTACAGCGGCTGGGAGGATGTTGCAAAGAATGGTTGTCACAGACTGTCGCCCCCCTTTTTACACCTTCTTCTACAGCAGGGGGTGTGTAGCACTAGCATGAAGCTTCCTCCCATGGCGGCGGTAGCGAAACACTCCCTCTCCCCACACAAAACCAAAACTATGGAAGCAAAGACCTAATTTTTCCCTAAATCTGCCCTAAGGAGAATATCACGGGTTTTCTTTTAATTTGCATCCTTTTATTTTATTTTATATTTATTTTATTATTGTTGTTTTTTTATAAACAAAGGCATTACAAGAATACAAAAATTATCTAAGATGGAAAAAGACATTTCAGAATCACACTTTCAAGAGGTGAAGTGATCGAAAAGAGGAAACATTAATAAAACAAGCTCGGATGAATTTAAAAAATTCAATCTATATTATCTCGAATAGATTCATATTTTTTTATTTAAAGAGAAGTAATTCCAAATTGATATTTTCTATTTCCATGTAGCTCCTATAAAATACCAATACATATCACTTGATTTAACAAGTGTCAGTCTCCTTGCATACTCTATGTTATGTAACTATGGACCTCTTTAGCGGGATGCAATTTTTCTTCCTTTTAAAAAATCTACTAGTGATATTTTTAACATGGATTTTGAGCATGAAATTCATGACATAGA
Source organism: Taxus wallichiana var. yunnanensis (assembly GCA_018340775.1). NCBI lineage: Eukaryota > Viridiplantae > Streptophyta > Pinopsida > Cupressales > Taxaceae > Taxus > Taxus wallichiana. The sequence continues at coordinate 272,854,455 of CM031242.1, read as the reverse complement.
AACTCATTTCTATATTATTGATGGGAAACATACAATTGAATCCCAAAAACAAATCCTTGCAAATCCTAATTTTTCATCTGTTCATGATAGAATCAAAAAAGGTCTTCTTGTATTTTGTCTTCCAAAGCAACAATAAAACAAATAATTAGTATTTGCAAGAAAAAAAATATGAAAAACAAAACATGGGTGAAAACAATATTTATTGACTCACTGTACAAAGCTAGGTCAAGGTGGATCTTAGAGAAGATACCACAATGTCTTGATTTTGGTCACAAAAAGTCAAAGGGATAGAAGGTATTTATAAATTGTATTAATTTTTTTCACATAGAAATTAACTTACATTATTTCTCATAGAATGCTAAACTAATAAAATTTATTTTAATGTTCACATGCAGTCATTCGAAAGGAAAATTTTGTTTCTTTTTTAGAAGGGAAAATTGGAAAGTTTGAATGATAAACTTTCATTTCTTTTACTCCCAAATGAAATTTGGGATAAGTGGGTTTTAGTTTTCTTTTTTTTACCAATGGTGGGTTTCCTTGTAGCTTAAAAAAATCTACAGACCCAGATTTCAAACCAAACTCATTACATCTGCTTACATCACGACTATGCGTATGCATGAAAGGTATGGAAGATGAAGAATTAGATATCCTTGTAGATAAATACATTAGTGGTGAATTTTGGTTCAGAGAAGAGTATGGTGTTAATGTAATGTTTCTAAAATATTACTGCAAAAGAGTAAATAAAAGTAGAGCAACAAGAGCCAAAGTTATGTCTTATATGCTAGCAAGAGTTCCAGAATATGTTTCTCTTATAGGATGCAATGCATTAAATGTGATTGAAAAATTTTCCATCCATGAGTTGTATTTTTCTCAACTATGTCAAGATCTTAGAGAAGAAAATAAAAAAATTGAAAAGAAAAAAACACCATTAGGGGAAATAAATTTACCAAATTATTCAAAAAATATATTGAACTACTTGAATTGTATGTGACTGCGGCTAATACAAATACTCAACCAAGGATTCCAGATACATATGAATTCACTTTTCAATGTTCTTATCCTTTTTTTCTTAGTATAACATTGAGAGGTTTGAAATTCCATTTACCGTCACTCATTGTGGAAGTCATAATTGTTGGTTTTTGTAATTTTTTCAAGTATTTTCTCACAAAAGTATATTATTGAGGTTCCGAGTGTCATTAGGTGCAATAAAATGAGTTTTGTCTGCGTATTTATACTTCTAATAGTACAAGCTAGCTTATTTGATACTTCTGTAAAAATATACATTAATTTATTTTTTAAAACATCAATAATTTCATAAGGATGTTACAAAATTTTGAATGCAGAACATGCATTTCAAGGGATGTCAGTGATTTTTACCATATATGGTCTTCATAATTCAACCACTATGGAGGTGGAAGATGTGATAGTGGATCTAGATTGGAAACATTCAGAGCCCTTAGATATTATCAACCCAAATGAAATTGGAGTTGCCATCCCTAAACATCCTTTCAAATGTGAGAGATCAATGCATTTTTTGGAGCACATGATTGAGAGATGCAACAGTAATGCATCCCCTGTATTAATATTATACAATGGGACAAATGCATTAAAGGAAGAACATAATACAAAGAGGTCCTCACTTATCTTTATGGTGGAGAATCACAAGCAGGAGATCATGATCCAACAATATTATAAATGTCTAACTACACCTCCAGGTAAATAGCCTCTATGATTTTTTTGTTATTTTCATTATAGTCATTATTTATACGTTAATTCTTAACAATGTTTAATTTTTTCTAATATTAATATGTACATCCTTCATATAGTTTTCTCCTAAGTTCTTTTCATATTATAGAATATTTGTAAACAAAAGTTGGAAGTTTAATTAGAAGAATATAGTTAAAATTTCTCCATTCTTACAGATTTTTATAGATTTCTTAAAATGATTAATTGCAACATTTATTGGGTATATTCCCATTCACATATAGATATCATAGAAGATGAATAGGGAAAAAATTAAATTTGTTTCAAAATATTTAGAGGTATTAAAATGATTAAGTTCAATAGTGCTTGTAGTTGAATGTTTACAATGGGCATATGCCCATTCTTTCTAGTATGTTTGTGAATCATATGCCCATTCTTGTTTATAATATATAGGGCTTCTACATATTAAAAACATTCTAAGTTACAAAAGCATTATAAAATAAGGTAATATTTATTTTTTTGAGAATGGGCTTGTTCCCATTACAAACAAGATAAGGTTGTGAGAATGCACATCTTCTCATTGTAAGACAAATTAAATTTTATCTCTATTATTTAATTGAGAATGGGCTTGACATGAGTAGTTAAAAGTATACTTTTTTTTATAATGGGTAATTTTCCAGCCTGAACGGGAAAGGAAACTAGATGATAATTTGAATCATGGGTAGAGTTAGAAACAATCATTCATGTAAACGTTTTATAACCACTTCCTTTATTAGAGTTAGAAATATTCCAATATTACATGTATTGAATGGGCATATGTCCATTCTATTAGAGTTAGAAATATTCTGAATTTTTTAACCACTTCCTTTATAGAGGTTGAGACACCAAATTTGTGTCATTACGACACCCTATGCCCCGCATCTCATTTCGCAACCTAACCTCATCACCTAAACCTTACACAATTATTTATTAATTACCTTATAATTAATAAATCCACATCACCATACCTGCCACCTCATTTCGCCACCTCATCATGACCTAGTCTTAACCCTAAACTAACCTAATTAAGACCTATAACTTGGTCCACATCCACACCTATGATTAATTACTCCTCACCCACACCCAAAACTGACCTCATAATGACTTGACCAAGCCCACAACTAATCCCTCGGGAGAAAAGGAGGGAAAGTTGGCTATTTTACCAAAAATAGCCCACTTTGACCTGACCAATACCGGTTCCTACTCGACCGCCGTCGGTTTCGTAACCGCCATCGGTTCCCTGTAAATGACCACTTCCAACCAAAAACAAAGGATCGGATTTTCATTTGATCGGAAAGAGGAGAAATCATTGAAAGGATCCGGATTTTCTTGGCCGAGCAGAGACAAGTGAAGAAAATAGATAAGTTTTCAGAGAAGGATATCAAGCCCAAGATCGCAACTAAATAACCAGAGCCCAGTGACACTCATCCGAGCATCAGAAGAGGAGATAGCTCATCTTGGATTGTCAGATCATCCCACTTGAGCCTTGTCTTCGTCATCACAGTCCTGGAACCTGCATCTTCATCAGGAACGAGTAAGTAGTGTCTCGTATGTTTCTAAGCACCATTTCTTGAGCCTGTGGATTGATAGTAATTATAAGCTCATTCCTAGATCTACCACCTACCAACACCCTGCACTGAACCTTCATCCATACATCTTTGTATTACCCAGAAGACCATTTTATCACACTCTGAGCCTTCCCTGTCCTCCCACTATTCCCCTCATCCATCCACCAATCTTAATAACCCCACGATCACCTTACAACCAACCTCTATCCAGAAGCACTTAGATTGCTGACCCTACCGGTGTCGTTTATCCCCCACCGGCAGCGGTTCTCTAACCACGGTTGGTTATCCAGTGACCGGCGTTGGTCACTGTGACTTATACCCCAAAACCCTTTTCTCGCCTATTTGTCACCTAACAACCTCAGATCCAGCCTGGTTTATCCCTATAACTCAACCTGAATGTATCAATGACCAGTAACCGAACAAACAACGTGACACTTTATTATTGATAGTTTAGCTTCTATTGCTTTGTAATGAGATACCTAAATCGTGATTTTGCAATAGCTTTCTTTGTTATCATTTGTGTTAATTCATATTAAAAGGGGAACTGACCACCTTTGAAAGGAAGTTTTATATTTCCTGGGCCTAAGGCAGCTCCCTCATTTATTGTCTAATTAAAATATGGTGGTCTTGTATTCTTACTTGCAGGTAGTCCTTCCAAGACAAAAAGGAGTTCTTCGCAGTCGATCTGATCTTTCTCTACGGTACACGCACACCATCTCAACATTCAACAGGTATTCCTCCTAGCCCTAACCCTTATCTATTTCTCAAAGGAATGAAAGGATAGAAGCAAGTCTATTCCAGAGCCGAGACATTCCGTGTGAAACATTTTGGCACGCCCGGTGGGACCCATTTCGGGTTTCTGTTTCTCTTGCTTGCTTTCATTTAGGGAGCATACTTGCTGTTGCTGTTTTGTTATATTTAGTAAAAGAATTTGTCTTGCTTTCCTAGTTTTGCATTAGTGAAAGTCATCTTATTTGCTTCATCGAATATCATTTTCGATTTGGGTTTAAAACACGTGCATTACATTCTTGCTTGTTGTTTTCAATTCTAGTGAACGTAGACTAAGTAACAGGTCGTACACGTGGGGGTGATTTCCACGGTATTGACAGGAAATTAATCTTACTTTCACTGCACAACACATACCAAATCACTTCATAATTAACACAACAGCTCAAAACATCCCCCCTTTTCCGTGGTATTCCTCCACCCGATTGAGGTAACCTTATAAGCCAAAACAAACTTGACATTTCCCCTAAGTCTTTTATTTAGGATTGACATCGTTTCTCGCCTAAAGGCATAAGCCTAAATTGATTAAAATTAACCCTAGGGTTAGTCTGTTAATTTTTTTGCGTTCTTGCTTGTTTTCAGTTCTATTTCTCTATCATACACTGTTTTCTGTGATCACTACAGAATAGTTTGGTAGGCATACTAATCACTGTTAACACCAAATCAACAACTTCTTACTACTTCTTACACCAGTTCTATTATACCGACATCGGTTAGCTTACCGATACGTCAGCTATAGTCTGACCGACATCGGTTATCCTACCGATATCGGTTACTGTCTTTTACAGTTCCTGACAAACCAGCAACCTACCAATTTCAAACATCTTGTTGTCTGTTTCTGTTCCTGATAGATTGAAACCCTACTGTGTACTCCTGTCCATGGTTGTTATCACTCGAAAGCAAGCCGCCGCCATGGTTTCACATGCTTGCTCTGTGCCTTTTCCTGAATCACCCCCTTCACATTCTGTGGGGAATCCTACGGACACCAGCGAGGTTCCTAAAATTCCTGTAGGAGATAAAGAATTTGCCAAATTTCTGGATGCTAATCCTAGCACTGTACAATACTATTTGTCTCATGCCCCTGACCGTACACCCGACGGTCAACTCCTTGTTGGCATGCCTATCAGTATAGCTACTCATTTAGCTCCTTCTCCGCCTGATAACTCCACTTTGCCTTCTGCATCCTTAGTCCCGTCTCCTACCTCAGCAGCTTCAGGGGTTCATACGGCACAGATTGGCTTTCCTTTGGTTAATCTTGGGCCCAACATGTCATTACCACCGACTGCTCCTACCTCGTCTCTCTTGCAAACCTGCTCTGCTTCATGACTTGCTCTCTGCCACCTATCCACACGAGCTTTCCTTCTCAAGCTCCACCCACCTTTTCATTTCCACACACATATCCGGTAACCTCAATGGCTTATATAGGACATCCCTATTCGGTTGCCTCAACACATTCGTCCTCCATACCTTATCAACATTTAACCCCACCATTGTCTAGCAGTGGCCCTTGGCCCAATTTGCCTCTGTTTACCACAACCACACCATCATCTCATCCAACTACTGATTTAATTAAACAAATGATGGACAAAATGCAAAATCTGGAGGCTTCTGTTTCAGGAAGTCATAGCACCTTGACATACGAGAAAGTTTGTCGGGAGCCTATCCACCCTTCAGTCCCCCTTCATTCATATCCTCCTCAATGGGAATTACCAAAATTTACCCATTTTAATAGTAAGGAGGACCCTCAACAACACTTGCGATCATTTAGACATGCCTGCTATCTGATTGCTCACGACGACACTTTACTACTCCACACCTTTCCCATGTCCTTATCAGGACCCGCCTTGGAGTGGTACAGTGCTTTAACCAAGCACTCATTCTCTTTTAACCAGCTAGCCCAATCTTTCTTGGATCATTTCTCCATTAACATTGCCAAGAAAGTATCTATCACCGACCTCTATGCTATCGGACAATTTGAAGATGAATCTATCACAGATTTCGTTAGACGATGGCGAGGCCTTATCAACCAACTTACGTATGCCTTGCCTCAGACTGAACTTATCGAACTGTTTACGTGGACCTGCGCTAAGCACATCTCTCCAACCCTCCAAATTCAAACTTTCTGTACATTTGACGAGGCCTTTACTATGGCTTGAAAACTAGAGATTTGAGCCTTAGAGGAAGAGAAATTGTGGTTGCGCAACAAAAACCCCACTTTCCGAACCTAAGATTCCACCAACAAACCTAACACCACCAATCCTCACCCATCGACTGCTTCAAAATCAAAAGGGGCCGTGTGCACGCGGTGATGGTCAAATCCCAACCACCGTCTAATACCCCACCAAAAACCACCTATAAGTATAAAGCAGAGCCCATCAACTACACTCCCTTGGGAGAAACATATGGTGTGATATTGGAAAAATTGCTTAAAGCAGGAGCCATTACCTTACCTCCTGTTAAACCTCACTCCGGGTTTGATTCCACTCGTGCCATACCTTCTTGGTACAAAGAAAATGACTTCTGTAACTTCCACCGCGTGAAGGGACACAGTCATGAAAACTGCAAGATGTTGAAAAACATAGTGCAGGAAATGGTTGATGTGGGGGATATAGCCCTCGATAATCCTAACGCCCCTGCTAACCGAAATTTAAAAATATTCAACAAACCATTCCCGAATCATTCTTCTAACAGTAACATAAATCAAGATATCTTAGCCGAGGAGAGTGTTCATGAGATCCATGCAGTCTTCGATTCCCAGCCAAAGACCTCTATCAAACAAATTCTGAATCAAGCCTCTTCACTAACGTAGGAAACCGAACCCCCTTCCTTGCCATCAAGACAAACTGAAATCCTTGCCGTTCCTTTACCCATCAAGGAATTAACTGCCCAGAGTTCCCTTCTCACAAATGAGCCTTCTTACACCACATCCTTGCAAGACTGTGAGCGGATGTTATCTAATTTATCTATTTCCCAAACGTCTCCTTCTACCATTCTTGCTATACAAGAGGAAGGCTCGCCACTTCTTTTGTCATCCTTAGACAAGAAACCTCTTGAACCGACATCACCACATTCTTTAAACATGACGGATCCTCTCAAACACACCCTCCTACCTATTAGTCCTTCATCACCTAAATCTTTTCAGCAACCGGTTGACCTCTTAATGCCCATTGATACAGTGCCTCATCTACCCCCTATATCACACCCACAATGGACCGGAATCACAACCCACCTTTCTTCCATACAAAAGTTCCTATTCACACGTGAGGACTGTCATTCCCCAGAAGATAGACGGGTCCTATGGGAACGTTTGAGTACACCATATTCTACTCAAATGCAGATGACCGATCCAGATGCTTCTACCATATACCCGAAGTGTTTACAGAAGCTTAAAATTCCTATGTCCTCATCTTCACCCCCCTCATCTCTACCAAATACCTCATCCACTTCTATTAACCTAACCAAATCTTCCCCTACGCTTGGGACCTCACCAATACCTAGTCTAACACACCCACCTAAGCGGCTTGATTTATCTAAAAATAAAGCCGTCCATCCCATTAGGAGACAGACCCAATCTCCTCAATCTATGCCGCTATCACAACTCAAACCCTCATCGTCACACCTACCTTCCATATTGGGACCCCATCCCTCTACCTTGCATCAATATATCATACCTCCTACATTTTCTTTAAAGTGACCTATGCCTTCTGCACCCATACAGAAATCCAAGGGTATAGCAACACCGTCACCCAAAGGGATCTGTCCACCTATCAACCCTAAAAAAATTCCATCATCAAAAGATTCATTTTCTGTCACTCCTATTTCTCCGTGGTTGTTTTCTGATACCACATCATCTGTGGCCTCATCATCCAACCAGCTAAACATAGCTTCTGCGTCAAAGAAACCACGGTTAGTTAAAACCCATTATCAAAACTCCTTGGCTAAACCACCACCCATACAAACCAACCATACCACGTCATCACCAGAATCGACCCAGTCAATAGCCTCCTCTTCCTCTGACTTTGACCCACTCAAAGGGTCTTACGCCAAAATCCTTGCTATGTTGGTAGAGAATGCGACCATTTCCCTACCCCCACTTAGACCTTATGATCCATCTAAACCTCGACCTATAGGTTACAATGAGTCTAAAATCTGTGCTTACCACCACACACCAGGACATGACGTAGAGGGATGCAAAGCGTTGAAAGCCATACTTCGTCAGTCACCTCTCTCCGATAGAAAAGTTAAGAAAGACAACTTACGAAGAGAGAGACCTTTAGCTTCAATTCCCTCTCCTATACCACCTGTCCCCGCCTCACCAAGATCTATCATTATTACAGCCCCACCTCTCGAAGACCATGACCTATCCCTACCGTCTTCCTCCTCTCGTATTCATGAGATCAATATGATTAGTGTTGCTACTCGAGGGCAGAAAAACAATGGGAAAGCGAAAGAAAACACACCTGTGGCATCTCTTTCTCTGTCCACCATCCCGATTGCACCACCACCTAAAGTGGTTATTCGTGGACCCGCCTACCCCGTCTCTAATGGAATTGCCCACCGAACCATGATCAAACAGCTTCACCAATCGCCTGTAAAAATGACACTGTATGATCTCATTCAGACTTCTGAATCTCATCGACAAGCTCTCATTGAAATCCTTCAAGGGATAGAGGTCTTACCTAATGAAACCTTGCCTGTTACCTCTATTCTAACACCCAATCACGTTGCTTCACTCACCAAACAATCTATCTCCCCAACCACTTTTGTCTCTGTACAGCAAGCCGCTGCTGTCAGTTTCTCTGAAGACAAAATTATCGACTTTGGTGCTGAAGATCCTGACCCTGCTCTTTTCATCTCAGCTTACGTTCGGGACATTTAGGTACGTCGTGTTATGATTGACGGGGGTGCTAGCCTAAACATCATCTCTTCAAAATCCTTCCAACAAATGAATATCCCTTCTAGTTACATGTGTGCCAACCCCATCATGTTGCGGTCATTCAATGATGCTATTACTTCTACCTTAGGCACCGTGATCCTTAACATTCATGTAGGACCACGCACTTTACCTGAAATCTTCTATGTCCTTGAGGGAGAGTTCCAATACAATATGTTGTTAGGCCGCCCTTGGATCCGGGCTATGGGATGCGTTCCCTCCACCTTACATAGATGCATAAAATTTGAGTACAAGGGGAAGTCCTACACCGTAAAAGTTGATCCTCCCCCCTTCAAAACTTGCAATATGTTGTATCGCCCTAATGATGTGCTTGTACCAGTCAAGACACCCATTTATCCAACCCAGCCATCCACTTCCAATGCACCTACACCTTCAACCAATGAAACCGTCGTTACAAATATCACTTCTTTTCCCGCAGATAACATCCCAACCTCTGACCCCTTAGTAGATGTTTTTCAATGCTTTACGCTGGGGGAATACCGCCTATATAACGTTAGCTCTTTCCATACCCCCGCAGAGTACGGACGATTACATGCACATCCCACCTACGGCCGTCACATGGGGAGGTAATATCTTACGGACCACCCCATTGCCGCACTAACCTAACGTATGGGGGTGTTAACGCATCCTCCATTACCCCTGAACCTCCTCTTGGTGTGGTTCCCTTCCAATCTGATTTTCAATACTTGACAAATCGTCGTTTCGCCCTCACCTTCTTGACTCGCTATGCTTGGAAAGGCTTTGGTTTTGGTCTTTATGAACAAGGCCGACATACACTCATTCCCATGACTACACGCAAACACAATGATCGTAGTGGTCTCAGTTTTCCTGAAACACTTACACCGAGAAACCTCGTGTCAATTGTATCCTGGAGGATGACGATGTCACCCCTACCAAACCATCATCACCCACAGAGTCGATAGACCCTGAATCTATCCCTCCTAACTTTTTTTTCATAAATGCTATCTTCATAGGTCCTCTCACTTATCAACGCGATAATGAGGACCCATCTTCTCTTCCCCTTCTGTATCCAGACATGATTGAAGAGGATTCACCTTCGATTAATGTTGTTGAGTGCCAGGATGATGACTCCATCCTCACTTACCTTGGGGCGGACGACTCCTATATTCAACGCGCCTTACCGTCTGAAAAACTCAAACCATGTTGAATGAGTCGACTATAGAAATCAACATCCACACAAAGGAGGATCCTCACGTTGTGAAGATCAGACAATCCCTTAGCACATCAGAACAAGCCGCCTTTACTACCTTTCTCCGTACCCGCAACCAAGCTTTCGCTTGGTCTACGCTGACATGCCAGGAATTGATCCTACCATTGTTGTCCATAACATCACCCTAAACCCCGATTCCAAACCAGTCAAACAAAAACTAAGAAAAATGCATCCACGCATTGCCCTCTTGGTCAAAGAAGAGCTTCAACGACTTCTTTCTGTTTCCTTCATCTTGCCTATTGACTATCCTCAATGGATTTCTAACATTGTACCTGTCACTAAAGCAACGGGGGGACTTTGGATATGCACAGATTTCTGAGACCTTAACCTCACTTGCCCCAAGGATGACTTCCCCCTCCCAAGTATTGATCAACTTGTTGATCTCACTGCGGGCCATGAAATGCTTTCTCTCATGGATGGCTTTTCGGGATACAATCAAATTTTGGTAGCCCCAGGCCGATCAACATAAAACTACCTTCATAACTCCTTGGGGAACCTTCTATTATCGTGTCATGCCATTTGGCCTTAAGAATGCTGGTGCCACCTATCAGCGGGCTATGACTTACATTTTTCATGACATTATGCACACTATCCTTGAGGATTATGTCGATGATCTTCTTGGAAAATCTAAACATCGTAGTGAACATCTCGATGTTTTAACCATTATTTTCGATCGCCTGTTGCAATATTCAGTCCGGCTTCAACCAAAGAAATGTGTCTTTGGTGTTCTTTCGGGAAAACTTCTTGGCTTTATCATCTCTTTGCGTGGCATTGAGGTCGATCCATCTAAAGTCAAAGCTATCCTAGAAATGCCCCCACCCAAAAACCTCAAACAATTGCGTAGTTTGCAGGGTAAACTTCAATCCATCCGGCGTTTCATCTCCCAACTCTCGGATCGATGTCAACCTTTCCATCACCTTCTTAAAAAGGACATTGCCTTTCAATGGAGTGAAGAGTGTCACCAAGCCTTTGAAGCTCTCAAAGCCTATCTCTTGCAGCCACCCGTGCTTATTCCACCTCAGGATGATCACCCTTTCTACCTTTACCTTTCTGCCACTGACCATGCTATAGGAGCCATGCTCGCACATCGGGACTCGACACATCGAGAACAAGCCATTTATTATATAAGTCATACTCTCGTGGATTATGAGACTAGGTATACACATGTAGAAAAATTGTGCCTAGCCCTATCATTTGTAGCCACCAAACTCCGACATTACCTTCGAATCACAAAACTTTTGTCATCACCAACACAGACCCCATTCATTATATGTATGCCAAACCACATCTAAACCAATGCATCACCCGATGGCTTATGCTCCTCGCTGACCTCGACCTTGAGTTTGTACAATAGAAGTCAATCAAAGGACAAACTATTGCGGACCAACTTGTGGAGGCCCCTTTACCTGGGGAACAATTTACCAATTTTAATTTCCCCGACGAACTCATCGCCACTCTTTCACTCAGGGAAGAGTCGTATCCAATGACCCTTTTCTTCAATGGATCCAAATGCTAGCACAGTGGAGGGGCCGGCGTTGTTCTCATTCCTCTTGACACTGAGCCTATGCCTCTTTCATTCCGGCTCGATTTCCCCTGCACTAATAATATTGCGGAATACAAGGCCCTTATTTTGGGTCTCCAGGTTGCATTACACTTAGGTGTCAAATCTATTAATATTTTTGGTGACTCTCAATTGGTAGTCAATCAAGTTATGGGCATCTACCAATGTAAGAATGAGGAACTTCAAAAGTACAAACATTACGTGGATTCACTTTTGACCTCATTTACTCGTTATTCTATCCAGACCATTCCCCACTCCACTAACAAATTTACGGATACTATGGCTTGCTTAGCCTCGCAAATTCCTACCTCACCAACTGACTCTGACATATTCGTCTTGGTCCAACAACTCTTTGCCCCATCTTACTCAGACCGGTTGTTTGTATGATAAATAATGTGTCTGCTAATTCATAGGATACCTGGTACCACCAATTTCACGACTACCTTACAACCCCTGTTCTCCCACCTGACCTAACTAGTACCGGAAAACATGCTTTTCTTAAACATGTTTCTCATTATGTCATCATGGGGGGACTCCTTTATAAATATGGCTTTGATGGTATCCTCCTTCGATGTCTAATAGGCACAGAGGTCACCTATACCATCCAACAGGTCCATGACAGTATTTGTGGCAGACATTTTAGTGGCCTTGCCGTGGCTAAATGAATCCTTCGCCTAGGTTATTATTGGCCTACTCTTAATAATGATCATTATGAATATGTTAAGCGTTATGTTATGTGTCAACAACATGCCACCTTCAACATACTCCTAGCCATCCGCTACGGTCACACGAGATCTTTATCCTTTCTCACAATGGGGTTTAGACCTTATTGGTGAGATCCACCCACCCTCTTCGCAACGTCACCATTGGATAATCACAAAGAACTTAATATTACACAAAATGGGTGGAGGCCATTCCACTCATTTCAATCAAAAAATAAAAATTGTCGAATTAGTTAACCATCACATTATCTGTCATTTTGGTATTCCTCATCGCCTAATAACGAGATAATGGTAAATCTTTAAAAATAAGTTGTTACAAGACCTTTGTGACAACTTTGGTATCAAACTTAGTTTCTCATCACCTTACTATTTGCGGGCCAATGGTCAAGTGAATCTTCTAATAAAATCCTAACCAAAATTCTCATGAAATTTGTCAATGAGTCCGGAAGAAATTGGCACGATCACATTCCCTTTGCCCTTTGGGCTTATCGTACTAGCATTCGTACTTCCACTAATGCCACACCATTTTCTTTGGTATATGGTACCGAGGCGGTCTTGCCTCTCGAAATACAAATACCCTCCCTCAGAATATCTCTTCAGGATATTCTCACCAATGATGATTTCTGCCAAGAGCGGTTAGCCCAATTAGAGCTTCTTGATGAGTGTCGTCTTACGGCTCTTGATCACCTTCAAATCTACCAAAAATGCATCAAGCGTGCTTATGATAAACGACTTCATGAGCGTACCTTTAAGGTTGGTGATCTTGTCCTCAAAGAGAATCAACATGTAACCAAACTAGAAAAGAGCAAACGTGGAAAATTTGCTCCTAATTGGATTGGGCCTTACATTATCACTCACACTTATGGATCAAGCACTTATCGTTTAGCTTCGCTTAATGGTAAACCTGAGCCTGAGCCCCTTAATGCCTTGCATCTTCGACCATTCTACTGTTGAAATTAGTGTTATATCACTTCTTATCTACCTTACGCTCATCCCTTGAGCTCATTTACCACCGCATACACTTTGTTTCTTACATCTCAAAATCAAATCAAGCTCACATGGTTTGATTATCACCTCCCCTTAAAAGATGCCTTCCCCTTTTTAGTTTAGTCCATGACTTCAAAGTATCAAAATGACACATTCTTAATTAAAACACTTATGGGATTTTCTTGAGTCAAACTTCCTACAAAACTAGATGCTTTATGCCCAACAGACATCTAGACCTCTAAATTATACAATAGACTGCTCCCTTGAAGGACAGCTATATGCCAAACTATTGCTGCTATTATATATAGACTGCTCCCCCGAAGGACAGCTATACATAAATACCGCATCTGCTACTATAAATAGACTACTCCCTTGAAGGACAACTATACACAGTCAGCCTTTATCAGAAGCTTCTCACATTGATCAGCTTCGTGAAGACCTCAAGAACAACAAAATACATATCCCATGTAGACTTCCCGCATCGATCAGTCTATATCCAGAAAAATAAAATAAAAATAAAAGCAGTACTTCAAAACACTTTTGAGTCATGGACTTGTCTATTTAGGTTTGGTTCTCTTTTGTCAGAATAATCATCTTATAATAAGTTCTCTGCACCCTCACCCACATCAACCACCTCACCTCACTATTTTTCAAAGAAACAAAACTCAAGGGACGTGACGTATATCCGATATATTGTGATTATACCACTCTTTTCACCTATCGACTTCTCACCTATGCAAGGTACCTAGGGATTCAAGCTCATCCTACATTAATATGTGGTTTGTTTAGCTCTTCTCAACTATGGGACACTCTGGCCTCTTTTGCTCGACTCTAGGATTGTGTGTTGACCTTAATCAGGACACGATTCCCTACTACTTGGGTATGCTAACTTTCGCTTCACCTATACCTACACCAACAACATTACCCTACCAACATCAAATAATTTTTTTACCAACCAATACATTGCCTAACCATAACCAAATTACCTGAATTCACCTCTCCCTGGTCCTAAGGGAGAACTACATCGGTCTAAGGCCCCTCCTTGCTTTATGCAATGGGCTATGTAGGCAGCACTTAGGAGACATGGAGTCTCCCAAGGTTAGCTCGACCATCCCCTACCATACCCTATCATGTGTTGTAAATATAAATATTTTTTGTGTATTTCTATTTGCCAACATTCATCTTTATCCTTTTTCAAACAAAACAAAAACAACATTCAAAACACAACCATTCTTATTATTATCATCACTCAAAACCACATACATCTTTAGTTTTATTTTAGATGTTAAACAAATGCATCTTCTCTATCATCGACTCGCAGGTCGGCATCCTTATTTATTCTTATATTCCTATGAAATTCACTTAGACCCTTGCACCTCCTCCCGAATCAGGTGGTGATCGTGATCGTCGATGCCCCTCAGTTGGCCTCTCCATCCTCAAAGGTGCCACTGCCATTGGTTCCTCCCATTGATCCGCCAACATCTCCTGTAACATACGAATACGTCCTCTCGCGTGGAGGAATCTTGCCTCCAGTCTCTCCACTCGTAACTGAGAAACCTCTAACAATCCCATTGTCTCATTCACCTGTGTTTGAAGCTGGTGAGCCAACTCCTGCAGATGATCTCTCTCCGCTGTAATCACAGCTATGTCTGGGCGCTCACGTGCACCTCGCAGCTCTACTACCCACCATACTCTATAGGCCTCTGTCGTTCCCGCATCCATTACCCTACGATCGGCTGCTATCTCTTCTGGCCCTTCTGGAGGTGTAGGCCGGGGAGGTGAGAATGCTGCCTCGGCATCGATCCTCATGTATGGTCTATATGTCATCGGTATATCCTGAACGAACCCAAATTGTCACCGCACGCGATCTAGAGGAATTCTCTCGTACTCACCCGGCCTGTGCCCTGCGATCCATCTCAATCGCTCTACACCCCTCAACTCCTCAGCTATGTGCTCCGTCACCATATAGTTCCCGTAAGACCTCCAACAAATATCTACAATTGTCACCATCTCCCATACCTGTCTATAATACTTGATGTCATCTATCATGGCCTGGGATCTCGCTTCTTGTTCGTGCTGACCCATCGTCTGAATCCCAACCTTTGCACTCCTGCCTCTCCCGACTCAATGGGTCGGCCTATTAGACACACACAAACAATATGCTCATAGGCCCAACAATGTAATAAGTATGAACAATCCAGTGTCATCCTGTGTTTTTGCTTGCAGGCCCATAAACCCCTATATAACTCTACCAGATATGCGGGTGCCCATGCGAAAGTCACGCTCATTTCTATCATTTCCCAAATAACACTCATCAATGCTTTGGGAAATCTTCCACCTTCCACCCTCGGTAATGCATAATACCCCACCGCTATCATTAATAACACGGCCAACCTCGTCTCCTCAGGGTGTGTTGCATACATTGTACCATACGTAAATGATAAACCTCGCTGTGTCAAATCTCATGCAGCTGAACCAAATACTGCTGTTATCGCTACCCGCCCCTGCTAGGCAACACCTGATACACTATTTTTCCTATCATTGGGAGTCTCAAAATACGGAACACATCTTCCAAAGTCACTGTCATCTCCCCTGTTAGCAGATAGAAGGTATTCTTTTCTGGATTCCATCTCTCAATCAATCGCTTTGTAACATAGCATGGTTACGTGCGATTCTTGAATAATAGCGGATTCCACTTAACCCCAAACGATTTATCAATGCCCATTCAGTGGTGTTACATCCACTCGGATTAAGTGATGAAACAACGCTAGCACAATATCATTCATCCTTAACCTGCTTCGCTGCGCATACATCAAAACGAGACATAATTATTCAAAAGAACAAATCTCCACGGGTTTTTTCTCAAATTCTGGAAACTCTTACAGTGACCGATATCGGTTATGAATAACCGATACCGGTTACTTCTAAACGATACCGGTCACTGTCAAAAATATACCTACCCTGCTTAAAACATACACCTACGATAATTATTTTTCCCGTTTACTCCTATTTTATACCTAAAAACATATGTGACCACCCTGTTTACCTACCCCATAGCACTCACCCCATCCCCAACCCTTTCCTATCACCTTTTCTTTCTCATCTTTACCCACTTACACTTCTTTCATCCTATTCACAAAACATGCAAGAATCAAATTACAACCAAACAGTTTACCTCTCGGGATGTAGCAGCTTGGGGCGGAACATGTCTTCCCCCTCATCCCTGCCTGCTGGATGCTTCTCCTCGTTCAGCCATGTTCACCACCCTTTTCAAATATAACTTGTCTTTCTGCCTTCTGAATCTCAGCCCACGCTCACTTCACCTGTCTCTTTCCTCCTTATCACTCAAAATTCTTTCATGCAATTACCTGTCTCAGTCGTCAAACAGCGTCGCATTCGCGTATTTAACTTCTTGCATGGCTCTCAAAATAAGAACTTAAGTTGCCACCAAAGCTTTTCTATTTTTAGAAAAGCTCATATTCGAATAACCGGTATCGGTTACCTAACCGATATCGGTCTATTGTCTACCGACATCGGTTATCTAACCGATATCGGTCATATACCTACCTTTTTTAACCATAGTTCTTTTCTTTATTTTCTACCTAATTTTTGTGGCGCCCGCCTCTTTTTCCTGCATAACAACACCATTATCCATATTTTTCATCAAATCTATCTCTCATCACAATTTCATCAACATCATTTCTCTATATTACAAAACAAACAAGCCATCAATCTATACACCATTTGGATCCAACTCAACAGCTACATACATTCAATTTCACAAACCAGCGACAAAACATACAACATTTCATAACACAACATGTCAATTAAACTCATCATCTATATATACATACATCCCATCAACGAAAGACATCAACATCATAAACCATGTGAATCAAACTCATCATACATTAAATATCACAAACCATCGACAAAACACTTAAAACATTTTAAACACAGCATGTCGGTCAAAATCATCATATATATATATATCAACAGTTTCAAATATACAATTTTCCCTGCATAGGGGCCTCTGTGATCTCATAATACTACAAAGCCGGCACGCAGGCCGCAATAACTGTCATAATCTCGACTCGGCTCGCAGGCCGGTCTCTCATATAAAAAAAAAATACTCGGCTCACGGGATGGTATCAATTGTACAACCTTTGTACTCACTCGCTCACGAGGCTGGTATATACAATAAATGAATCAATAAATGAATGAATAAATCATATGTGGGCACGCAGGCCTCTATAAACATAACCGGTTCGCAGACCGGTGCCTATATCCAATGTACAAATAAAAAATCTCTGACCCAGGGATGTCTCAACTCTCCCCACCACCCTCAGCACCTCTCCCTGCCGGTCCCTGCGCTGCCTCTCGCCTCCTCCCTGTCACTGATCCCCCGGCTGTGGCTTTGCACCTCCCTGGGATCTCTGACTCCGCGAGGTCTCTGCTCTATGCGCCGCATATGGCTGATAGTCAGCCCCGGTACCATCAAGAACATCCTGATAGTACCGGGCCTCCGCTCTCACCTCCATATAACGGTCCCATGCCACCATAGCTGCTGGGGCTGGTCCCCTGACTCCTAATACCAGTGCCCCCTGTGCTGTGTTTGGTGCTTGCTTTGGTGGTGCTGTGGCTAATGGCGGTACCTATACTTGTGGCTGTGATGGTGCCACTAGTGGTGCCACTGGTGGTGCCTGAGCTCGTGCCTATACTGCACATGTACCTAAGCTTTGGGCTAGCTGCCCCTGTAAGACACTTATCCGTGCTCGTGCAGCGAGAGTTGCCTGTAATAACTATACCTGGCCCCTGAGCTGGTCCCTCTCTGCTCTAACAGCCGCCAAGTCTGGCTGTGCGGGCTGTGCTCTCCTCGCGGCTCTCTCTCCTGCCCACCATACTAAAAATGATCCCGTGCAGCCGGCGTCGTCCACTGTATCGTCTGCCTGCCTCTCTGCTACCCAATCTGGGTCCACGGGCTGTGGTACAGGTAGTGGAGCCTCTACATCATCCCTCTGGTACTGAGGGAAGGGAGGTGGCTCATCCTGTCGTAGCCCCATCTGCCGGCGTACCCTCTCCAGGGGAATCCGCTCATGCTCCCCTGGCCTCCGTCCCGCTATCCAGAATGTATACTGGATCCACTGCAACTGTGCTCGGGCTCCTCCGTGGGGGTGATGACCTCTATAAGGTCTCCATACAATATCTAACGCTGTCAAGCCCTCTAATACATGCCGGTAATATGCCACATCTCGTCCGGCGAGAATGGCTCGTGGCTGGCCCACGACCCCCAACCACCTCTGAAAGCCATATCTGTAGATCACCTGTGGCCCTGGCTGCTGGGGCAGCCCTACTGGTCTAATGCATATGATATGCTCATATGCCCAACAGTGTAACAAAAACGTAGAGCAAATCTGAATCACCTCATCCGTGATAGCCCCACAGCTCTCGGTATAACTGCACCAGGTATACTGGTGCCCAAGCATAACATGTATGCTCCTCGACCATCTCGTGTAACACCCCCATCAACGCCCATGGAAAGCGGCCTCCCTCTGAGTCCGGGAGGGCGAAGCATGTAATCCCGATCATCATCAACACGGCAAGCCGTGTCTCATGTCGGTGGGCACGGTACATATCCCCATACGCGATGCTCACGCTGTGATACGTCAATAGCGCGGCTGCATCCCCGAATACATGTAAGATGTTGTCCATGGCTGTCTCTGCGTCCACCTGGAAGACTGCCTCTCCATCAATCGGTAATCTAAGGATGCGATACACATCCTCCAATGTAATGGTCATCTCTCTAGTCGGAGATGGAACACATTGGTCGCCGGATCCCATCTCTCGATGAGGGCGACCATCAAACTGTGATCCCTATCAATCACCCTGTACCGCTAGACTCCGCCGAGTCCCACCTCATGCATAATGCCCCACTACGCTGCCGACATGTGTGGCTGCATCCGTCTCAACAGTGGGGGCATCTGTCCCATCGTCATTTCTTTGACGTGCTGTAAAAACAACTCACTACATTAGCCCTACTCTTTATCACAACATCTACTTATACCCTCTATACCCCCTTTTTACCCCCCGACCACACCCCGACTCTCTAACACACACCTCTACCCACCTATCTTCTCCAATATCCCCCTCCATCTTCACACCCAACACACAAAACCCAATCATAAACAACAACAAACAACCCAACACGCCAACCCCAACAAGAACTTAACACCCAAAACCACCACAAAACCACGCAACAAAATAGCAAATCCTGCCTAGGGACCGGTACCGGTCACCCATAACCGATCCCGGTCCCCTTTCCACCGACGCCGGTCAACGTTAGACCGACACCGGTCACCCACAAACCCGACCTACCCCAAAACTTCGTGACCGATGCCGGTCGCTTAGTGACCGGCATCGGTCACTGGAAAATACCTGAGCCGAACCCGACGCGGCTACCCCATTCAATTTTTTTCCTATTTCTCCCTATATACCCACCCAAACACCCTAAAAACCTACCCACCCTGCCGCCTTGGCCTATTTCACCTATCTACCCTCTCCTTTTTTCAAATAATTTCCATTTATTAATTATTTTCTACAAACCTTACATTCTGCCCAAACCCCAAATCCAGCTTAACACAATCAAATTCACACAATGAAGGGTTTCGAACCTACCGGTACGACGACACGTCGTCGTGGTGGGATGGGTGGTGGTGGTCCAGCTGGTCCAGCACCTCCTGCTCCTCCTGGCTGAGCCATGGCTATAAACTCTCCTCTGCTGGGTCCACCAATCAAATGCTACCTCCTACTCACTAGGGTCCACCAAACACTCACTTCTCCACTCAAATAGCGCCACCTCAACCAACAAATGCTCCAATCTCAACAATACACCTCAGAGAACTCAAATTGGGTTTCAAATTGACAATATGACAATGACAAGCTGTATTTTTTTCTTTTTATAGGTTTTTGACCTGTAACCGATGCCGGTTATATTGCGCCCTAAGGAACCGATATCGGTCACCTAACCGATATCGGTCATACACAATCGATATCGGTTTTATCCCACCTCTACCCCAATTTCTGCCCTTATTTACTAATCACCCTTTCTACCAACATCACCTATATCCACCTTGGCTGAAAACCCTTTGTTAACTTCCGTGGCCCGATTCAAGGTCGTCACCAACCATCTGGCCCGACCCAAGGCTGTAACCCACCATTTGGCTCGACCAAGGCCGTAACCAACCATTTGGCCTGACCCAAGGCCGTAACCCACCATTTGGCCCGACCTAAGGCCGTAACCCACCATTTGGCTCGACCCAAGGCCGTAACCCACCATTTGGCCCGACCCAAGGCCGTAACCCACCATTTGGCTGACCCAAGGCCGTAACCAACCATTTGGCCCGACCCAAGGCCGTACCCACCATTTGGCCCGACCCAAGACCGCACCCAACCATTTGGCCCGACCTAAGGCCGCACCAATTAAATACCTCGCCCAACATCAACACAATACACTTTTATCCACCCATCATGTCACTTTTTGTTCAATCGAGCTCACCTGTTCGTGTTTTAGCATGATTAGGGTCCTTGACTTGATCAGTCGACCAACTTTGCCTAGACCAAGACCATGACGTTTATCTCAACCAAACCAACCATTTGGTACTGCCGAACATGCCTAAACGTTCTTGTACCTTACCTGTTATATCCCCTGGAGCTACTTCCTATGCCTTGGATACCAGGATTATATCACCCTTGTTTGGATAAACTATCGACCTTTGCCTATGAATTGCTTGTTTTCTCTTCAAATCATGTACCCTGGTCGCACTACTACATTTCAATGTGTGTCTGCTTCCTTGGACCTACCCCACCATCTTACCATCATCTAAACACCATTTACCCTTTATCAACCCTATCCCTGATTTCACGCTACCTCAATCTGTGATAGATTTGAGGGGGATTACCTATACCCTTAACAGGGTAACCACTTCTTATTATTGTCCACGCAGCTTTAACAAGACAAGCCACACGACAACAAGGGGCTAATGTAGACACCAAATTTGTGTCATTATGACACCCTGTGCCCCGCATCTCATTTCGCAACCTAACCTCATCACCTAAACCTTACACAATTATTTATTAATTACCTTATAATTAATAAATCCACATCGCCATACCTGCCACCTCATTTCACCACCTCATCATGACCTAGTCTTAACCCTAAACTAACCTAATTAAGACCTATAACTTGGTCCACATCCACACCTATGATTAATTACTCCTCACCCGCACCCAAAACTGACCTCATAATGACTTGACCAAGCCCACAACTAATCCCTTGGGAGAAAAGGAGGGAAAGTTGGCTATTTTACCAAAAATAGCCCACTTTGACCTGACCGATACTAGTTCCTACTCGACCGCCATCGGTTTTAGAATCGCCATCTGCCATCGGTTCCTGTAAATGACCACTTCGAACCAAAACAAAGGATCAGATTTTCATTTGATCGGAAAGAGGAGAAATCATTGAAAGGATCCGGATTTGCTTGGCCGAGCAGAGACAAGTGAAGAAAATAGATAAGTTTGCAGAGAAGGACATCAAGCCCAAGATCGCAACTGAATAACCAGAGCCCAGTGACACTCATCCGAGCATCAGAAGAGGAGATAGCTCATCTTGGATTGTCAGATCATCCCACTTGAGCCCTGTCTTCGTCATCACAGTCCTAGAACCTGCATCTTCATCAGGAACGAGTAAGTAGTGTCTCGTATGTTTCTAAGCACCATTTCTTGAGCTTGTGGATTGATAGTAATTATAAGCTCATTCCTAGATCTACCACCTACCAGCACCCTGCACTGAACCTTCATCCATACATCTTTGTATTTCCCAGAAGACCATTTTATCACACTCTGAGCCTTCCCTGTCCTCCCATTATTCCCCTCAGCCATCCACCAATCTTAATAACCCCACGATCACCTTGCAACCAACCTCTATCCAGAAGCACTTAGATTGCTGACCCTACCGGTGTCGTTTATCCCCCACCGGCGGTGGTTCTCTAACCGCGGTCGGTTATCCAGTGACCGGCGTCGGTCACTGTGACTTATACCCCAAAACCCTTTTCTCGCCTATTTGTCACCTAACAACCTCAGATCCAGTCTGGTTTATCCCTATAACTCAACCTGAATGTATCAACGACCAGTAACCGAACAAACAACGTGACGCTTTATTATTGATAGTTTAGCTTCTATTGCTTTGTAACGAGATACCTAAATCATGATTTTGCAATAGCTTTCTTTGTTATCATTTGTGTTAATTCGTATTAAAAGGGGAACTGACCACCTTCGAAAGGAAGTTTTATATTTCCTGGGCCTAAGGTAGCTCCCTCATTTATTGTCTAATTAAAATCTGGTGGTCTTGTATTCTTACTTGCAGGTAGTCCTTCCAAGACAAAAAGGAGTTCTTCGCAGTCAATCTGATCTTTCTCTACGGTATGCGCACACCATCTCAACATTCAATAGGTATTCCTCCTAGCCCTAACCCTTATCTGTTTCTCAAAGGAATGAAAGGATAGAAGCAAGTCTATTCCGCAGAGCCGAGACATTCCGCAGTGCGAAAGAGGTTTTATAATGATTAAGTTCAATATTGCATGTATTGAATGGGCATATGTCCATTCTCATATATCAATCATATATTCTTCCTCAATGATTCCTATAGAAGAACATGCATCCACACATTCAATACAATGATTGAACTTAATAATTTTTAATACGTCTATAAAGTATATTATAAATCATGGGGAATGGCCCCTATACCTTATAAAAAAGAGAACTAATGAGGAGTTAAAATTAAATTTTTTTTACAATGGGAAATTATGGACTTTGAATGGGAAAGGAAACCAAATGATAATCTGAATCATGGGTAGAGTTAGAAACAATCATTCCTATGAACATTTTATATTAGAGTTAGAAATATTTTGAATTTTTAACCACTTCCTTTATAGAGGTTTTATAATGATTAAGTTCAATATTTCATGTATTGAATGGGCATATGTCCATTCTCATATATCAATCATATATTATTCCTCAATGATTCCTATAGAATAATAGGAATCCGTACATTAAATATAATGATTGAACTTAATCATTTTTAATACGTCTATAAAGTATATTAGAAATCATGGGGAATGGCCCCTCTACCTTATAAAAATGAAAACTACATAAGGCTTGATCCCTCTCGTTGATGGTATGTAGTGCAGCACTCAGCTCTGCCAGGGATAGTCCAACCAATATAAGACAATTATGAATAATTATCATAAGGAAAAAATTGCAAGTTTTGAAGAGTGGAGACCTAGAGAAAAGTATTTACTAGCCAAGTAAAAGGTATTATTTGAAGTCTTGGATCATTCTAACCTTGGTGATAGATTACAAGTGATTTAGGCTCTGCATCAGACAACCAGATTATGTAACATCTCTTTCATACAAACAAAAAAATTTATGCAACATTCTATTCTTCTTCTATGATTCCTAATTGAGAACATGTATCCACCAAGTGAATACAAGATTTAACAGGTATCCTCCTGATGAATACAAGATAGAATAGGTATTATAGTAATTAAGTGAGAATGGACAATAGTTCATTGTTTACAATTTTTACTTTATATTCTAAGTATTTATGTTCATTGGAAGCAACTATTGAGCCCTTGAAAATGATCATGAGTGGAGAAAAAGTGCAATCCATGAGGTTAATCCATTACAGGAAGATATTATTCCTATTAATAACATGATTATGAGTGGAGAACAAAGTGCAAGCCATGAGGTTAATCCATTACAGGAAGATATTATTCCTAACAATAACACGATGTTGGCCAACCAAGAAAAAGATAATATTCCTAAAATGCATGATGTTGGCCGGATATTTTTTTTTACTATTCCTAACAATAGCACGATGTTGGCCAAACCAAGAAAAGATACTATTCCTAATAATAGCATGATGTTGGCCAACCAAGAAAAATTTACCCAACAAAACACACAACTAATGGTGATTAATATTGAAGCTACATCAAACCCTTCACCATCAATTATGATAGGTTGTTCACGAACATGTATCAATTATTATTTAAAATTTAATAATATTTTTACTTGTCGATATTAGTTTGAGTCAATTTGATAAATATATCCTAATTGCAATTTTTATGTGCAGATGTAGCTAGAGAAAATACAAAAAATATATGTAAAGAAATAGGTAAAAATATTAATATTTTTTATTTGTCAATATTAGTTGGAATCAATTTGATAAATATATCCTAATTTCAATTTTTATGTGAAGATACAGCTGGAGAAAATCTAGAAAATCTACAATAAACAAATAGATGTAAAGAAATAGGTAAAAATATTTTGTGAAATATTATTATCATATTTGAAATACATACAAGTTAATAATGAATTTTAATATTAATTTTTTATAGTGCCTCCAAAGAAACATTTTCTTGTTCTTGAATTAGAAGAATTGTTAGTTCAAAAGCATACTTCTAAAAAGGAAAATACATTTCAATTAAACAATGAGCACCTCCTACCATGAATGTCTATTACCCAATTTCTAACTTTTGTGTTTAAATAGTTTCATCGAATAACATTATGGTCATCTATGTTGGATACATATGCCAATATAGAAAAATTAGCAGGAAAATTGTTACTCTAAGATAAAGTGGACTTGCAACCTATATTTTGTTAGGGGTACAGCATTGCAAAAAAGAGGGAGACAAATTTATTAAAAATTTGGAAGACACCATAATTTCCATACAAATGTGAAACTATGGTTGTAGTTAACATAGACAACAAAGGGGTTCCTGAAGAAAAAATTTTGGTGTCTCCAAAGGTTTCTAAGAAAGACTTTAAAAAGAATAAGTGGCTTATGTCTAACTTGTTTACTCAACTAGCCGTGGTATGGGTTGTAGATGATGTAAGAGACATCTTAAAGGGATGTTCTCTATTTCAAACAACAGTGGAACAAATGAATATATAAAATTGTGTTTATTACATTTTTGTAGTTATTTTTCCCATTTTCCATTTGAAGTGATTATTATATACTCTTTAATAATATGTTATTGATGGTTATTAGTATGTAATGCTCAAAATGTGTTTATTACAATTTTTTAGTTTTTCTTCACATTTCATCCAAATGATGTGATTAGTAGATAATGATAAATTAGGATGTTATTGATAGTTTACCATTTAATTCTCAAAACTAGCTTTGATAGGATTATACAAAAAGAAAGTAATTATCAATAAAATCATATAATATAATCTATGATTTAATTTATTGAAAAAGAGTTTTGTTATTGGTTGTTTTTTTAGATCTCATTTTCCATGGAAAGAAGTTATTGGTTTTAGGGGTAGAAGAATTGATCTTTGGAGTTCTAGGGCTTTTTAAATTTAGATCATTGACCATACAACCAGAATTTACATATGCATGTTACTGATACTTCATTCGTACTTTTAGCCCTGAATTGTTAAGGATAACACAACAACATTTTGATATTATATTCGGTTTATGTACTTGCATTCAAGATAACGACATGCCTTCATTGAAAAAATTGATTGGTGATAAATCTTGAATTCTTTTTTCACTTTAGGGCATATCAAAGTTTAAAATTAGTAACAAATTTTTAAGATTGAAGAAAGGAAATATTGTGTCAGTTTACAAAAAAAATATGCAAAAGTTTCTTGACAATTACACCAAAATATATGGAGCAGAAAACATATTTTTCATAGGTGAAATAGAAGGGTTTGTTCATGACAGAAATGAGGCGCTCTTATTTGGATTTCCTTCTCACTTTGGAAATTTGATGGCACAATGCATTCTGATATAAAATTTTCACACATTTATGTACATGGTTAAATCATATGGGTCCACACCTAAATTTACGTCGGTCTTTGGAAACATTAAAAAAATCAATTACTGAGCTTGATTGAGTGTATTTGATACTATTATGTTGATTAATATATATTTATAAATTTAGTTTGTTTTTTGTAGTCTTTCTCATAAAAATTCATTCATAATTTTTTAGTCTATTTCATAACGATGGATTTACTACCATAATTTTATTCAAAAAGAATTATGACTTTTATTTTTATCATAACAATGCGTTCCCATGAATATTGAGTTTGATTGAGTTTACTTGTTACTATTGTGTTGATTAATAAATATAAAATAATTGGTTTGTTTTTAGTCTATCTCATAAAAATATATAAATATTGGTTTATTTTTGTAGACTATCTCTTAACAATTCATTTATTACCATCATTTTATGTTGTATTTATCTCATAACAACACATTTCCTACCTTCATTCTATGCAAATAAATCCACGTTATAGTTAAACATTTGTCAATTTTTATTGATATCATAAATTAGAAGCAATATTAGATACAAATATATATGATCAAAATATGTAAAATATACAACATGAAAATGCGCACGACCCCATAGTTAAAATAAATCACATCAAAAAATTATTTCTTTCTATATTAAGCTTATGAGAATGGGCATATGCCCATTCTCATCACAATGATAAAAATCATTGTTAGTATGAGAAATGGCATATGTCGATTCTCATCACAATGATAAAAATTCTCATCACAATAATAAAAATCTTTGTTTGTATGAGAATGGGCATATTCCTTTTCTAACCATTCTAACTCATTAAAGCAATATTGAACTTAATAATTTTAATATCACTGTAAAGGATGTGAGAATGGGCAACTGTCCATTCTAAAACAAATTAAATATTACCTCTATTTTTCTTCTATGATTCTTATATGAGAATTGGCATATGCCCATTCAATAGAAGATAAAAAATGTTTGTTTGTATGAGAATGGAAAATATAAGTATTTTATATGCTTTGTAAAGCTATAAATGTATTAATTATTCCAATAAGTATTTCCTATTTGTACTAAAAAGTTATAAACCCCTAAAATAGAAATCCCTCATACATGATATATAATTCCAAAAAATTCCTTTTTGGATTCCAATAATAGCTAAATAAAATTCAAAAACTCACCTTTTTGGATTCCAATAATAACAAAATCAAATTCCAATATTTGGTATAAGAACAACCAATATAGCTTATTTATGTATTTAGTCTAGATTTTAAAATGTCCAAATTTAATGAAATTATGGTTTGATGGGTGGGTAATACTATAAATGAGAAATTTGGATCTTATTGAGGGTAATTTTAAGACTATGTAATGCTATAAGTATTGTAAGAGATAAAGGTTTTTTTTTTGGAAATTTTGTAAAGAGACCAATGTTATTTTTACGGGAAGAACAGTGAGGCAATTGGGAAGATCATTATTTACCTTCTACATGTGTAAGTGTTTTAAGGTACTTTTTTATTAGATCAGTCTCATTATTATGGACCCGAGAGATGTAGGCTTCATTCGAACTCTGTTATCATGAACTTCGTTATCAATTTATTGTATAAAGTGTTCTCTGTATTTTCTTGGTAATTTATTTTTTGCAGTCATATCTCACAGTTTTCATTTACGTCATCAATTATGGGAAATCATAAGGTAAAATTAAAATCTAAATAATCTATTTTAAATTAATTTTTAAAGGTGTGTTTGCAAGTTGTTTTCAATTACCGATCATGTTCTTTGGTTCATTGTCTTTGAGATATAAATTTTTCTAGATACCACAGGTGGTTGTTTTACATCAATAGGAACTAACACCAAGGCAAATTTTGAGTTTTAAGATGTTTAAAGGACAATGAAAAATTGATATTACTTCCCAATTTTCTATAGGTCCCTTATCATTTTTTAATACCTTGACTCAACTCCTATATGAAATTATTCTAAGTTTATCAGTTATGGATGCATACAAATGGCCTAAAACAAGGTTTGTCACAACAAACTAATAAAGTAGCAAACTTTGAATAATTTACACATGTAATAACACATCAAAACTAAATAAATTATATGCCTCAACATGTACAAAATCTTGAACAAGCATCTTTTATTGTTCTCTCCTCTTGGAAAGGATTACACATGTCTTCTTTACCTTTCTTTCTAAGACCAACTTATTTCTTGCTATTATAAAACCATCCAACACAAAAATAACATATATAGATAATTGTAATAATATATTTAATTTCCCTTATTCTCTCTAATATTCTATCTACCACTTCTTGGCACACCATGTGGATTTTTTTCTCTCGTGACTCTTCACCTTCACAAATTTGTCCTTATTTCTATCTTTGACCAAGATGGTCCAATTACGTGACAAATAAGGACTTGAGAGTACTACTAGACACATGAAATAACTTCTTAACACTCCTACATTCCATTATAAATATTTATATTACACCACAACTTGAAATATCTTCCAAATTGTCTTTACAAATATAAATTTTCAAAATTATAGTTTTGGAATGAAAAATGAAAACACACCATTACAATCCTAAATTTGAATTATATGACTACACACACCTTATAAAAACTAAAACACACTATAGTGAACCTAATAAAACTTGAAAAAATAAAAAAATAAGTCTTTCATGATTATCCCACATCATACTCCCTAGGGGCTGAAAATGTCTCATGAGCTCCTCGATCATGAGCTCTTAAAGAGTGCATCCATACTTTGATATATCTAATTTTATCATCCATATGGAATCATAAACTGAGTGGTCCTTCCACTTTACTAAATATCATAGATAATCCTTCCCTCTTTTATGGTATTTTGTGATAAGAATGGCTTCTAGATCCTCTAGTTTTCCTTGGGCAACTACTACTCCCATTCAATGACTGCTCATAATCCTTATCTATTGTTTCTTATATATTTTCCCCTTCTCGGTAAGGTTAAAGGTATAAATCATTTAATATAGGTGATATTCCAACATGTGGTGGAATTTCAATCTCATATGTGTTAGTTGAAAAATTCTTCAAAACCTTACAAGGTCCAATCTTCTGTTATGTCAAAATTATAGCACCCCCAATTTTCTCTGTGTGTGTGGGGAAATCGGTGTAATTCTGCTAACATGGGGTTATCCCTCAAGTTTTGGGACTTGAAAAATTGAGATAACCCTTAGGAGAAGTCCAAATTCCTCTACCTAATCCTAATGCTACATCTACTCCTAATGCTAAAAACTCCTAACTAAGCCTACATTAACACTTCCAAGGAGACAGGGAGAGAGAAAGTGCATGAAAAGGGGAAATCCTATACTAAGGGGGTGATAGCACCAGAAAAACAGGTGAAATACTTTGTCGAGGGAGGATAAAATAGGGAAATAAGGGCCGAGGGAGGCTAGACAAATGTGGCACAGCACCGCATCCTAATCCACCATCAAAACTCCAATGAACACAACATCATAAACTGTAAGTGAAAGAACATGTAAAAAATACAACAATAATAATGGGGAGGAGATAAAATATAATAAAACTAATATAGAGTTGAATAAACACCACAAAACATAAATTTTATTGATTCAAAGTATGAGCAGGACCATTAGATTTTATGCACAAAGGCATAATTACATTCTTAGGCCCAAGAGAAGGATCGTAGTTGAAATGGAGTTGAGGAAAATTTTGCAAAAGTTTCCCACTCCCGAATGTCTCTCTTTACAAAAATGAGGGGGTTAAATACATTTTATAGAAAATTTATCTCACCTAGAAAAAAACCTCATTAATTTCATGTATGGAGGTATGGGAAGCCAAACCTATGCGCTTTCCAATCATTTTTTGTCTCGAGAAAAGACAAGGCGCCATGTTTCATTAAACTATTTGTTGAGATACCTTGTATGATGCCATTAATTCCTAGTCCATACCCATATTTCCTTCTTGACTCCCTAAAATAGTGGAAGAAGTCACCACCGACATAGAAGGAATGCTAATGTGTGATAGAAGGAACACGATGTGTGACGAAGGAATGGTGATGTCGACATGGAGGGGTTTTCATACGACAAGAAGAAATGATGTCACGTGATAGAAAGGGAAGGTTGACATGTCTCAAGATGGAAATATGACATGTGATAGGATGAAGGTAGCTGAGGTGTGATAGGAAGACATGGTGCTAACACGTGATAAGGGGGAGATGGATGATGCACACGAGGAAAGGGTGGTTGACACGAGAACATGAGGTAGAAGTTGAAGTGTAACAGGAAGGGATGATTGATGCTCATTAGCAAAGGGCATTGACATGTGACAAGAAGGGATGACTGACACACATCAGCAAATGGCATTGATGCACGATGGGAAGGTACAAATGATGCACGTCAGCAAATGAAATTGATGTGCAACAAGAAGGGATGGCTGATGTGTGACATGAAGGTGACAGATTGATGCATGGTTTACATGTGACATGAGATGGCTCCAAACCTTTATTGAAGCTTGTTGCAAAAATTTACCTACCAAAAACTTGTATATTATCAATTCTTACTCATAAGCCATCGTGAGTTATCTTTCTCTTCAATATCCCGGGGTTGAATCTAATGGCCTCCCACACGTCCCATAATTTAAATGGCTAAGTCCATTTATAATGAGTTATCCAAATTAACTGGTGGGTGAATTTGGGATAACATCTACTTAAACTTAAACTTGTTGTACTCTCCTTTGGGAAACCTTTCCTTCCTCAAGTGTTCTAGCACAAAATCACCTGCTTGTAATTCACCTCTCTCCTCTTCAAGTCTACACATGTATTTAAATTATTAGCATTCATTACTAATTGTTTCTTCACTTTCTTAGCCATTTCTTTCACTTATGTTGCAAAATCGTCTCCATCTATAGTTCTCCTATCTTTTTTTCCTAAATTTCTCAACTAAAACAACTCTTGGATGAACTCCATAAATAATATATAAATGGATCATACTTGTAATTTTATTACATGATTCATTGAAATTAAATTCATCTTGTGCCAAAACTCTATTTGACTACTTGGGATGATCACTTGTCAAACACCTTAGGATATTTCCTATACTTATGTTTCCTACCTTAGTTTGGCCATCAATACGAGGATGGTGAGATAGGATAAAAATCAAGGTGTTTGCAAGATTCTTACAAAGAGTCCTCCAAATGTGGCCAAAACCTTTGTGTCTCTATTTGTAACTATGCTCCTTGGAATACCGGACAACCTCATTACCTCCTTGAAAACCAATTTTACAATATTGGTAGCATTACGACATTCTTGAAAGCTATAAAGTGAGCTATATTATAATTCCTATCAACCACTACAAAAATATAGTCATTATATATTTGAGTTCTTGGAAAATCCAACACAAGTTCCATGTTTGTGGCATCCCAAGGCCTACATGGAATTGGAAAAGGATTGTATAGGCCTAAATTTTGACTCTTTCCTTTAGATTTTTAAAAATATCTACACTTATCGATAAATCATCTAACATTTGATTGCATTTTGGGCTAATAGTAACAATTAATTATCTTAGATAGTGTCTTATCCATCTGAAAATGACCTCTAAGACTACCAAGTATTCTTCTCCTTTAACATATTTTCCCTCATGGATGCTTTAGGAATACATAGATGAGTTTCCTTAAACTTCATTCCTTCTTAAATTATATAGTCCATCCATTGGATCCTATATATTCTTGTAGGATGTTTACAAACATCATATTCCTACTTGAATTCAAGATCCTCCTCATACATATATTTAAAGGCAATCAAATCCTCCACTCTCTAACTAAATTTCTTACCGGATTAAATTTCTCCTACATAATGTATCAAGTACCTTGTTTACGTATGATTATTTTTCTTGATAAAAATGAAATTTTTAAAGATACTCAATCCACTTGCTATGAATCGATTCAAATTGGGCTAGTTAGTTATGAAACGTAATACACGATTATTAGTGTAGCTTACAAATTCCTTAGGAATAAAATGATGTCTCCACTTTTTCAATGCTTGAACCATGACGTAGAATTATAAATCATAGGCTTAATACTTCCTCTTAGATTCATTCAAATTTTCACCAAGTAGGAAATAGGTCTACAATCTTGACTCAAGATAACTCTAATGGCCACACCACTTACATCACACTCCAATTAGAAAAAATTATTGAAATAATGTGCTACAACAATTTGCTTAATGACCTTATTCTTCAAAAATTGAAATTTCTTCAAAGCATATTTGTCCACTGAAATTTCCTCTTATCTCCTTTGATGGTCTTTATTTTAGGAGCACAAATACCACTAACGCTTTATAATGAACTTCCTATAAAAAATAGATAGACCCTAGAATTTTTTTACCTCAAACACATTCCTTAGAGTTTGCCAATCCACTATGG
Organism: Taxus wallichiana var. yunnanensis; assembly: GCA_018340775.1. Classification (NCBI taxonomy): domain Eukaryota; kingdom Viridiplantae; phylum Streptophyta; class Pinopsida; order Cupressales; family Taxaceae; genus Taxus; species Taxus wallichiana. Next base: position 272,821,624 of record CM031242.1, on the reverse strand, counting down.
ATTTCATTTTGTCTTTATCCATCTTAAAACCATCTCTTAAGATGAAAAATTCCATGTAGATAATCTCTATATGCATGAAGGTACCTTTTTTGAGGTTTGTCATTAACTTCTCCTCTTACAAACTTCTTAACACCAAATTTAGGTGATGAATATGCTCCTCTCTTGATTGACATATTATCAATATTTCGTCCAAATAAACTATTAAAAATACTTATTAAAGGATTTAAAACGTCATTCATCAATCTCATAAAGGTTCTTGGAGTATTAGTGGGATCAAAAAGCATTACAAGCCACTCATAAATTTATTCCTTTACCTTGAAAGGTTTCTTCCATTCATCACATTCCCGATTCTGATTTGATAGTATCTAATCTTCAATTATAACTTATAAAAGTACATATCACCAATTAAAAAATCCATTAAATAATCCATTATAGGAAAAATAAATCTATAATTGATGGTTATATTGTTGATGGATCTTGAATCATTGCACAACATCTAGTCTCATTCCTTATAAGGCACTAAAATCTGTTAGGACTACACACAAGATGAAAATCTAACTGATTATGCATTTGTATAATAGTTATTGGACCTATTTCTTAACCTCATAATTGTATTATGTTGTTCTCATATATGTACATTTATTAGGTAAACTTAGTACTTAGATGAAATCCATATGATGAATGGTTCTTCCGATTGGTTTCAATTGCTTTGGTAATTCATCTATACCTATATCAACATATTTGTTGGTGAGAAAATTTTTGAGTGGACAAATTTGTGGATTTATTTCCAACACTCTTGGAATCTAAGTCCCTTTACTTAAACAATGCATCTTCCGTATATGCATGCACTTTGCATTTCTATGGTGGCCTTTCGACCAGGGATCCAATAGGGACACTCCAATGACCCTATGGAAAAGCTAGCAATATCTTGATAGGAAAGAATTTATATACAAAGATGGAAAGGGAGTGAGAAAAGAGGTAGGAGAAGTAATTTAATAGGTAGGAAATAAGATTCCTGCACACAAACTAGTTAGAAGTATCATCGGATGCATTTATGAGAAGAAATAACTTTGTAATCATCATTAATACCACATGAAATTTGATGAACACAAAGTATCAAGAAATCCCTTAGTCAAAGAAAGCTATAAACTCCTTCTTGTATTAATTCATCAAATAAAATTTGTACATAGTGGAGAAATCAAGGAAATTGAGAAGGGGGAAGGAAAAATTTGGATATCTCCTTTGTTCTCTCAAGGTAGAATGCACTCTTGAGCTTACAAAACTAATGAGCAACCCCTTGAGATGGGAATGGATTTACAATTAAAATAATAGACTTGACTCTTCATATTCTTCATGACCCTCCATATGCCTTATTCCTAACTTTAAACTATTCATATTCCTACAAAATATTTAAGTCCTTTTTATAAAGTGAAGGTGAATTAATTTATATTATGTTTCTAAAGTCTCTTTTAAGTTATTTAAAGGCATATCAAAAAGTGCAAATCCCAACGAAGAATTAGAACATTTGAAGGGAGAGAAATTTGGGGGAGAGGGAAGAGAGAAGAGGAGAAGATGTTTCCCGATGAAGTCCATTGATCCTCATTGATGGAAAACTCCAAATGCAGTGAAAATTTGAATCTTTGAACTCCTTACACACTATGAAACTCCTTCAAATCATCTCATGAATGCTTGAAAAGTTGAGTGAACTATTCCATTGATGACTACAACTCCCATCTTGCGTATGATATACTATTTTTAGTGAGAGGTTATTTTTTACTCTTCTTGACCATCATGATTTAACGAACTCCCTCATTCGATATTACACACACACCCTTGCCTTAGCAACTTCTTTGGGGTATTGACTATTTTTAGTAAGCACCCATATAATGGACTTACTATTTTTAGTACGTGGTCATTTTTAATTTTTTCTTCTCTAAATACTCATTTTGGATTCCTCATGATCTTCAATTCCCATTGCTTTTTCTCAGCTACTTTTGATGATGAATTTTCAAACATAACAAGTCTATATAGGAAAACTTACTATTTTTAGAAAGTGTGTTTACAATGCTCAATTTTTGATGGAACATACTTTTTTGACTTTTCTTGTCGTTACGATCACACCCTCTGAATTTCACATATTTTTTCCCACTAGAATGATTAGAAATAAATTTTAAAATTTTGACCTGGTAGTGGCTTTAGGCACAGAGCTACCATGGTGGCCATTAATGGAGACTGAAATTTACATGTCTGATTTTTGTCTCTGTTTGTGAAGAAAACAACTCCATTGTGATACGTTTTTTAATCGGAGCCCATGTGTAATTTTTTAGTTTGTTTCCATTGTCGGAGTGATGGGAAATTTGACAAATGTGAGTTAGTGCGTGAAGTGAGGATTATTTTGGAGCAAATGATTATGGGCACCATTTGACCTCTTATTTATTACTCTACAAGATATGATGATTTTTTGATCTAGTGGCTTTGTAGTTATTTGGCGAAAAATCTCCATTTTCTCTTTGTTCTTTGTCATTTCCCTCCATTTTTCTCTTAGGCATACATATTTATGTGCATTCATGGTGTGGAGAGTTTTTTGATCATTATGGAGCTGATTTAGATTAGTAATGGCAGACCTAGTCTCTGAACAAGATTGAGCAAAGCCATGACATGGTGAAGAGTTGTGGAGGAGAAATGAGAGGAAGAAAACGACTAAGTGCCAGATTTAAATTTTCAAAAAAAACTGTGCATGGAGGGGTTGGGAAATTTTTGTGTCCTTGATGTCCCTCACATCAGGGATGTAAGGGACATCAATTTCCATGGTGGTCAAGAGGACGACACATTTCCTCAATCCGATGATAGGATATTTGCTTGAAAAATTCACCTTCGGGCTAAAAAATGGTCACGTGGGTGACCAAAAGACTCCCCATAGGTTTTGGCTACATTTTTCCATGTTTGGTGTCACTCACCTCAAAGGGTCATGAGGGACATCAAATTCTACGGTGGTCCTAGAGCTAACATGTGTCCTCGATCCGAGGGAAATAGATTTGCTTGAAAAATGCACCTAGCGGTTGAAATCCAATCATGTGGGTGACCAAAAGAATCCCCATAGGGGCTAGACACAATTTTCCATATTTTTTTCCCTCACCTCAAAGGGATGTGAGAGACATCAAATTCCATGATGGCCCTAATACTAACATTGTCCTCATCCAACAAGTAGGGAGTTTGAGCTCCAAAAATGCACTTTAGGGATGAAATTCGATCATGTGGGTGATAAAAATACTCCCTATAGGTGGGAATCATTATCAAAAATTTCACCCCCCCAGGGTAAATTTGATAACATGTATCAGAATGTTCAAGTCCCAAGGCAATTGACTGATTCAGAGTAAAAATCAGGTTTCTAGGGTCCCTTCAGGAATTTTTCTAACTCCCCAGGCCGAAGAAGGAAGGAGCAAGCTCTGAGAAAATGCAAAAAAAGGTTGCAGAAAGGCAAGTAGGTTGATCCAGGAAAAAGTGTGAAAATTGGCTAAGTCCTGCTCAAGGGAGCAACTGGGACATTTGGGACGTCAAGGCGCGGATCGGCCGAAAAGCCTCCAGGCAGCCCAAATTGCATTTGGGACAATCGGGCCAGAAGTACGCGAAGGGCGCGAAAAGCCGATCCGGCCGAAGGAGGAAGAAAAATTGGCTAAGTGTTGCTCGGGACGTTTGGGACAAAAAGACCCGAACCGGCCGGATCGGCCGAAATGAGCACAGGCAGTCAAAAGCGATTGGGACATCGGGCGCGAAATGCGCGAACCGGCCGAACCGGGCGAAAAAGGGCGAGTCAGTCCGAAGGCAACTGGGACATTTGGGACAAATGAACGCGAACCGGCCGGTTCACTCGAAATCAGCACAGGGAGCACTAAGCGTTTGGAACATTCGGGACGAAAAGACGCGAAGAATGCGAAAGAGCCGGCAGGTCTGAAAACCAATGAGATCGCGCCACGTGTCTCAAGGAGAAAAGTCAAAAATTCAAAGGGCAAGTTTTAAAGGGTCAACGCGAACCAATGAAATGGCGCCACATGTCCAAGCTAGGGCCCACAAGGAAATTTCAAAAAAAGACAGCCCACCGAAAGATGGAGGAGAGAGAATTTCGTCCAATCGAGCATACCACGTGTCATCCAAGTGGTAGAGCGCGGGAAAGATTTCAAAACATGTTTTCACTGTTTTGTGCCCTAAAACTTCGAGACCTCCATTACTTTTGATCCAGAGATCAGATTTGCACGTTCCTTATATCAACGGAAAGTTGGTAAAATTCTCTACACGATTCGGGGTCAATCTTGCATTTTGGAGCAGTCTAGAGGAGAAAATCGAGAAATGGATCTGACGCGCATGTGCACGGCCAAGTGACATTTCAGCGGCCAAATTTAATGCAGAATGGGTTGCATTCTCCTGTAATCCGGTCAAAGTGACAGGGTATGGGTTTGTAAGGTTCCCCATGCCGTTTTAATGCACCTGCAATTAGGAAGAATGGGCTCCCATGCCTTTATACGTTTCTGTCCCCAGGCTCGACCCATGCAATGTAAAAGCCAGATTTGGCTCATTTTAAAAAAAAAGGGGGTGTTGTTCATTCTTTCTGCTCGGCCCTCCCTTCTTTTCTTCTCTAGGGTTGAAAATGGAGTTCAAGCCTCCTCCCTGCTCTGTAATGGCATTTTTTTCCTTTTACTAATGGAATGATGTTCTGTGCAAACTTCTGGAGCAACAAAACGTGTTCTGTGATGCATCTGTCCATCCTCTCTCGTTTTTTCTTGTTCTCTCCTTGCCTCTCTTCATTTGCAGGTATCTGTGCATGTCTAAATGTTCATTGCAGGTTTGGAGCTGTGTTCATGGAGTTTTGGGACATTTTCTGTGTGAAATCTATCCTTGGGCCTGTGATGCATCTGTCCATCCTTCCCATTGCTCACCTCTCTTTGTCCCATGGCAGTTTTGATAGATGTTCAACATCCTCCTTCTCTCAGTGTATTACCGTTTTAGTGTAGGATTTTTCTTGTTTTTCCCTTCTCTCTCTCTCTCTCTCTCTCCTGGCATGGTTAGATTAGGATTAGATTAGCTTGCCCGCCTTTGGAATAGCTTGTGGCGGGTAGTCTAGGAGCGGGAACCAGCCTTCTCTCGGAGATTCCTCTCTCGGTTTCACAAGTCCCACGCTTGGAGAGGTTTCCATGTTGTGCAATCACACTGGATGCACTGAACATTAACCTAGAAGCCTTTGATGTGCGTCCGAGGTGTCTTTGTGATTTTGTACTAACAGTTTTGGCACACTTTGGGTGGGACTCTAAAGGTCTTTCACTTCATCTTCTGCGAGGTTGATGTGTTCTGTGAAGATTTCAGCCTTTGGAGGAACTTGCAAACACATATGGCGCCCCATCCGGTCAACAACCATCTCTGAAGTTGCAGACCTTCCTTTCCATTCATTTCCATCCATTTTTTCATTCATCCTTCTTTCCATCCCTTTCATTCTTTTCCATTCCATGAAGTTGTGCAACCATGACTTCATTTCCATCATGGAACTCACATTTACAACAAAAGCGATTTTCCACTTCCAACATGTTTTACAAATCCTCCAGATCAGCATGCATACTCATATGAACAGCAATGCCAAAGTCAGTTTGGCAATGAAGCTTCCCAAGAGCAAGAGTATGCATACAATGAAGACCATCAGATCCAAGATGCTGGTCATTGGAGAAAAATCCAAAAGATGGAGGTGGAGATATTGCAGTCCAGAGCAATAGCTCAAATGAGAGCTTTTAGAATTGGTTGCAGGACTCCTTATCCATGGGGAGGCCCTTTTCCAAGACACTTCAACCCTCAAGAGAAGCTGGACTTCATGATAAAGATGCTGCCCCAACTTGCACAATGGACAGTAGAGATAGAGGCCTACAGACTTGTTGTTGAACAACCTTGTCAATGGGTAAGTTCTACACCATCATCTGGTTTTTTTCTTTCCATTAATCAAGCAGCACCATCTCATTTAAACTCCCCATCTGCTGTCCCAAGTATTGAATCCATGTCTCCACCTCTCAGTCTTCCACCACACCTCGATTCTTCTTTCCTCTTCCCTTCCAAACAGTCATCCCCTCCACAAGAGCTAACAGAAATACCCCCTCCTCCAAAGAAACAAGAGGTTTCACCTCCTCCACCACCACAAAAAAATGTCAAATCAGTTGAGTTTCAATCTATCCCTCCTCTTGCATCCCCAATTCCATGTGGGGAAGAAGAAATTGAAAAAATCAGTCATCAAGGACAACAAGAGGAAGAGCCAAAAAGAAAAGAAATAACAGACGACTTGAAGGTTTGGGCTGCCAAGTTTGGGATGACAAGGATCCCCTTGATGGTTAAGCCTACAGAAGAGGCTAGGGTTGGAGAACAAATGGTGGTCAGGACTGATTTTGTTGCAGCAGAAGAAGAAGATCTTGCAGCCCCAACTTGCCCTCTAGAGCAGCAGAATGAAGAGTTTGACTTGACAAACTTCATGCTAGAGGAAGAGTTTTATCAAGAGCAAGATTCTCTTCAAGTAGTAGAGGAAGGAGAAGCTGCTCCAAATCCAAGAGAAGAGGAGCACAATCTAGCTGTGGAGGAAGAGAAAGGGCAGAAGGGTTCTACCATTGCTTCCACACCATCCATTCAAGGTCTACAAGAAGACTCCATTCTTGGAGTTGAAAATCAGAGCTATGGGCATATCAAACGGATCAGACCTTTCCCAATCAGGTATTTGGCTTCATTCGAGCCAAAGGAGAAGCCACAACCAGTCATGCTTGCTTCTAAGCATGAGGATGAGCTACAAAGTACCAAGGATCAGCTGCCATACCTCTTCAATCCAAATGCAGAGAAGTTAAAAGAGGCATTGAAATTTTCAGTTGATACCTTGATGATTTGGATAGAAGACCAGCTTCTTGTTGATTTTCCATCCATCCAAACAGCCATGATCAGTGCCAAATCAATTGCATGGCTGCCAATTTTGAAGAAAGGAAGCTACTTCTCACAACCAGTTGCAGGGTTTGTTTAGCTTGCCTTTGCTTCCAGTTAGAGTAGAGTAGCCAGGTTTGTTTTCAGCAGAAGAAGTGCTTGTGCACACTCTGCATGTTCCATTTGGGACATGTATGATTTTCAGTTCTGTACATAGTTTTTGGTGTTGCTGGTTTTGCTCTTGCACAGTTCGTTTCAGTGGTTTTGGTGAGAACAACTCCATGCCCGGTGGGTTTCCAAGTGGCTCAGAGGGGAGATTTTCAAAGTTCAGATCAGTTTTCAGGCTATTACTTATGACTCCATGCCCAATGGATTGCTTCAGGCAACTGGTCTTTTCATCTAGCAGGCAGATGACCCTGCTGAGTCGCCAAATTGTTATCCAAAATTTCACCCCCAAGGGTAAATTTGATAACATGTATCAGAATGTTCAAGTCCCAAGGCAATTGACTGATTCAGAGTAAAAATCAGGTTTCTAGGGTCCCTTCAGGAATTTTTCTAACTCCCCAGTGAAGAAGGAAGGAGCAAGCTCTGAGAAAATGCAAAAAAAAGGTTGCAGAAAGGCAAGTAGGTTGATCCAGGAAAAAGTGTGAAAATTGGCTAAGTCCTGCTCAAGGGAGCAACTGGGACATTTGGGACGTCAAGGCACGGATCGGCCGAAAAGCCTCCAGGCGGCCCAAATTACATTTGGGACAATCGGGCCAGAAGTACGCGAAGGGCGCGAAAAGCCGATCTGGCCGAAGGAGGAAGAAAAATTGGCTAAGTGTTGCTCGGGACGTTTGGGACAAAAAGACCCGAACCGGATGGATCGGCCGAAATGAGCACAGGCAGTCAAAAAGCGATTGGGACATCTGGGCCGCGAAGGCGCGAACCGGCCGAACCGGGTGAAAAAGGGCGAGTCAGTTCGAACGCAACTGGGACATTTGGGACAAATGGACGCGAACCGGCCGGTTTGCACTGAAATCAACACTGGGAGCACTAAGCATTTGGAACATTCGGGACGAAAAGATGCGAAGGACGTGAAAGAGCCGGCAGGTTTGAAAACCAATGAGATCGCGCCACTTGTCTCAAGGAGAAAATTCAAAAAGTCAAAGGGCAAGTTTTAAAGGTCGGCGCGAACCAATGAAATGGCGCCACGTGTCCAAGCTGGGGCCCACAAGGAAATTTCAAAAAAAGACAGCCCACCGAAAGACGGAGGAGAGAGAATTTCTCGTCCAATCAGAGCGTGCCACGTGTCATCCAAGTGGCAGAGCGCGGGAAAGATTTCAAAACATGTTTTTGCCTGTTTTGTGCCCTAAAACTTCAGACCTCCATAACTTTTGATCCAGAGCTCGGATTTGCACGTTCCTTATATCAACGGAAAGCTGGTAAAATTCTCTACACGATTCAAGGGTCAATCTTGTGTTTTGGAGTAGTCTAGAGGGAGAAAATTGAGAAACGGATCTGACACGTGTGCACGGCCAGAAGTGACATTTCAGCGGCCAAATTTAATGCAGAATGGGTCGCATTCTCCTGTAATCCGGTCAAAGTGACAGGGTATGGGTTTGTAAGGTTCCCCATGCTGTTTTAATGCACCTACAGTTAGGAAGAATGGGGTCCCATGCCTTTATACGTTTCTGTCCCTGGCTCGACCCATGCAATGTAAAAGCCAGATTTGGCTCATTTTAAAAAAAAAAAAGGGTGTTGTTCATTCTTTCGCTCGGCCCTCCCTTATTTTCTTCTCTAGGGTTGAAAATGGAGTTCAAGCATCCTCCCCGCTCTGTAATGGCATTTTTGCCTTTTACTAATGGAATGATGTTCTGTACAAACTTCTGGAGCAACAAAACGTGTTCTGTGATGCATCTGTCCATCCTCTCTCATTTTTGCTTGTTCTCTCCTTGCCTCTCTTCATTTGCAGGTATCTATGCATGTCTAAATGTTCATTGCAGGTTTGGAGCTGTGTTCATGGAGTTTTGGGACATTTTCTATGTGAAATCTATCCTTGGGCTGTGATGCATCTGTCCATCCTTCCCATTGCTCACCTCTCTTTGTCCCATGGCAGTTTTGATAGATGTTCAACATCCTCCTTCTCTGGTGTATTACCGTTTTAGTGTAGGATTTTTCTGTTTTTCCCTTCTCTCTCTCTCTCTGTCTCCTTGGCATGGTTAGATTAGGATTAGATTAGCTTGCCTGCACTGGAATAGCTTGTGGCAGGTAGTTTAGGAGCAGGAACCAGCCTTCTCTGGAGATTCCTCTCTCGGTTTCACAAGTCCCACACTTGGAGAGAGGTTTCCATGTTGTGCAATCACACTGGATGCCTGAACATTAACCTAGAAGCCTGATGTGTGTCCAGGGGTGCTGTGATTTTGCACTAACAGTTTTGGCATGCCGGGTGGGACTCTAGAGGTCTTTCACTTCATCTTCTGCAGGTTGATGTGTTCCTGTGAAGATTTCAGCCTTTAGAGGCACTTGCAAACACATATGGCGACTCCATCCGGTCAACAACCATCTCTCGAAGTTGCTTGACCTTCCTTTCCATTCATTTCCATCCATTTTTTCATTCATCCTTCTTTCCATCCCTTTCATTCTTTTCCATTCCATGAAGTTGTGCAACCATGACTTCATTTCCATCATGGAACTCACATTTACAACAACAACAGTATTTTCCACTTCCAACATGTTTTACAAATCCTCCAGATCAGCATGCATACTCATATGAATAGCAGTGCCAAAGTCAGTTTGGCAATGAAGCTTCCCAAGAGCAAGAGTATGCATACAATGAAGACCATCAGATCCAAGATGCTGGTCTGTTGGAGAAAATCCAAAAGATGGAGGTGGAGATGTTGCAGTCCAGAGCAACAGCTCAAATGAGAGCTTTCAGAATTGGTTGCAGGACTCCTTGTCCATGGGGAGGCCCTTTTCCAAGACACTTCAGCCCTCAAGAGAAGCTCGACTTCATGATAAAGATGCTGCCCCAACTTGCACAATGGACAGCAGAGATAGAGGCCTACAGACTTGTTGTTGAACAACCTTGTCAATGGGTAAGTTCTACACCATCATCTAGTTTTTTTCTTTCCATTAATCAAGCAGCACCATCTCATTTAAACTCCCCATCTGCTGTCCCAAGTATTGAATCCATGTCTCCACCTCTCAGTCTTCCACCACACCTCGATTCTTCTTTCCTCTTCCCTTCCAAACAATCATCCCCTCCACAAGAGCTAACAGAAATACCCCCTCCTCCAAAGAAACAAGAGGTTTCACCTCCTCCACCACCACAAAAAAATATCAAATCAGTTGAGTTTCAATCTATCCCTCCTCTTGCATCCCCAATTCCATGTGGGGAAGAAGAAATTGAAAAAATCAGTCATCAAGGACAACAAGAGGAAGAGCCAAAAAGAAAAGAAATAACAGACGACTTGAAGGTTTGGGCTGCCAAGTTTGGGATGACAAGGATCCCTTGATGGTTAAGCCTACAGAAGAGGCTAGGGTTGGAGAAAAATGGTGGTCAGGACTGATTTTGTTGCAGCAGAAGAAGAAGATCTTGCAGCCCCAACTTGCCCTCTAGAGCAGCAGAATGAAGAGTTTGACTTGACAAACTTCATGCTAGAGGAAGAGTTTTATCAAGAGCAAGATTCTCTTCAAGTAGTAGAGGAAGGAGAAGCTGCTCCAAATCCAAGAGAAGAGGAGCACAATCTAGCTGTGGAGGAAGAGAAAGGGCAGAAGGGTTCTACCATTGCTTCCACACCATCCATTCAAGGTCTACAAGAAGACTCCATTCTTGGAGTTGAAAATCAGAGCTATGGGCATATCAAACGGATCAGACCTTGCCCAATCAGGTATTTGGCTTCATTCGAGCCAAAGGAGAAGCCACAACCAGTCATGCTTGCTTCTAACAATGAGGATGAGCTACAAAGTACCAAGGATCAACCGCCATACCTCTTCAATCCAAATGTAGAGAAGTTAATAGAGGCATTGAAATTTTTAGGTTATACCTTGATGATTTGGATAGAAGACCAGCTTCTTGTTTATTTTCCATCCATCCAAACAGCCATGATCGGTGCGAAATCAATTGCATGGCTACCAATTTTGAAGAAAGGAAGCTACTTCTCACAACCAGTTGTAGGGTTTGTTTAGCTTGCCTTTGCTTCCAGTTAGAGTAGAGTAGCTAGGTTTGTTTTCAGTAGAAGAAGTGCTTGTGCACACTCTGCATGTTCCATTTGGGACATGTATGATTTTCAGTTCTGTACATAGTTTTTGGTGTTTGGTTTTGCTCTTGCACGTTCGTTTTAGTGGTTTTTGGTGAGAACAACTCCATGCCCGATGGGTTTCCAAGTGGCTCAGAGGGGAGATTTTCAAAGTTCAGATCAGTTTTCAGGCTATTACTTATGACTCCATGCCCAATGGATTGCTTCAGGCAACTGGTCTTTTCATCTAGCAGGCAGATGACCCTGCTGAGTCGCCAAATTGTTATCCAAAATTTCACCCCCCAGGGTAAATTTGATAACATGTATCAGAATGTTCAAGTCCCAAGGTAATTGACTAATTCGAGTAAAAATCCGGTTCTAGGGTCCCTTCAGGAATTTTTCTAACTCCCCTGGCCGAAGAAGGAAGGAGCAAGCTCTGAGAAAATGCAAAAAAAAAGGTTGCAGAAAGGCAAGTAGGTTGATCCATGAAAAAGTGTGAAAATTGGCTAAGTCCTGCTCAAGGGAACAATCGGGACATTTGGGACATCAAGGCGCGGATCGGCCGAAAAGCCTCCGGTGGCCCATATTGCATTTGGGACAATCGGGCCAGAAGTACGCGAAGGGCGCGAAAAGCCGATCTGGCTGAAGGAGGAAGAAAAATTGGCTAAGTGTTGCTCAGGACATTTGGGACAAAAAGACCCGAACCAGACGGATCGGCCGAAATGAGCACAGGCAGTCAAAAAGTGATTGGGACATCTGGGCCGCGAAGGCGCGAACCGGCCGAACCGGGCGAAAAAGGGCGAGTCAGTCCGAAGGCAACTGGGACATTTGGGACAAATGGACGCGAACCGGCCGGTTCGCCCGAAATCAGCACAGGGAGCACTAAGCATTTGGAACATTCGGGATGAAAAGACGCGAAGGACGCGAAAGAGCCGGCAGGTCCGAAAACCAATGAGATCGCGCCACGTGTCTCAAGGAGAAAAGTCAAAAAGTCAAAGGGCAAGTTTTAAAGGGTCAGCGCGAACCAATGAAATGGCGCCACGTGTCCAAGCTGGGGCCCACAAGGAAATTTCAAAAAAAGACAGCCCGCCGAAAGACGGAGGAGAGAGAATTTCTCGTCCAATCAGAGCGTGCCACGTGTCATCCAAGTGGCAGAGCGCGGGAAAGATTTCAAAACACGTTTTCACCTGTTTTGTGCCCTAAAACTTCAGACCTCCATAACTTTTGATCCAGAGCTCGGATTTGCACGTTCCTTATATCAACGGAAAGCTGGTAAAATTCTCTACACGATTCAGGGGTCAATCTTGCGTTTTGGAGCAGTCTGGAGGGAGAAAATTGAGAAACAGATCTGACGCGTGTGCACGGCCAGAAGTGACATTTCAGCGGCCAAATTTAATGCAGAATGGGTCGCATTCTCCTGTAATCCGGTCAAAGTGATAGGGTATGGGTTTGTAAGGTTCCCCATGCCATTTTAATGCACCTGCAGTTAGGAAGAATGGGCTCCCATGCCTTTATACGTTTCTGTCCCCTGGGCTCGACCCATGCAATGTAAAAGCCAGATTTGGCTCATTTTAAAAAAAAAAAAGGGTGTTGTTCATTCTTTCTGCTCGGCCCTCCCTTCTTTTCTTCTCTAGGGTTGAAAATGGAGTTTGAGCCTCCTCCTTGCTCTGTAATGGCATTTTTTGCCTTTTACTAATGGAATGATGTTCTGTGCAAACTTCTGGAGCAACAAAACGTGTTCTGTGATGCATCTGTCCATCCTCTCTCGTTTTTGCTTGTTCTCTCCTTGCCTCTCTTCATTTGCAGGTATCTATGCATGTCTAAATGTTCATTGCAAGTTTGGAGCTGTGTTCATGGAGTTTTGGGACATTTTCTCGTGTGAAATCTATCCTTGGGCCTCGTGATGCATCCGTCCATCCTTCCCATTGCTCACCTCTCTTTGTCCCATGGCGCTTTGATAGATGTTCAACATCCTCCTTCTCTCGTGTGTATTACCGTTTTAGTGTAGGCTTTTTCTGTTTTTCCCTTCTCTCTCTCTCTCTCTGTCTCTCTTGGCATGGTTAGATTAGGATTAGATTAGCTTACCCGCACCGGAATAGCTTATGGCGGGTAGTTTAGGAGCAGGAACCAGCCTTCTCTGGAGATTCCTCTCTTGGTTTCACAAGTCCCACGCTTGGAGAGAGGTTTCCATGTTGTGCAATCACACTGGATGCCCGAACATTAACCTAGAAGCTTCGATGTGCGCGTCCGGGGTGCTTTGTGATTTTGCACTAACAGGAACATTTTTCAAGGGATTATATACCTTACCATAGGGATTTTAGGGACATAAAATCCCACAAGGCCCTGGTCTTTGACACATGTCCTCCCGAAAATTGACTAACTCCTAGACTATATCTAGGAGGCTGACTTGAAACGATGATAACTTGAGCTCCCATTGAAATTTCTTGGTTAAATTGTATAAAATCCTAACTTTAAATGGCATTTTTAATCCAATGGTGGGGGTATCATTTCTTGATTCATCCATTTGATCCCTAAAAAGAGGAATATTGATCTCGAGACTCGTACTTATTCCTTAGAAAAGTTGTGTGTAAATCTATGTAACAAGGTGTTGTGAAAAATATTATTTCACCATCATATAGGTATTGGAATCTTATTTCTATCGATGTTTCAAAATTACTTCTAACTCCATCCGAGCTCTAGGAATCACCTTCCAAAGCTTAGCAGTTGTTTTAGGCTGTGTAGTGCCTAGGCTTGTTAACCCTATTTTTACTCAGACTACTCCAAGTTTTTCTTAACTTCCCCAAACCTTCAAAAATCCTTTCCATGATGTTATAAGGTATCAAATTCAACTCCATGTTGAATTAGATCCTTCCGTTCCACTCTAGGATGGTTGTTCTAATCTTGGGAAGGCCAAAGGTGATAGCCCTTCCCAATACTACTAGAAGATAATATCTTGATAGACTCCTAAAGTGACCTAGGGAATAAATTAACACCGATCTAGAGGTTATTGGACTGATTGGATAGACTTGGGGTGCCTAGGAATGATAACACGTGAAAATTTTGGTAAAGGGGTATAATTGTTCGCTTTCAAAAATTGTCAATTTCCTTGTTACACATTTTCACAACAAAAATAGGATCTAGCTTGGGGACATGATATGGATTGAGAAAAGTTAAGACATGGCATGAGAACTCTTAGAATATTAAGTGAAAACATATTGACTAGTGCCTTATCCGTTGGGCCTCATGGAGTCACATACAACTTACAACAAGAGAGAGAGAGAGAGAGTGAAGAAGGAAACACACACACACAAAGACAGAAAGGAAACACATGAAACACAAAGGGAAACACATCTAGCAATCACCTATGGTACAAGGTGAGGGAAAACCCACTTTCACCGAAGCAATTTTAAGTTCTCCAAATTTACCCCAAGAGGAAACACCGAATGATTATGTTCTATGAAGTCATTAACAAGTTCCGTAAATTACCCTTCCCTCCTCGATGCTTATGAAATCCATTTTTTCACAATATTTTTGTGTACTTGGTAGGAGTGAGTCCATGTGATATTCTTAATGCTTAGGTCCTTGCTTGTAAATTATATTACCTTCATCATCTTTGAAATTGGTTTCATAGTACCAGCTACATTCCATGTTTATCCAAATAGATGATTTTTTTCTCGAGCACCTCATCACCGCCGCAAAAAATGATTTTCAGTCAAATTACTTGAACATTCTAGATTATTTTATTTCCCATGCCTATGTTGGTTGACCTCTTTTTCATGAGAAACTTCAAACTTATACTTTTCCTTTACTCCATTGTGAGGTGCTTCAAGACTTATAAAAGGATTGGATGCAACTTCATACTTGTCTTGTGTGTACACGACATGAGTGAAGAGATCAAGATTCATCTCGGGGTCTTCTAGAACTTCTACTGCAACAAATATTTCTTACACAGAGTTATGTGTCATCATTTCCTAAAGATCCTCTTTGTATGCCTTTGAAAAATCTTTATTTTATAGCTTAAGGAAACTATTTGGAGGATTACCTCATCATCTTGGAAATCTCTATACTCTATCGATCCTTCATAAAAATAGCTTCATCTTTGAAGGTCTCAAAACTCCTTGCTTTAATTTCTTCGTCATGGAAAGAGTCTTCATCTTCAAATGAGAAATAAAATATCTCCACTTTGTTATTACATCCATAAATTGTTATCTCAAGAATGGCATCATAGTTTTCATCTTCCCTTATCTTGATATGGTCAACCTTCACATTGGTTATGGATTTCAAATCAGCTTCATGCTTTTCTTGTAGATTCATGGCTTGCATCGGATTTTGAGATTGAGCTCGGGGTCCTTAATTTCTTCTCTAGATCTCAACAATTCTTGTATAAATATTTCCTTCAAGGATTTCACGGGCTCATCGAAGCTGATTTTGTCTCTCCATAGATGTCCCGACTAAGATAATCTTCATCCCCAAATGGGAATGAATAAATCCTCATATTGATAAGCATATAAGCTGATTTCTCTTCTTGAAAATCATCAAGCACCATTTCCTCTTGTTCATGGTTTGCATCATCCGCAATATAGGGTTTTCCTCTTTTAACTTGAATCTCCTCAATTCTTCTTCAAAATCCAAATCTCTTCGAGAAGGAATGTCTAGACCTATCAATATGGGGATATCCTCTTCTTCCTTGGTTTTGATAAAGTAATTCATTAGCCTACTACCCTGGCATAAAATGTTAGCTTCTGGGCTTCCAAAATTTCATACCGTGTACCTCATCTTTTTCTCAAGAAGAAATTTCTCCATGTCTCCCTTCACTGGTATGGTTATAGAAGACTAATTCATATGAATTTTCCCTACCAAGTCTTGGCACAAATTTCTACTCAGCAACATTCCAAACGAGGATGGGACGTTTAGTACAAAAATCATCATTGAAACTTTCTTGTTTGGAAATATGGCAAGAGCCACATGTCCATATTTGACCTTCCCTATAAGTGAGACCTATTTTGATTCCAAAGAGTAACAAGATATGATAGGTGGAGTCATGGTAAGTTTGAGAGCCTTCGCGACCTTCAAAGGCATCACCTTGTCTATGACACTAAAATCTATTATGCAATTATTCAAGTACATATTCTCCAACATGAACAGAGACATAGAAATGTTAAAATCTATCGGTATTTGATGCACTCGGAGAAATAATGTTACTGTGAGGGAGGTTTAGGTGGGTTTGGTAGTATTCCTTTAAGACAATGAGATACATCATTGGGTGTTAGACTACCATTTATGATGTATTTAACAAAACTCTCCAATTATTTAAGATGGGTCTCAAATATTTAGGTTCGTTAATCTACACTTTGGCTTTGTTTTCATATTCTATGAAGTCAAAGGGATAAGATGTGGACAAAGAGGGTGAAGGGAGTGATTTCAGAGTCTTGATAGGATTAGGAGCATGATTTAATGTTTGAGCGGTGGAAGGTATTTTGAATGACACACTAAGAGCTTTCAAGGTATTAGATTTAATAGGAAAAAAAATTAGATTTAGACTTGGAAGAGACATCAGAAGACTTATTTGGGATTGTAGGATCCTTCTTACTTGCTACAAGATCAGGATCCTATTAGAAAAATTCATATCACCCCAGGATGAGTTATGGATCTTCTTTTCTAAGGTAAACTCATCTGGCGTGAATGCACAACATTGAGTTTTCTCCAAGGTGTGGAACCTTGCAAGGTGAGAAAACTCTCCAGATTGAAGGTAGTTCTTACTCCTCCATTTAGGTGTATACATGCAATCTTTTCAGGGGTTCTGACTCAAAATTCTTACTCTAAAATTACTAAGGGAATAGGGTTGAGAGAAAACAAGGAAATGAAAACAAAACTAAGAAAAACAGAGAGGTGATACACCAAAGGAGTGTTGAACTCCTTGATTTACAAGAAATAGACATAAATCATGAAGATACAGAAAAAAACATGCATTTTTTTCCCAAAATATAGAGAAAGATCAAAAGGAAACAAACCAATGCAAGAGAGGATTGGAAAATCAATCACAAAGCATGTATTTCCAGTTCCAGAATTGATACAATACATTGCAAATAACAAAGAAGGAAAAAACGTGTTACAATCTCCATGGGAGGTCTGAGAATCCTTCAAATGAACCTACTAAGGAGAAATGAAGAGCTTGTAGAAGCAAGAACATCCAACCCTTTACAAATGAGCCAAAACTAGCTTTTAACCATCGAGCCAAAAATGAAAGAAAGAAAAACATGGGAAAATCAATTTTTTAACTTCAACCACCAACAAGATTGATCTAAATGGCCTACAAAATGATGGGTTTCCATAAAAAATCCCATACGCCATAGTACATTGCTTTACAGAGCAAAACAGAGGCCCATACTTCATTAATTTTGGTGGTTGGAGTCATTTTTTGTGTTTTTGCATGCTAGAGATGTTTTCCTATTTTTCTCCCACAAATATCCATCAAAATACAAAATTGAACCCTCCATCATGTAGATAATTTTACCAACTTTCCAATGACACCAAGAATGCAAAAATCCAAGCTCTGGATCAAAATTTATGGCCCTCTGAAGATTTAGGGAAAAATTAGGGAAAAAATGGATTGGCGGGCCGAAACTTTAAAATTTTCCCTTTTTTGAATTTGGGAAAATTTCCCCAAAAATCCCCATGCCCCGCCTCTTCACTACAACATGGTACATTCCTATTGGTTGATGGAAACGTAGGCCCAAACCTGCCTTTCACCCTTTGATTTTCCATTGGGAAAATTTCCCAACTTTCCTTGTGCCACCTGGCGCTCCACTTCCACATGGCGCGGTCCTATTGGTTGATGGAAACATGGGCCCAAACCTGCCTTTCTCCCCTTTGATTTTCCATCGAGAAAATTTCCCAACTTTCCCACACTTTGCTGTCCTAGTAACACATGTCACTTCTTCATTGGTTTGCACGAAGGCGCTTCCAATTTTTCCTTTTCCACCTTGGCGGGCTTTCGGGTCAGATTTTTCCCTTGCACCATTTTGAATACTTTGGCAAAAAGCCAAAATTTACTCCACCCCTCCAACTCCCTTTGGTATCATGGACACGTGGCACACTTTGATTTGGCATGGGCCTTAATCAAATTTCTTTCTTCTGTGGACCCGTGGGTAAAAATTTCCTTTGTTCCCTCCGACTACTTTGGCAAAAAGCCAAAATTTACTCCGCGCCTTTGACTTCTGCGAAGAACAAGACACATGTCACATTCTCATTCAACGCAGGTTTCGGGAAAAAAATTCTTTTCCTCTTTGGTGGGCCTATGGGCTAATTGTTTCCTTTGCACCATTTTGAACACTTTGGCAAAAATCCAAAATTTACTTCGCTCCTCCAACTCCTGCCGGTCTCATGGACACATGGCACTTCCTCAATTGTCTGCGGGTTCAAATCATTTGTTTTCCTTCTCCTTGGTGGGCCCATGGGAAAAAAATTCCTTTGTACCCCACCCACTCCTTGGTGATTTTTCCAACTTATCTCTACTGACCTGTCATTCCAACACCATGTGGCACATTCCTATTGGTTGCAGACCTTCCCAGGGAAAATCTCCCTCAAAAACTCTGCCAAGCCATAACTTGCAAAATACAACGAGCTAGAAGGAAAATTTTACCTTTCTGGAAAGGTGAGGAAAAATCCTATCTGATGGGATCTTTTCTAGAATATTTTGAGTACCTGAAGCATGCCAAAAATTCATTTAAGTTCCAGCAAAGGAGAAGAAGGAGGAGTTAGCCAAAAATAAGCATGGGGCTTATTTTGGATAATAGATCCAACAATATAGACTTCATGGAATATGGAAGTCGGGATCCTCAACCGATTATTTTATTTTGTGGAGTCACCACAGAGGATCATAAATCTTATTTTATTTTGTAGTAGTGGAGGGAGATGCTCTTTTCTCAGAGTGAGAATGAGTGAATATTGCACATGAGAAACTAGGCACATCTTCTTCATCACATCCAAAATACTCACAGGATCTAATTTGTGTATCGTTATCAAAGTCATCACTTTCGAAAATTACCACCTTCACTTTCTTGTTCAAGTTCTTCACTTTGTTGAAATCAGTAGTTTATGTTCATGGGTAGGGCCTCCAAGAAAAGCCTTTGGGGTACTCTTGTAATACGATTTATGTTTCTTCTTTGAGAATAAACTCGTTCAAATATTTCCCTCCTCAATGACACAATTTCATTTGCCAATTTTTGCAATGATGGATTGGTTCTCTCATCTCCAAGATGTTGGGTCTTTCCCTTTGATGGATTCTTGATTTTTCCAAAGAGGATAATATTGTCATAAAGTTCAATGGCCATCCTTTGTGCTTATACAATGTTCCTTGGTTGGGTTGTTCTCGAAAAAATCCTATTTTTGATGATTGAACATTTATGATGAATCTCTTGAAATTTTTTTGAAATGGTGAATCCTCTTCAGGTATCCTACAAATAAACTATTTGAAACGAGCCATGAAGTCTCTCATGGTTTCATTTTCTTCTTTCTATGTTTTATCTAACTACACAAGGAGGTCCTGAAAGTCTTCACTTGATTTAAATATTTCCTCAAAGGAAGTCTTAATGTCATTTCAACCAATAATGGATCGAAGGCATGAGGTAGAACTATTATGCTTCTTTTTCTTGGATGGAATCCACGAATAGTCTCACAACAATGTCTTCATGTTGGACACCAAGAATTCAGCATGATGTCATGAAATAAGTGATGTGTTCTTCAAGATGTTGTGTGTTGTTTTAAATCGTAGAAATTTCTTGCGGGAACTCATTGGGAGATTGTGAAGAGGTGGTTCAAGAGAAAGTGGGCCTGTATTCCTTCCCCATGGAACAATGGGTTGAGGTCTTTCTACTTCATCAGCCATCATTTTTATGCTTCTTCTTCAGCCCTTGCTTCTACAAATTCTTCTTCAAACTCTTCTTCTTCTGGGGACTCAATGCTTAATGGTGATGGAAAAATGGGAAAATTTGAAGGGGGAGTATCAAAAGAAGTTTTGATATTATTTCCAAGTGAACATATCAAAACGCCACTTGGAGAGAAGGCTTTACATAATAAGTATGGATTATATCTAATTTGTTCTTGTTGATTTGTAAACCGTAAAAATTGAAAACAACCCTACCTCTTAACCTATTCAACCTGGTGTATCTTCCTTTAGCCAGCTTTTGGAAATTCTTAAAGTGGGAACACAAAAGCACACTATGGAATATGAAGGATCACTTGCAATAACTTAACTATGTAGCCTTCAACAATGGATTTTCATGAACTCTTTTTGTTTTTCAATTTTTATTTTTTTTGAATTTTTGGACCTTATGGTCATATTTTTGGTGTAGATATTGCTATATCCACCCCATGGTGTGTGCAAAAAACTATTGGCTATAAGATTTCTCAAGCGGACAAACTTGTGGATTTATTTCCA
This sequence comes from Taxus wallichiana var. yunnanensis, assembly GCA_018340775.1. Classification (NCBI taxonomy): domain Eukaryota; kingdom Viridiplantae; phylum Streptophyta; class Pinopsida; order Cupressales; family Taxaceae; genus Taxus; species Taxus wallichiana. The sequence goes on along the minus strand of CM031242.1, from coordinate 272,801,035 downwards.
ACACTTTGGGAATATAATTCCCTCTACTTAACTAGTACAACTTTTGTATATACATGCACATGAAAATGTGCATTTCTGTGGTGGCCTTTCAACCGAGAAACCAACAGGGGCACTCCACTAACCTTGCGGTAAAGGTAGCAATCTCTTTCTAGGGAATAATTTGTTTGTAGAGAGGGAAGGGAGTGATAAAAGAGGTAAGAGAACTAATGTTGCAGGTAGGAAATTAGATTCCTACACACACACTAGTTAGAAGTATCATCACATGCATTTATGAAAAGAAACATCTTTTTAAGTATCATTAATACCTAATGAAATTTGATGAACACAAAGTATCAAGAAATCCCTTAGTCAAAGAAATATATAAACTCCTTCTTGTATTAATTTCTCAAAAAAAAATTTACATAGTGGAGAAATGGAGGAAATTGATATGGGGGAAAAGGAAGAATTTCACTATCTCATTTCTTCTCTCAAGGTAGAATGCACTCTTGAGCTTACAAAATTAATGACCAACCCCTTGAGATGGGAATGAATTTATAATTAATAGAATAGAATTGACTCTTTTATTCTTTATGACCCTCTGTATGCTTTATTCCTAACTTTAGACTATTCATATTCCTACAAAATATTTAAGTCCCTTTTATAAAATCAAGGTGACTTAATTTACATTATGTTTCTAAAGTCACTTTTAAGTGACTTAAAGGCATATCAAAAAGTCCAAAACCTAACAAAGAATTAGAACATTTGAAGGGAGAGAAATTTGGGGGATAGAGAAGAGAGAGAAGAGGCAAAAATGTTTCCCGATGAAGTTTGTTGATCCTCTTTGATGGAAAATTCCAAATGTAATGAAACTCTGAATCTTTGAACTCCTTGCACACTATGAAACTCCTTCAAATAAGCTCGTGAATGCTTGCCAAGTTGAGTAAACTATTTCGTTGATGACTACATCTCCCATCATACATATGATATACTATTTTTATTGAGAGGTGTTTTTTTCCTCTTCTCGACCATCGTGATGTGATGAACTCCCTCATTTGATCCTGCACACACTACCCTTGCCTTAACCGCTTCTTTGGTGTGAATTACTATTTTAAGTAAGCACCCATATAAGGGACTTACTATTTTTAGTAAGTGGTCATTTTAATTGTTTTCTTCTTTGAACACTCATTCTAGCTTCCTTGTGATCTTCAATGCCCACTGCCTTTGTCTTAGCTACTTTTGATGATGAATTTCCAAACATAACAAGTATATATAGGAAAAATTACTATTTTTAGAAAATATGTTTGCGTGCTCAATTTGCAATGGAACATAATTTTTAGACTCATCTTGTCATTATGATCACACCCTCTGAATTTCACTTAGGTTTTCCCACTAGAATGATTGGAAATAAATTTTAAAATTTTGACCAGGAAGTGGCTTCAGGCACAAAGCTACCATGGCGGCCATTAATGGAGCTTGAAATTTGTAGGTCTAGTTTTTGTCTCTATTTGTGAATAAAATAACTCCATTGTGATAGGTATTTTATTTGGAGCCCATGTGAAAGTTTTAAGTTCGTTTCCATTATCAGAGTGATGGGAAATCTGACAAATGTGAGTCGATTACTGCACGAAGTAAGGATTTTATTGGAGATAATGATTAAGGAACCATTTAACCTATTTTTTTTGCATCTTGATTGTTTTCCAAAATGCTAAATTCTGCAAAATAATGCATCTCATTCTGACTTATACTTTGCAAGATATGAGGATTTTTTGATCAGGTGGCTTCGTAGTTATCTACCAAAAAATCTCCATTTTCTCTTCATTATTCATCATTTCACTCCATTTTTCTCTGAGGCTCGCATATTACTATGAATTCATGGTGTGGATAGTTTTATGATCATGATGGATCTGGTTCATATGAGTAATGGTAGACCGGGTGTCAGAACAAGGTTGAGAAAGCCATGGCATGTTGAGGAGCTATGGAGGAGAAATAAGAGGAAGAAAACGGCTAAGTGCGAGATTTAAATTTTAAAAAAAATACACATGGAGGGGATGGGATAATTTTTGTGTCCCTGAAATACCTTACCTTAGGGATGTGAGGGACATCAATTTCCAAGGTGGTCAAGAGGACGACAGATGTCCTTGATCCGACGACAGGGGATTTGCTTTAAAAATGTATATGAGGGTTGAAAATTGGTCACGTGGGTGACCAAAAGACTCCCCATATGGGTTGGGAGAATTTTTCCATGGTTGGTGTCCCACACCTCAAATGGACATGAGGGACATCAAATTCCACAGTGGTCATGGCGCTAATAAGTGTCCTTGATCCGACGGCAGGGGATTGGCTTGAAAAATGCACCTTGGGGCTCAAATCTGGTCATTTGGGTGACCAAAAGACTCCCCATAGGGGCTAGGAACATTTTTCCATGTTTGGTGTCCCTCACCTCAAAGGGACATGAGGGACATCAAATTCCATAGTGGTCCTGGAGCTGACATGTGTCCTTGATCCGACGGTAGGGAGTTTGAGCTCCAAAAATGCACTTGGGGGCTGAAATTCAGTCATGTGGGTGACCAAAAGACTCCCCATAGGGGTTGGGAACATTTTTCAATGGCTTATGTACCTTACCTCAGGGATTTTGGGGACATAAAATCCCACCAGATCTGGTGTTGACATGTCTCCTCCAAAAAAATTGACTAACTCCTAGACTGTCTCTAAGAGGGTGACTTGGAACGATGATAACTTGAGCTCCCATGGATTTTCTTAGTGAAATGTTATATGATCCTAACTACAAATAACACTTTTAATCTAATGGTGGGGTTATCATGTCTTGATTCATCCATTTAATCCTTGGAAAAGAGTAATGTTGATATGAGACTATACTTGTGCATGAGAAAAGATTCCTACAAATTCTATGCGCTAAGGTGTAGTGAAAAATATTATTTCACCATCATTTAGGTCTTTGAATTCAATTTCTATCGATGTTTTTTTACTTCTAACTCCATTCGAGCTATTGGAATCATCTTCTCAAGCTCAACATATGTTTTAGACATGTGTACCGATTAGGCTTGTAACCCCGTGTTTACTTAGACTCCTCCAAGTCTTTCGAAAATTACAAAACCTTATAAAATAATTTCCATCATGTTATAAGGTATTAAATTCAACTCCATGTTGAATTATGCTATTTTTTTCTGCTCTAGGAGGGTTGATCCAATCCTAGGAAGGACACGATAGCCCTTCCCAATACTTCCGAGAAGACAACATCTTTTAATGGGCTAGTAAAATCACCTAGGGGTTTATTTGAATTTCTTAAATTACCTAGGGAATGAATTAACACCGATTAAGAGGTTATCTTGGCCCGATTGGATACACATGTGGTGCTTAGGAATGATAAGACATGAAAAATTTGGCACAAGGGTATAGTTGTAGTTCTTAGAAATTGTCAACTTCCTTGTTGCACATCTACATGAAAACAAATTTCTCTAGCTTGGGGACATGACATGGACCGAGTGCAGCGAACACATGGCATGAGAACTCCCAAAATCTCAACTCACAACATATTGACCACAACCTTATCCATTGGGCCTGTGGAGTCACATACAAATTACAACAAGAGAGAGAGAGAGAGAGAGAGAGCAAAGAATGAAACACACACACAAACAAAAAAACACAAAACACAAAGGGAAATACACCTAGAAATCACCTTTGGGAAAAGGTAGGGGACAACCCATTTTCACTTAAGCACTTTTTATTTCTCAAAATTTACTGTGAAGAGGAAACACCGAAAGATGATGTTCTATAAAGCCATTGACGGGTTCCACAAAGTTCTCTCCCTCCTCGGATGTTTATGAAATCATGGTGCTTTCACAATTGTCTTTGTACTTGGTAGGAGTGATTCCGTGTGAGGTTCTTGATCTTAAAGTCTTTTCTTGGAAATTCCATTGCCTTTATCCTCTTTGAAATTGGTTTCATAGTACCCGTTGCATTCCCGTTTATCCACATAGATGATTCTTCATTGAGTACCTCATCCCCTTAAAATCGAGTTTCATTCAAATTACTTGAATGTTCTGGATTCTTTTCTTTCCTAGGTCTATGTTCATTGACCTCTTTTCCCTGAAAAACTTCAAACTTATCCTTTTACTTTACTACACTATGAGGTGCTTGAGTACTAATGGAAGGATTTAATGTGACCTCATACTTTTCTTGTATATCTATGGCACAAGTAAAGAGATCAAGAATCACCTTGGGGTCTTCAAGAACTTCCACTTTGCATCTAATATTTCTTTCATGGAGTTATGCATCATCATTTTCTACAACTCCTGTTTGTATTCCTTTGAAGAATCTTTATTTTTCATCTCAAGGTAACTATATTTAGGGATTACCTCATCATCTCGAGAATTGCTGCACTCTACTAATCCTTTATCAAAAATAGATTCATCTTTAGAGGTATTGAAACTCCTTTCTTCAATTTATTTGTCATGGAAAGAGTCTTCATCTTCAAATGGGAAATAAAATATCTCCACTTCGTTATTGCATCCATCAACAGTTGGCTCAAGAGCGACATCATATTTTTCATCTTTCCTTATCTCAATATGTCCAACTTGCACATTACTTAAGTCTTCCAAATTAGCTTCATGTTTTTCTTGTAAATTCATGGCTTACATCAAGATTTCAAGCATGAGCTTGGGATCCTTTGTTTCTTCCGTAGATATCAATAGTTCTTGTATGGTTATTTTGTTCAAAGCTTTCACGAGCTCATAACAAGCTGATTTTGTCTCTCCATAGATTTCCTAACTAATATCATCTTCATCCCCAAATGGGAATGATAATAACTCCTCATCTTAGATAAGCATATAAGCTAATCTTTATTCTTGACAAATCATCAAGAACCATTTCCTCTTCTTCATGGTTTTCATCATCTGGTGATTCAGGGCTTCCCTCTTGTAACTTGAATCTCCTCAATGCTTCTTCAAAGTCCAAATCTCTCTAGGAAGGCATGTCTAGACCTATCAAAATGGAGATATGGTCTTCCTCCTTGGTTTCCATAGAGTGATTCATCGGCCTACTACCCTAGTACAAAATATTAGCTTTTGGGATACCAGAATTTCATACCATGTACCTCATCTTCTTCTAGGAAGAAATTTATCCATGTCTCCCTTCACTTGTATGGTTGCAGAAGACCAATTCATTTGAATTTTCCCTCCCAAGTCTCGGCATAGATTTCTACTCATTAACATTCCAAACGACGATGCGACATTTAATAGCAAAATCATCTCTCTCAAACTTTCTTGTCTGGAAATCTGGCAAGAGCCACATGTGCATATTTGATCTTACCTACAAGTGAGACCTCTTTTGATTCCATAGAGTAAAAAGATATGCTAGGTGGAGCCATGGTAATTTTGAGAGATTGCAACCTTCAAAGGAATCATATTGTCCGTGGCATCAAAATCTATTATGCAATTGTTCAATACATATTCTCCAACAAGAAGGGAGACAAAGGTTCAACTCTATCAGGTATTTGATGCACTCGAGAAAGAATGTTCTATGAGGGAGGTTTAGGTGGGTTTGGTAGTATTTCTTTAAGATAATGAGATACATCATTTGGTGTTAGACTACCATTCTGATGTATTAAACAAAACTCTCAAATTTTTCAGGATGGGTCTACAAATATTCAATTTTGTTAATCTATACTTTGGCTTTGTTTACATATTCTATGGAGTCAAAGGGAGAAGATGTAGACAAGGGGGTGAAGGGAATGATCTCGAGTCTTGATAGGATTAGGATAAGGATTTGATGTTGGATTAATGGAAGGTATTTTGAATGACACACTAAAAGCTTTCAAGGTATTATACTTTATAGGAGAAGATTTAGATTTAGACTTGGAAGAGACATCCGAAGACTTACTTGGGATTGCATGTTCCTTCTAACTTGCTACAGGATCAAGTGCTAATAATGCAGATTTTGTGGAATATGGAAGTGGGGATCCTTGACTAGTTTTTTTCGTGGAGTTTCCATAGGATGATCATAAAATTTCTTTTCTTTTACAACAATAGAGGAGATGTTGTTTTCTTGGACCGATAATGAGTGAATATTACACATGAGAAACCAGGTGCATCCTCTTCATCTTCTTCATCACATCTCGAATACTCATAGAATTTGATTTGTGTATCGTTATCAAACTCATGACTTTCTAGGAAATTACCACCTTCAATTTCTTGTTCAAGATCTTCTTCACTTTCTTGAAATCTATAATTTACGTTCACGAGTGGGCCCTCTAAGGAAAGCCTTTAGGGTGCTCTGTAATTTGATTTATGTTTCTTCTTTGAGAAGAATTTTTTCAAATATTTCCCTCCTCAATGATGGCATTTCATTTTCTAATCTTTGCAATGATGGATTGCTTCTCTCATCTCGAGGATGTTGGGTCTTTCCCTTTGATGGATTCTTGATCTTTCCAGAGAGGATAAGGTTCCCATCAAGTTCAATGGCCATACTTTGTGCTTCTACAATGTTCCTTGGTTGGGCTCTTCATAGTAAAAATCCTAATTCTAATGATTGAGCATTGATGAAGAATCTCTTGACATTGTTTTGAGATGGCGAATCCTTTTCAGGTATCCTACGAAGAAACCATTCAAAATGAGCCACAAAGTCTCTCATGGTTTCATTTTATCCTTTATCTATTTGGGACAACTACACAAAGAGGTCCCGACAGTCTTTAGTTTATTCAAATATTTCCTCAATGGCAATCTTGATGTCATTCCAATCAATGATGCATTGGGCAAGTAGGAGGAAGAACCATTCAGTTGTTTTTTCTTGGGGGACTCCATGAACAGTCTCACATCAATGTCTTCATGTTGGACACCAATAATTCTACATGATGTCATGAAAGAAGTGGCATGTTCTTCATAATGTTGTGCATTTCTGATTTGAACTTTGGAAATTTCTTACGGGAATGCATTGGTAGATTGTGACGAGGTGGTTCAAGAGAAAGCAAGATTGTATTCCTTCCCTATGGAAAAATGGGTTGAGGTCTTTCTTCTTCTTTAGCCATCATTGTTTCATCTTCTGCTTCAGCCCTTGCTTCTATAAATTCTTCTTCAAACTCTTCTTCTTCCAAGGACTCAATACTTAATGGTGATGGAAAAATGGGATAATTTGAAGGGAGTGTATCAACAGGATTTTGATAGTATTTCAAGGTGAACTTCTTGATGTGCCAGATGGAGAGGAGGCTTGAGAGAATAAGTATGGATTATATTTAATTTTTTCTTGGTGATTTTACAAATCCTCAAAATTGAAAACAATGTTGTCTCATGACCTATTCAACCTAGTGTATCTTCCTTTATCTAGCTTTTGGAAATTCTTGAAGTGGGAACATGAAAGGGAAATGTGGAATATGAAGGGTCACTTGTAAGAAATTGACAGTGTAGCCTTCAACAATGGATTTTCATGAACTATTTTTTTTTTCAATATATATATTTTAAATTTTTGACCTTACGGTCATATGTTGGTGTAGATGTTACTAAATATACCCCATAGTGGGTGCCAAAAAAAGCTGGCAAGAAAAATTGTTAGGTGGACAAAGTTGTGGATTTCTTGCCAAAAATTTGGGAATTTAAGTCCCTTTACTTAACCATTACAACTGTCGTATATGCATATGAATGAAAATGTACATTTACGTGGTGGCCTTTCAACCAAGGATCCAACAGGGGCACTACAATGACCTTGTGGAAAAGCTAGCAATCTGTTTCTAGGGAAAAAAATTCTATAGAGAGGGAAAGGGGAGTGATAAAAGAGGTAGAATAATTAATGTTACATGTAGGAAATCAGATTCTGCACACACACTAGTTAGAAGTATCATCACATGCATTTATGAGAAGAAGCAACTTTGTAAGCATCATTAAGACCAAATAAAATTTGATGAACACAAATTATAAAAAAATACCTTACTCAAATAAAGCTACAAACTCCTTCTTATTGTATTAATTTCTCAAACAAAAGTTGTAAATAGTGGACAAATGGTGGAAATTGAGAAGGGGGAGGAAGAATTATTCTATCTCTTTTTTCTCTCAAGGTATAATGCACTCTTGACATTACAAAATTAATGACCAACCCATTGAGATGATAATGGATTATAATTTATAGAATATAATTAACTCTTCATATTCCTCGTGACCCTTGATATGCCTTATTCCTAACTTTAGACTATTCATATTCCTACAAAATATTTAAGTCCCTTTTATAAAATTAAGGCAACTTAATTTACATTATGTTTATAAAGTCACTTTTAAGTGACTTAAAGGCACATAAAAAATTGTAAACCCCAAAAAGAATTAGAACATTTGAAGGGAGAGAAAGTTGGGTGAGAGGGAAGAGAGAGAAGAGGAGAATATGTTGCCCAATGATGTTCGTTGATCCTGGTTGATGGAAAAATCCAAATGCAGTGAAACTCTAAATCTTCAAACTCCTTACACACTATGAAACTCTTTCAAATCATCTCGTGAATGCTTTCCAAGTTGATTGAATTTTTCCGTTGATGACCGCAACTCCCAACCCGTATGATATACTATTTTTAGTGAGAGGTGATTTTTGCCTCTTCTCGACCATCATGATGTGATGAACTCCCTCATTTGATCTTGTGCACACTACCCTTGCCTCAATTGCTTCTTTGGGGTGAATTACTATTTTTAGTAAGAACCCATATAAGGGACTTACTATTTTTAGTAAGTGGTCATTTTCATTGTTTTCTGCTTTGAACACTCATTCTAGCTTCCTTGTGATCTTCAATGACCATATGCAAGTTTTTAGTTTGTTTGCATTGTCGAAGTGATGGGAAATCGACGAATGTGAACCGGTGCATGAAGTGAGGATTTTTTTGCATATTTATTGTCTTTTAAAATGTGAAAGTCTGTAAAAGATGACATCTCACCCCAACTTGTACTTTACAAGATATGAAGATTTTTCAATCCAGTGGCTTCGTAGTTATCTAGCAAAAAATCTGCATTTTCTCTTTGTTCTTCGTCATTTCACTGTATTTTCTCTAAGGCCTACATATTTCCATGGATTTATGGTGTGGAGAGTTTGGTGATTATGATGGATCTAGTTTGGATCAGCAATGGTAGATCGATGTCCGAAAAACTTGAACAAAGCTATGAAATGGTGAGGATCTATGGAGGAGAAATGAGAGGAAGAAATTGACTAAGTGCCATATTTAATTTTAAAAAAAAATGCACATGGAGGGGTTGGGAATTTTTTTTTTCCCTGATGTGTCTCACCTCAAGGACATGAGGGACACCAATTTCCATAGTGGTCAAAAGGATGACATGTCTCCTCAATCCGAAAGTAGAGGATTTACTTGAAAATGCACCTAGTGGAAAAATCCAGATCACGTGGGTGACCAAAAGGCTCCCATAGGGGTTGGGTACATATTTCAATATTTTTGTCCCTCACCTCAAAAGGATGTGAGGGAAATCAAATTCCATGGTGGTCATGAAGCTGACACGTTTCCTCAATCTAACGGTAGGAGATTTGCTTGAAAAATGCACCTCGGGGCTAAAAGTCAATCACGTGGGTGACCAAAATACTCCCCATAGTGTATGGGAACATTTTCCTTGTTTGGTATCCCTCACCTCAAAGGGACGTGAGGGAAAACATCCTAGAGCCGACACGTGTCCTCGATCCGACGACAGGAGTTTGAGCTCCAAAATGCACTTGGGGCTAAAAGTCAGTCACATGGTTGACCAAAAGACTCCCCATTGGGGCTGGGAAATTTTTCAAGGGTTGATGTACCTGACCTCATGGATGTTAGGGACATAAAATCCCAATAGGCTCCTGGTGCTTACACGTGTCCTCCCGAAAATTAACTAACTCCTAGACTTGTCTCCAAGAGGGTTACTTTGAATGATGATAACTTAAGCTCCCGGTGGAATTTCTTGGTACAATTTTATATGATCCTAACTTCAAATGGAATTTTTAATCCAATCATGGGGGTCTCATGTCTTGATTCATCCATTTAATCCCTGAAAAAGAGTAATTTTTATCGAGACTCCACTTGTGCTCGAGAAAAATTGGCTTCAAATCCATGCACTAAGGTGTTGTGAAAAATATTATTTCACCATCATATAGGTATTTGAATCCTCTTTAAATTTATTTTTCATTTTTGTCTAACTCCATTTGGAGCTCCCAAAATCACCTTCTAAAGCTCAACAATTTTTTAGGCCTCTCCACTACTGAGGCTTCTAAACCCTATTTTCACTCAAACTGCTCCATGTTTTTCAGATCTTCCCCAAACCTTTCAAAATCATTTCCATGATGTTCTAAGGTATTCAATTCAAATTCTTGTTTAATTTTTCCCTTTTGTTCCACTTTAGGAGGGTCGATCCTGTCCTGGGAAGGCCATTGATAACCCTTCCCAATACTTTGCCACAAGATATCATCTTTTGATGGATTCCTAAAATCACCTAGGGGTTGACTTGAATTTCCTAAATCACCTAAGAGAATGAATTAAGACCAATCAAGAGTTACTCGACTAACTAGACAAACTTGGGGTGTGTAGGAATGATAAGACATGAAAAATTTGGCACATGGGTATAGTTTTCATGGTCGAAAATTATCAAATTCCTTGTTGGACATTTACACGACAACAATACTATTACACCATAATTTTAATATCCATAGGTATTTCATCCAATATTGTGGTTGTGGTGACTATTTTGGGTTTGGAAATTAACACATAACCTATCTCTTCTTCCTTCAACGCCTTCAAATACTCCTATTATATTATCATAAACTTAGGACTATTTTCTTCTTATCCATCATCCTTCAAAGAAAAATGGTGGTATGAATATTTCTATATTCCTCCAAGGTGTAGGTGTTATTATTCCCAACATGGATTGTCTTCTTATCATATTTCTGATTCATTCCCAACAACACATGGTAATAATCCATAGCCATGATGTCATAAAGGAATTCACTCTTATAAATATACTTTATGAAACTCTACCAAATATTTCTCATTAACCAACACTTAGTGACCCTTTTGAAGCCATGAGACCTTGTATGGAGTGGGATGTTTTATTCTCCTCAATCCTATCTTTTCTACCATCTCCAATGAAACCAAATTTTCAGTACTACCACTATCAATCACAACTTGAAAACAATTACCTATTACATTTTAGGATGCCCTTAAAAGTTCCTTCCTTTGAGCAGATCCTTCTCCTTGAGAAACACCCTATTTATCAATAAATATTATCCAACTCCATCATCCTCCAATTGTGAGGATGTCCCATCATGCATATATTCTCCTTAAACAACCTAATTTTTTTCATCATATCTAGTTTGGATATTTAGATCTTTAGGGAACTCCAAAACCTATGCCCTACATATTTATTGCACTAGAAACACTTATCGAGAAATATACCTCCTTTACTTTTTGGCCTCATACTATGTAAGCTATCATTCCCCTATTACAAACTCCTCCTCTTGAGTTGAAGTTTTTGAGTTGAGTGTTTTTATGCACTGAATTTGGTCTTTTCCTATGATCTCTACCTCCTAGATGTATTCTTCCTATGAAAAATTTCATCTTTCTTTGTTTTGCCGAGTTTTCTTCCTTTCTAACTTCTCCTTACCATTGATATAAAATTGATATAAATATTATATTGATCTAGGTGTCAACAAACTAATTTCATCTTGGATGTGGTATATCAATCCATTGAGATAACTTTCCACCTTCTCAACATCCTCCTCAACATGCCCTGACTTGATGGTGAGTTTGTAGAACTCCTCAGTGTACGCTTTTATACTCATGTCCTTTTTCTCAATTTTTGCAACTACTTGAACAAATTGGTTTGGTAGTCAATAGGAGAGAATTTGGATTTGAGGATGGCTTCATATTATCCCATGACATGATATTTTACATTCCTTTCTTCATCCTCTCATCTTTGACATAATCCCACCAAATGATTGCATTCCCTTTCAACCTATTACAAGAAAAAATGTCCTTATTATACTTAGTCAACCCTTCATACTCAAAATAATTGTCTAGTTTAATAATCCAATCAATTATTTATTCTTCATTTAATCTTTATACATAAAAAGGAACCTCGAACCTTGGTTTAAAACCTATTTTTATGGTAAATCTTAGTTTTCAATGATATGATAAACATTTAAAACTTGGAAGATAACATGGTTTAATGATACATGAATTGATAGTGTAATATCAAGATGAATTGATACACATGAAGTGAGAGACTCCTCCTTCCAGTGATTGATAAAATCTGCATGCAAAGATAGAATAAAAAGATATATTAAAGAGAGATTTGATGAGTTCTCAAGAAATCCCGATATCGAAACCAATGGTATTCCTCAAAGAGTGTCAACTAATTTTTATAATTAAGTGATATGATATGAAATTAATTGACAATACAAGGGTAATTTATAAATTTAAAGGGGATAGAAAGACCATGTTCCACATGGTATGTGTTCTAGGTGAGGGATACGATAATATCAAACTCCTCAAAGTACTTGAACCAAAAAAATTCAGAAACATCATGTTCTTCTTATATGATTTTAAATTGGTCTTTGATGTCTTTTATTTTAGGTGTAAACATTATGAAAAAGGATGAGTTTGTGCACAATGTAAATTTATTCCCATACGGGATTGTTGCACAATCGAGGATTATAAAATATGGTAATGGGATGTGAATCACCTAACACCTGTCATCTATAGAGAGGAACATCTTAAAAATGAATATATTAGATAGAAAATAGAAAGATAAATTGATTGAATATATGATAAATATGATTAATATGGTAAAATGATAGGGATCGCTAGCGATTTTATCGAGATCACTAGAAATTTAGGTAAAATAACTAGCCATTATTATGAGAAAGTTGATATTTTGATAGAATACAAATTTTATCTAAAGTGACTAATTCAAGACTTGATGTGGTCTCTAATAGGATGTATTGACATACTAAAGGTAAGAACAAAAGATAAATACTCACCTTTGTTGATAAATTATGTAAAATGGTGTTGTGGGATTCTTACATAATTCACAGAACTTTCGAGGACATAACAAGGGTGCTAGAGATGCAAAGATTCATGAAATGATGTTGTTTCAGTATTGAAAGTAATATAGCTTCATTTTGAATGTCGAGGATCCCCCACCAAGAGGTTTTTGTTTCTTTTATAATCACCAAAAATCTTGTTAGGGTCATTGGCGATATGGAAAAATTGGGGAAAAACCACTTAGAAGTGGTTTTAACCAGTTCTAAATATGTTTTTGAGTTTGGATGTGAGTGGAAATGGTTTTGAAGGTTTTTATGGAGTTGGTAGGCTAGATGATTATGGATATAATTGGTTAGAATAGGTTTTGAGTCGGTAGGGGTGTTTTAAAATAGGTAATTAAGTTTTACGAGGATAGAAATGTGTTTTTATGGGTGAGGGTATGACTTAGGATAGGTTTATGATTTAATGATAAGATTAGATTAATATTTGAAATCTGAATGTGAGGGATGTAGGCAAGTCACCTAGGGTGCCAAAAATATGGTGTCTACATTTTCCACTTTTTGTTAAGTGGTTTATAATGGACAAGCTGCTAGATAAAAACAAGTGGAATGATCATATTTGTGTCGATATGTTGCCACCCTGAACTAGGGGTCATTGCAATGAAGTGAAATGGTCATTGGTTTGAATAGGCTACTTGGATGATGTATGCTTGTGTGATGTTTGTGTTTCATTTTAAATTCCCAAGAGTGGGCAGGGAAATAAAATTTCCACAAAGGTGGACTTATGAGACTAGAGATTCAAATGATAAGGGAACCAATGGGTTATCAACCTATAGATGTATGAATCACAGGAAGCAATTGTAGGAAAATTTTACCAAAATCATATGGTATCCACAAAGTGTATTAGGAGACACAGGATTGATATTTGATGTTACCAAAAATGTGAGCTTACATGACTAAGAATTCAAGTGATATGGAAACCAACGGGTTTGTGACCTATAGAAATGAATTAATGGTGGTAAAAGAGAATACTACCCAAAAGGTTTCAATATCTGAAATGAATTTGATGAAGGCAAGCTTGATTAATTGATTTTGGTTTTTAGAGGGTCTTGGAGTCCAAAAAGGAATCACATACTTGAAAATTGTGCAATTTTGGAAAGAAATGATGAAAATGATTATTCAATGAGGTATAAAGGCCAATAAAATGATGTTTTGGATAAAAGGGAAGAAATCAATGGAAATTACTATAGGTCATTGAAAATTTTACAAAATCATCGATAATTATCCCAATCATTGGTGATTGGGTGGAAGGATTTTTGTTATTTAAAATGCAATTTGGAGGCTCATTTAGTTCACTTGTGATTTGAAAGCCTAAGAGATCAAGAACCCCTCATTTCTATTTTTTTCACAATTTTGAGAGAGATAAAGGAAGATGGAGGTGTGCAGAGATGACAGAGGCCTACACATGCTGAGGTAGGTGATGTTTTGTTTAGATTTTTTTAATTTTTTTTGTATTTATAGAAATTTAGAATCACCGTAGAAACTACTAGTTATTTTGTATAAAATCGCTAGTGTTTTTATGGATCACTAGTGATTTTTATAGTGTCACCAATGATCTAGGTAGATTCATTGGTGATTCAAAGAAAAATTGATGTTAAAGTGTGTTTGATTGATTTTTCTAATGATTTATAATTGTTTTATTGTGGATGGAGGCTAGAGAGAGGTTGACTATGTGGGAGAGGATCCCAAAGTTACTTGAGGATGTTTGAGAGATATTTTTATATGTTGATTGCAATCATTTAGAGGATGTTGGTTTGTGCAAGTATTCATCATTATAGATACATCCATAAAGGATGGGTTTATTGTTATAATTATTTGAGAGATGGGACCATGCTACAAGAAATTTTTCATTTCCAAAAGGTGAGATGACAATGACTTTAGAGGATGTGTACTAGATCTTATGCCTACCAGTACAGGGTGATCATGTTATAATATTGATGAGGAAGGTAGAGGTGATTTGATGAAAAATATTTATGAGGATGATGCAGATGATGTATTTTAGACTTATGAGGGATTTTCATATGGAACCCTATATAGTGATGATGATGAGGGTCAATAATTGATGACTATGATGATGATGGGTATTAGTTTTTATGATTTACAAGGCTCTACTAGAGGTTGATTCTAATGGATGTTAACAGGAGTTGTGGGGAATATTATGTAACACATGAAAATTTTAGTTTGGGCACCTATTTTTTTGGCATATATTCATAGGGAGTTATGGTCCCGGAGTACTAAGTGTAGGTTCGGGGTTGATGTGTCATTATTATTAGAGTGTTGAGACTACAAGGACATTGAATTGGCATGGCTATGAGGAGTACCATGGGAAATATGGGTTGATATGTAGTAACCCATGGGGTTCATGAGATGGAGAATAGATTTTTTTGGATACTAGGCCTATTGAAGGTGAAGATTACTATAAACAGACTTCTTATCACCTATAAGGTAGGGATGTTTTTCGAGGCATTATGTGAGTTTCCCATTATGGTATAGTGCAGGGGGGAGTTGAGGGCATTACATCAGTAGATATGTGTGTATGGGGTTGGAGGGACGATAAGTGGTATTTTATCTTTTTGGTTGTGTCTAACAACAATTTGGGTTTATTAAGGATGTGCCGGAGACAACAATGGCCTATCGGTTGTATAATATAGAGACATATGTAGAATTTCTAGCTATTTAAGAGGAAATTTATATGGCATGTGAGGAGGGGGTAGGTATGATGTTATTTTCCTATGGAGAATTGATAAGATATGATGATGTGGGAGTGAAGTCCTACATTACATGGTAACAATAGAAACTAGATGGGTTTCGAGATGGGTGTAAACCCGTATAGAGGTCACACTTCATGAGTGTGGTTGTGGTGAGGGTGGAGATGAGAAGCATAGCATATTTTTATTAGAGGTCAATAAGGTATTTTGATTATTAGAGTGGGACCTACTAGTAGCCGAGAGAGATATGGTGACAGTGAGTGATACGGGCCGAGGTAGCAACTTACTCTTATACATGAAAAGCTCACACAGATCAAAGTTGACATGGATCAATACATTTGAAGAAAAAATAAGGATGAGCTATAGAATTCTAGGGATCAGACTAGTGGACTGATGGGACCACCTGGTAGTGTGGGTATGACCAAATACTAGGGATTATGTGACGAGCTAGAACATTATGATGATATAGTTTGATGGAGTCTTCTAAATGATCTTCACTATATATTATTTTTAGCACAAATAAAGGTGGTTCCATCAATTATTGATGAGAGCATGAGATAGCCAAAATGAGGTTTAGAGGGAGGACCAAAAAGAGGTCTAGGAAGAGACCTAGATGGGCCTTAGGGTAGCATGAAGGGGAGTTTCCATTTGACGAACATTCACTTTACTCAATAGTTTTTAGATATGATTTTGATGTATAAGAATCTTTTGAAATTCTTATCGATGATGTTTTTTTATACACATGGTTTTAGGCCCTTGATGATGTATATATATTTTGTATGTATATATATGATTTTTTCGTTGAGCTATGTTTTTGTGTTTTTAATTATGATTGTAATGTGATGGATGTAGATTTGTATTGATCAAGATTTAATTAATTTTTTTGTTATTATATGATGCATTATGGAAATAATTGAGATGTATGATTTAGGCTATAGATGCACTTGTTATGATATGATTTTGATGATTTTAGATGTTGTTGTGGAAAATGGTAATTTTGATGTATGATTTACGCACTTATATGATGGATAAGAGCTTATTGTGAAATGTTTACTTTTTTATTTTTCTCGATACATATAGTGTGTGATGGTAAACTTATTTAAACGTATAATACTACACTTACACCCTTATATTATATGTTGACATATGAATCATAATTGTTAGTAATATTAGGATCATTTCTAGATGTGGGACAATGGTAACTATCCTTTTTTGACATGGAAAAGGTTTTATGTTTAGAAAGCACATGGAAATAGGTTCTTCGTGATAGTTCCCATGATTTTTCCCCATATTTATCATATTTGATACAATTTTTCAATGCGATAGCGTGTATTTTGGGAAATTTTGTTAATGCATGAAGCTTTCTGGGATGGTTGCATTTTTAATTTTTTGTATGAGGGATGATCGATGTAGGAAGACCCTTTTTTATATTAGGACTAATCAATATTGTAAGTCCTTATTGTGAATTTTAATTGGGTAAAACTCCTTTAAGGGATTGGTATATAATTTTATAGACTTTTGATTTATGATATCCATCCTTTAGGTGAGTTGTCAATAAATTTATTTGACATGTTTGTTTTTTTATAGTTTTCCTTCAACAGATCATTCTATATTTTTATTGTATCCATCCCATAGATATATTTATTTTTAGGTGAGGGTAACCTTGGGTAACCACATAGAAGGGGATGAGTAACCATGAAAACTAAACTTATGTCCTTGTCTTATTTTTCAATAGGATAAAATATGGAAATGTTGTGAGTAATGATTGTGGGGTTCACTATTTATGAGTAGGGAACTTATCCATAATGAATATGATATGAGCATTGTGGTTCTCGTATTTAAGGTATGATAGGTATGCTTATGGAAGAGACAACATATTTCCAAATCATTATGAGAGAGATACTGTGTGTATATTAATGGATGAATATCGTAGTATGACTAAGATCTAATGAGCTGATATATTAACAATTGAATGGTCGTAAGTGCAAGGCATTAAGAGGATCCTTTTTAGGTTTAAAATAAAGAGAGGCTAAATTATAAGCCCTAGACCAAAATTCATGAGTGATAATATACTATCCAAGATAGTTTGGAGTAAACTTTCCATGTCTTTTCTATTCCATGTTAGTGATAGTTTGGTTTTCGTTAATAACAAGATCACTAATATTAAAGTCGTGTTGTTTGAGATTTTTTTATAGGTATGTTTGATTCGTTCTTGATACATTTTTATGTGTTCAATTGTGGTTAGATATCATTAATATAATAGTTTAAGTTTTGATAGATCTTCTTTATGGTAGTATTTATTAGAGATGAAATCTATGAGAGAAACGTGTAATGATGGAATATGAAATTCAAGGGGAAGAACAACTTCATGTCATAAAATAAAGAGAAAGGTGTAGTTCTTATAGGGGTATGGATGCTGATCGATATTCCCATAATGAAAAGGTAAGCTGAAGATTCCAATCCCTTCAAGGTTGATTTATAATTTTCATGAGGATTTTGTTGAGTGTTTTATTAGAGGCGTTTTCTTGGCCATTTTCTTGTGGATAGTAAGGTGTAGAAAAGATATGTTTGATGTTAAAGGTTCTCATAGTTTTTGAACATTTTGTTTATGAATTATTTTCCATTATATTTGATGAGCTTATGATGACTACCAAAGTGATAGATAATGTGATTATGGATGGATTTAATGATTCTATCTTATTTAGAAGAAATTGTGAGGATTTATTCCACCCATTTTTAAAAATATTTTGTTTTTATAATAATGGAGTTATGTCATTGTGATGAGTGAGGGTTGATAAGACCAATTAGGTAAAGTACCCATTTTGATAAGGGTCAAATATCTTGAGTTCATTGAAGAGCGTGAACAGAACGTGTGTGAGGTTGGCATGTTATTGAAATTTGATGCATTTATTGACGTAGTCAAAATAATATTGATTAAGTGTAGGCCAATAGTAGCCCATGTGTATAATGCATTTAACAACAACTAAATGTGTTGAAGTGTCCACCAAATATGCCATCGTGTATCTCTTAGATAGTTAGAGGAGCCTTTTAATTTTTAAGGCATTGGAGGAGGAGGACTTTAAACCCTCTTTGTAAAGGATACCTCCTAATATGACATAGTGAGATGCACATTCTGGAAAATATATTTTATAATTTTTGGATATATCTTCGCATAGTTTCTGGTAGAAATATATTCATATGTTTGATTATACCAAGTATTAGATGAGCTATCTTCTATATTATTGATGGTTGGGAGATCAATGCTAGTGTAATATGGTTGATTTAGTTTGTGTACAATTACAAATAACTTTGAATCATTAGGTGATAGAGGAATGAGAAAGGAAAGAGAATATATTGTGTCTATTGATTTATTGGATGAGAAATGGGTTGTTTGGATTTCATAATGGTCAAAGAGTTGTAGGTGATATTAGACGATGGTTTTGTATTTCTAAGGGACCTCATTTTTACATTGATACATTCTATTGATATGATTTATGACAAGTTGTGATTCACCGTATATATCCATGATTTCCATGCCTAGAAGGGTAGTGATGTAGTGTACCATAATGAGGGCCTCTTAATTTTCCATATTATTAGTACATTTTAAGTTTATCTTGAAAGATAACAGAATAGGATTGTCTTAGGGAAGTCTTATGACTAATATGATTCCTCCCCTACCTAAATTTGGACCAATCAAAGAACAGTCACTTTGAGAGGGGAATTGTCTTGATTGAGAGTGTTGATTGATTTGTTAGAGAATTTTATCTATAAAATTATACTTTACAAATTCGAGGAACAAAAAATGAATGTTGTTTTACTTCCTACTTTAGAAAATGACAATTTTTAGGTTTAGTGACTAATTATTTAGTGCTTAGAATAGAAATGTAGAGAATAATAACAAAATTCAAACACACAACTTAATAATTTAATCCTAGAAACCCCCAATTCGAGGGAAAACCAATCAGGAAGGGAAAATTTTCTTTCTTATTACTTGTATTGGTCAATTATAAATAATTTAAAGATTACAATAATTACAGAGAGAAAAAAAAATGTAAACTTCCCCTCTAGTTACTTGTTTTCTCTATTTATTGCACCTTTCTCCTACAAACCTACTCCATCACTGAAAGTCCTTCCTCACTTGCTCTCATACAATTAAATTTTCTCTTGATATATTTGGATCTTTAAATTCCCAAATCCCTTGCTCCTTCATTCATTTATATATGTCCCATGTCCTCCTGTGCACTAGAGAATGGGAAGGGATGCAATAAAGTAAGAGACAAAGATAATCAATTCAAATTCGAACTGTTTGAGCTCTATTTGTTTTTTCCATCAAAAGTGATAGGACTATCACTTGGTAAGGAATGGAAGTTATAGGACCACCACCCTTTTGCAGGGGAGGTTTTGTAAAAATATAGCCTGCACTTTGTTTTTCTCATTTTCTTCATTTTTTCCTTCATAGTGTTGATGATATAATGAAGTGGTGTGTTTTTTATAGATACCTATGGATCATACCTCCCCTACTTAGGAGTATTCTTCTCCTACCAAATCTTTGTGGGGGAGTAGTAGAGGAATTAAATTCCTCTCTTTCTCCTTTGAGTACCACTAGGCTTTCCTTAGTGTCTTCTCTTATTGTGTAGCCACTTAAGAATCTTATGGATCTCTAGTTTTCTAATCCAATGTTATGTCCTCCTTCAATTTTACTTGAGAATCCAAGATACAATATTCTTCAAAAGGTATCTTCTCAATTTATATTTCTTCATCACGCATAGATGTCTCTAGTAGTTACAAGTTCCTTCTAGTTTCTACTGAGCACATCCTCATGTGTTGTGGCATATCAAGTCTGAAGGTGTCTTCTCTAATATGCTCAAGTATGGAGAAGGTCCCACAATGTAGTGGATTAGTTCTCCTTTATTGAACTTTTTTCCTAAGATGTATTTTTTATATCCTCTCCCTATATGTTACCGCTCTAGTCAACTTATAATCTAATATCTCCTCCTCTTCTTGCTACCCTACTATTAGGTCGAGTGAATAAATAAGTAGATATGATGATAGTGTAGTGGAAGTATATATTGCCCCTTAGCTTAGAAGTTCCTTTGGTTGCTTCTTCTTCTAACATTGACAATTACTATCCAAATTCTCCATCATTTTGTTATAAATACATGTGATTCAGTACTCTATTTTTCTTTTCTTTCGGTGAAAGTAAAAAAATTGATTATTTTCTAGAATGAGTCTTTTTCTTGGTTAGCATTCTTTGGTTTTGATAGTGTGACCGGATGTTGAAACTGACCCCATCCTTGACCCATCTATATCAGTTATCCATCCTTGTGAATACAACATCCCTGGTATATAATTAAGGGCTTCCGAAAACAATGTCAAATGCATCAAGTGGAATTATATCAGCCTCTAATACATCTATGTATTGGGAATTTATCCCAAATATGAACTTACACTTCCTTATTACTTAGATTTATACACCCTTCTTCACCCATCCCAATGGGTATGGATGTGGATGCTCATAATTTTCTAGACCAAGCTTCTCTACAACCACATCAGAAATCAAATTGGATTGAGAACTAGAATTAACCAAAGCATTTACCTTAGTCTTCTTGATTTGGATTCTGATATGGAATAGCCTAATCATATCTTCTTCTTATTTTCCATTGTACATTATAGTGGTCATGCACCCTAGCCTATTGTTTACATCTAAATCATCCTCAATCTCCACCTCCTCTTCTAGTTTCAGAGTGGCCATGGATTTCTTAGAATCATTGGTTTAGTTCTTTGGGTGTAATTCTGATTGCAAATTCTAACCTGTGGCTTTAGTATGTCCATTTATATAATAATTCTTATAGAAATTCTCAGGATCTTTAGAAGTATTCAAATAAGTGGTGGCTTGTTTACCTTTTCATTTACCTTGATTATGTGTTGATCCCTACTCCTTTTTCTGTTGATTTGTTTACTTGTCTTCGATGGATCTCGGTTATCCTTACTTCCTCTCTTCATCAATGTAGTATGCTTATATACAAAATTTTTTGGGATCCTTGGGCTTTGTGGATATTACCTTCTTCCTAAGGTGAGGGTGAAGTCCTCCCAAATATTTGGTCACAATGTCTTCATCCTCCAAGTCCATATTGAGCAACAGGGCTTGTCTCTGAAACTTCGTAGTATAGTCATGCAAACTTTGACCACTGCCTTACCTAAAGTACTACCATTTAATCATCATGTCAGTATTATGGATGATAGGATATAAGTTAGCTCTAAAAAATTATTTAAAACCATTTCAAGTATTGACAATAAGATGTTTCTTCTTTTCACAAGTGGCTAGATGGGTTTCCTTCCAAACTATATCATGAACTTACATTTTGAGACATGAAAAGGAAATCCTTTGTGCCTCAGTGATATTATGCACACTAAAATAAACTTCCAACTTTTTTAGCCACTTATCGATAAATTATGCATCTACTTCTCCTTTACAGTTCTTTATTTCAACTTTTTTTCGACTTTAAAGGGATTATGATCGATTTTACCTCCTCGCTTACAATTGGATTCTATTCTTCATGCTCTTCCAAATGTTCCTCTTTGTGGATCTTTCCTATGATGAAATTTTTGGCTAGAGCTCAAACCAATGAATCCATGGAATCTTGCTTAATGTAACAGTGAAGCCGTATTTTAAAGATTTGATAATTCTTTTTGTTATCTATACAACCTATCCATCATGGCCTCTAGCATCTCAACTCTATGGACCAAGTTCTCTTCCTCCATTTGATTTTGAATTCTCTATTTCCACTTCTTCATAGAAATATTTGGTTTTCAAGGTAAAAATTCTTCACCTTTTGAACTTGTTACTATCATACAAATCACAAGAACAAATATCACAGTCTTAGATATTTATCAACTCTGATACCAAATGATCCATAAACTTCTACTTTACATTCATAGAATCAATTTTTTTTTTTTTCTACTTTCTACTTTGGAAAATGACATTTTTGAGCTTTAGTGACTGATTATCTAGTGCTTAGAACAAAATTGTAGAGAATGCTAACAAAATTCAAACACACAACATAAGAATTTTATCCTAGAAACCCCCAATTCGAGGGAAAACCAGTCGGGAAGGGAAACTGCTCTTTCTTCCCACTTGTATTGGCCAATTATAAACAATTTACATATTACAATAAGTATAGAGAGAAACAACAATGTAAACTTCCCCTCTAGTTACTTTTTTTCTCTATTTCTTGCACCTTGCTCCTACAAATCTACTCCAACACTGAAAGTCCTTGCTCACTTGCTCTCATACAATTAATTTTTTCTCTTGATCTCTTTGGATCTTTTAATTCCCAAATCCCTTTCTCCTTCATGCATTTATAGCCTTCCCATGTCCTCCCGTGCACTGGAGAATGGGAAGGGATGCAAGAAAGGAAGAGACAAAGACAATCGGTTCAAATTCGAACCGTTCGGGCTCCATTTTTATTTTTCTATCAAAAGTGATAGGACTACTACTCGAAGGTAGACTAACAGCTTATAAGACTGCCACACTATTGCAGAGACCGACGCTTAAAGGATCATTTACCTGTTGTAGGTATGGTTCTATAAAAATAGAGCCTGCACTTCATTTTTCTCATTTTCTTAATTTTTTCCTTCATAGTGTTGATGATATGATGAAGTGGTGTGTTTTTATGGATCAAAAGTGTTCACGGTGGTAATTGATTAGATGGAAGTAGAGCTTATTAGAAATGTGCTTCCCCTTAATGGATTTTTGAGAGATGAACTCAAGGCCAAATTCACTCATGAGCATGATCCATATAGTGATGCGATCATTATGATAAGGTTTGGAATTTATATATTTTAGTGGCTTAAAATTTGTGTCTACTTTTTTAATAAGTAAATAGTGATGAATTTTATAAGTTGAAAAGTACAAGGCACAAAAAAATCATCTTTTGAATAGCGAGTTTCATACTAATGAAGTGTTTGGATTATGTAATAGATTTCCTATTACTTTCCTTGTTCATCTTAGTAAGTGAGCGTGGGTCCCAAGGAATGGTTGTTTATGAATATATATAGATAGGAAGGATCTCCCTCATGTGAAGGTGTGAGCATAGGTGGCGATAAGACATAATTTTTAAGGGAATCGAAGGCATGTTGATAATTATCATCCCACTTGAAGTGGATATCATTTCATATAAGATGATGGAAGGGTTGAAAGTGTTCCAATAAGAGCAAGTTGAAACAATGGATATATTGAAGTTTTTGTTGAAGGCTAGGAAGTTTGTTAAGATTATATGGTTGAGGAATTTTGAGAATTTCTTTGAATTTAGTAGGTTCAACTCCAATTACCCTAATATATACTATGAATCTAAGGATTTTTCCCGTGATAAATCCTAATACGTACTTGGTAGGATTAAGGTAAAAGAATAAGTGTAGAAAATACATAAAGATCATGTTAACAATGACTAGATGGTATCTTCATTATTTAGATTTTACGAAGACATCATCGATCTATTTTTGTATGGTTTTATGGATGATATCATGAAATTTTAAGGTCATATCACCCCGATAAGTAGCTCTTACATTTTTCAATCCAAAAGGCATTACTCTATAGGATAACTTCCCATGGGGTGATAAAAGAGGTTTCGTGTTAATCCTCTAGTGTAGTAATGATTTGATTGAATCGGAGAATCCATCCATAAGAGATATAATTTCATGGCCTATTGTTACAACAATGAATTGATCAATGTTGGGCAGAGGAAAAACTATTTAGGGTAGGTGATGTTCAAGTTTTGACATTCATGTAGATGCGCGATTCTCTAGTGGCTTTAATGATGGGTACAATGTTATAATCTCGTTTTGAATAATCAAAGGATAGTATGAAGTTGTATGAAATAAGATACTGAAGTTATTATTTAATTATAATTATGACACAAGGATACATCCTATGAATTTTTCGCTTCACCGGTTTGGAATTTGTGATGGTGACGTGGTGCAGGAGCATCATCAAGAAGACATTGAAATGAAAATTTCTTGATCATGAGGACAATGTGAGAGTATCCGAGAGTTTTGAGGTCATGAGAGATGAATTCTTAGCTATTGATAGGTTGAAATTTCAAAGTTTTTGATTTCCCTCCCAAATGTAAATTCAAATTTAAAAGCATGTAAGTAAACTAAAATAGACTTGTAAAGGGAATTTATTTGTATTGTCATGTTTAGAGGTTATAAAGAGATGTCTAAGTCATGAAATGTTAAGAAAAATGTGAAAAATGACCCATCATGTTGTATGGGCTCTAGTGGTATGTGAAGAGTTATAAAACAATCAGTTACATATCAAGAAGAATTTTCATTTAAAAAATAAATTCAAAGGGGAGTAAGGGGAAAGGAAATTTCCTCAAGGTTGAAGAGGAAGAAGAAGGTAAGAAGAGAAGGAGGATCCTGTTTCCTCATTAATATAAAAAGGTGGCATGCATTTTGTAAGAAAAATTGATATTAAATAATAATACCGTATTTTGATATGAAATTAGAATTAGCATGGTATATATTGTGTGTCTTAAGTTTTTGTTCAGCTATAATGGAGGGTACAATACTTAGATAAGGTGTATTTAATAGCCTTTAATCTCATTTGCATGTTCTATTCATACATGAATGATAATTTGATTGAGAACTCGGTTGAGTATTGTAACTGAGAAATATTAAGATTCGTTGTGTGGAAAATAACATACATGTTTATAAAATATAGAGGAAGAGATTGTTTAAACACATTCAAGAAAAAATGAATCCTAATTAGAATAGTTCTTTCATTAAGGTGCTTAAGGGTTTCTAAAACACCTTATTTTCATGTGTGAGAAAGGATTTTATCATATGAGGTCTTATTACCCTTTATATGAGATATTATTAGCTCAAGATTTTATAAGGCATGGATACAATTCTTGACACAAAATTTAGGGCTTGGAGACAAGAAATCATTAGTTTATAAGCATTTCAAGGAACTTGGGCTTTACTTGTAGTGCAAAGTTAGGGTTCAAGATAATTTTATGTTTAAAGCACAAAACTAAGGATTCTTGATCTAAAATTTAGAAGCATTCCTCTTTAGAAGGTTCTAAAACAAATTCAAGTAGAAATTTAATGTTTCATTAGTTAAAATTTGGTATTTTATTGATAGTTGTATTCATTTTTATGTTCCCTTAGAACAACACTCTAATCCCATGTGCATTGTCCTATCACCAAACAGTGTGTGGCTGCTCACCCAAGGCACACATGGGATCTCGAGCCCCTCCTTTATGTGAGCATTATAAGGAGATACTTCCATTTAAAGAAAATTAGATGTACAAAGGTAAATGATCATGCATTCATTCTAAGAGCATAGGATGAGATATTGTACCAACATACCTATTCGTATAAAAGAGAAACATAATCTAGTGAGAAGATATGATTCATAACATAAGGAAAATACACTAGGGTTGCACCCATGAAAAATATTTTCACAACAGAGACATATATTTATATTGATCATAGTTCCAAGAACCAAATTACATTAACAAGGGTCATAAGAGACCAAATGTATCAATATAGATCTAATTCGTGTATTACAAATTCTAGTTACGATTCCTTTATTACAATGATTATCACGGACCCATCCCTCTAGATATACTACCATTTCTATAGTTCTCTAAAGAGAACCCCATCGCTAGAACATCCTAAAATTCCCATAGAGCTTGGCCTTCCATCCTCTCTATGATGATCTTGATGCTTCTCTCTATCTTTATCCATTTGTTTCTTTTATTTTCTCTAAAGCATCTCTATAAATGGGATTAGTAACCACCCTCGTGCCTTCTACTAGGAGAATACTTTGAATGCCAAGTGTCCATGTGGACCTCTAATGGAGCATTTTTTTATCTAAGCTCTCCAGTTTCTGCAATGATGTATTCCTTGGAATATTCCATGAGTGGAATATTGTTTCCTTAACAACCAAGTCTTCAGGTTGTACGTTATCCACTCCGCATGCCTAGTTGGGTCACATTTTTCCTCAGTGCTTCTTGGAATTCTGAATATGGCTAAGTCCTGAGATCCTTTATTCTACCTTGTGTGCATGCCATGGTTTCTACTAAACCTTTCTTAAACACTTTTATACGATCTTTTACCTTGCGTGCCCTTATCCTCACTAGTCATGTGTGTGCACATGCCCTTTGGCACTTAGCCAATATTTTGAGGCCCAACATCACCCTAAACCAAGCTTGTTCTCCATCCTTAGAAACATCCTCTCTTCAAAGAAACAAATAATGGTGGGACTGTGAATGGTTGGAATAAAGAATGAAACAATGAAGAATAAGAAATGAAAGAAATAAAGAATGGAGTAATGAAGAAGAATTTTTTTTTTAATGAAGGATGAGTGGGAAATCCTTCCTTATGTCTAATCAATCTTCTCCCAAGAATCCACTTCACCCTGTGCCTATTGACAGAGGTCACCTACTAGGGTTCTTACCTCATCAAAACTTAGTTCATCACCCTTAGCATTCAACATGCTCCCAATGTTTTCGAATTGATTTTTGAGGTTGTCTAGTGCATCCATCTTGTGGGTGATCTTGAGATATAATTCCTTGAGCCAATATTTTACCGAGCCCCATAAGGTCTCGATGGCTTCGACTTCTTCTCTACTCCGCCAAGATCTTATCACACTTTTCCCTATTTCCCATATTTATCTCTTAAAACTCCTTGAGATCTGCCTCATCAGTAATAACTAGAATTATTGCTACTCTATCTTTGTCATCGTAATTGTCATAAGAAACTTCAGTTATCCATGCAAAGGTGGTATTTACAAAGTGGAAAGGAGCTTAGTGTACCAATAGACTATCTCCACAACCTTTTGCTTTTCCTCTTTCTCCTGGCGCATCGAGTGCCTCTTATGCTGAATTTAAGGCAAGTGACCACCTTTGCATCATAAGGATGTGAGTCAACTCTTCCCACCATTGTAAGGACGACTCATATTTCTATTCGGGAGGGTTCGAGATCTGGATGCTTTATGAGAATAACATCTGTAATAATCTTAATTTTTTTGTATGCCTCACACACCTTTGCCTTTTGCTCCCTCATCTCACACCTTAACTGTGTGTTGATTAGCTCTTCCTTCTTTAGGTACTTTCTCTTTTCAATGAACTCTTTATTTTCTTCTCCAATTGTTCTTGTAGGAATCTCACCCCGTCATTCCTCCCGAAGAGTCTTACCTCCACCTCAATCAACACCTTGTTGAGTGCATTGCATACTTTCTCATCGATACTTATTGAGTGTTTACCAATGGTTTTATTCCTTTTTTTCTTTGGTACCTTCATTAGCACCCCTTCATTTACTTCAAACTTATGTTCATTTATGTGGGACTCAAACACCCAAGTTAACATTTTCCTAGTTTGAAGTACGTGTCATACTCCTCGAATGAAGAACATGCAATGAGTTTGTTTGTAGGAATGATAATCTAGAAGAGTTTGCATAGTACCTTACTTGGATCATTTATGTAGCTCATCCCTTTCCCTTATGCTATTACTACACCTTTTCCTCCCATGCGTGCCATTTTTAGAAAGCTCACTAGTAGGATTAGATCTCCATCCATGCTTCCATACTCCTTCCATATTCTTTCTTCCTCCATCTCCTTGAGTATCTCATCATTGTTTCGTTTTGATCCACTTCCTACTCCACTAAATTCTCTATTATGCCCATTAATTCTCTTTTTTGGTCTTTTCTATCTACTCCTTGGTGAAGTTGAGGGTCCTCTAATCCTTAATATTTACT
This sequence comes from Taxus wallichiana var. yunnanensis, assembly GCA_018340775.1. Classification (NCBI taxonomy): domain Eukaryota; kingdom Viridiplantae; phylum Streptophyta; class Pinopsida; order Cupressales; family Taxaceae; genus Taxus; species Taxus wallichiana. The sequence goes on along the minus strand of CM031242.1, from coordinate 272,772,527 downwards.
TCTTCACTCTCCCCTTTTCCTTGAGCACCTTCCTCTTCTCCAAATTTTTTTATTTCCTTCATCTTGAGTCATGCACCTCATACACCTAATGGTCTTGAGCCTCTTCATGCTCATTATAATTCCTTTTTCCTCTATAGGCCTCCGGGATCTCTATTTCTTCTAATTATGCCTCCTCTGCTACATTCTACTTCTTCCTAACTAGTGACTCCAATATAGGATAATATTAGTCTTTTCACTTCTTTAAAGTGATTAACCCCTGCCTAAAAGTACTACGCGATGAAAGAGAAAGGTAGTTTGCACCATGGAATCTTGGTCCCATCTGTCAATGTGAATCTACCAATGCAGAAATGTTGGTATATAACAAACTTGGCCTTTCCTTTTACTAGCCCTAGCAATTTTTCGGGTATCCTCCATTCTCGCTCTAAATGCACCGCAGATCCCATTATACAATTTCTCCATGCACACCTTGTGGGCAAATGTCATGGTGTCACAAGTGTATTTTTCAAAACCTTTTTGTGGGGGAATGGTCTTCATCTGAATATTCCCATCCAAAATTTTATAACCCATCGAGCACTCCAATCTCTGAGAAGACGATGGTGAGGAGGATATTGCCAAAAATATCTTCTCTCCTTCATGCGTGGCACTGATGATTTCTTCTACAATTAAGGAAGACAGGTTATAGATGGTTCCTTCCACAATCTTCTAACACACATTCAACCAAGCCTTGTTTATCTATCCACCTCTCTTGTTGATTCATCTTAGATACAAAGCATGCAGCCATTCCCATCACTGGGTCAGAGATATTTGAAATATAAAAGTAACAATACCCCTTCTTATATTCATAAGCCTAGACTATATCCTTAATGGATTTCTTATCCTCTAGTTCATCATCCAATGGATCCCCTTCACAGACAAGGCCAGTAAATTTAGAGATAAGTTGGGGAGTTATACGCACTTTGCGGTGTGCAAATTAGAAGTACTCCTCATATACACATGAAATTATTTATTAGTATATACACTTGGGCTTGCCAAAATAGGGTAACTCATACAACTGTAGTAACTTGGCCTTCTCAATTTTACCTTCACCTTATCATCATAGATCAACATTCCTTCTAGTGTCCTATTATCCATTGGGAAAACTATTTCTAACACCATCTCCTTCTTTGTGGTGCTTGTGTAGTAGTTATAGTCACTCATGGCCATCTTCCTCGCATGGGATACCCACTCTTTTCCAAGTAACACTCCATCTAGGTACTACATCTCCGCATACCACTCCTCGTTGAAACTGGTGGTGGCAATCTATTTTCCCTTGCCCTTACCCTTCTTTGGTGAGACAGCTTGCCTTCCTTGGTGCCATATTCTTGTCAGGTAAAAAACAAATCTTCCTTGCTCCTCTTCCTCACTCTTTTCAAATATTTGGCTCAACTTCGCGAAAGAATCCTTCTACTCTTATGCCCTAGTTACAGAACCCTAACCTAGAAAAATTTTCCACAAGATGAAGTACTCCACTTTGAAACCTCCTTGCACCCATGAAATCCTTCAACTTTGGTTCACATATCACCCTAGTCACACACTCATATTATTACGATTCTTCCTTCACAAAAATATTTCTTCTTGGATGCCCTAGTTTGCAAGAGATTCTTTAATATTGTGCTAGCAAGGTAAATAATAGTTTGCCCAATACTTTACTTAAAGATTTTATCCTATCTCTTGTAATAAATGCTATACCACCTACTAATGTACTTAGCATTAAATGTTGTATTTTCCACTAAATCTAACCCTAAGTGCCTTTTCCCACGAGCCCAATCCTACATGAAAAATCTCTACAACCTTATAGTGCACAAAAATCCTTACAGATCAAGACTCTTACGCACGAACTTACAATGCTAAAGGAACTTCTTCATGTTCTTCTTGTGCTTCTCATCCTTTGTATGTGGTCTTTGTAAAGCTATCCTAACACCAAAATTTACTCTATCTACCTTTTCCATGCATGCTCTCCTACCATACATCCTTTTTATCTTTAAATATTTGCCATAAGAACTGTTAGTGAAAAATCATAGCACCTCTCGAATGTCTATAACTTGATGGGTTGAGAATCTTAGTGTCATTACATAACATGGAGTATCTCTCAAAGTGTGGGACTTTGACATCAAGAGAGCTCTCCGGATGAAGGCCGGTTCTTATTCCTCTATTCAGGCACACACGTAAAATTTACAGAGAGGATCTAATCTAAAATATATTCTAGTTTGCCAAGGAGACATGGTTAAAAATATGTAAGAAATTAAACCTAAACTCATAAAGGTGATGCACCAAATGAATGTTGAACATCAGATTTTCTATCAAACATGGACCATTAAAATTTAATACAACTACCATGCACAGATAACCAATATTGCAATGAAATATCATATAAAGGTAATGAACACAAGAGAGGGTTGAAATCATCCACAGACATGTATTATTGCTTCAAAAATTGATACAGAGAATTACAATGGCCAAGAGGCAAAAAACTTGCATTACAGTCTCAATAGAAGGTTTGAACTCCATGAACTTATCTGTAGACTAGAGGAGAAGGGAGGGCACAAAACCAAAATGTCCAACCCTTTATAATGAGCCAAGATCTTACCTTTATAGATGCAATGAAGAGAGGAGAAGAAAAGAGGTGAGAAACCTGATTTGGAGCTCAGCTACCAGCCATCAATGCCCCTATAAATCCACCCACAACTGTCAAGTTTGCCTCTCTATGTTTGTTTGGCATGTCAAAGAAGGAAGAACGATGGATCAAATCAAATCTAATATGGTTGTTGAAGAAATCAAATCATATATTAATGGTATGAAGACATTTTATCATTTTTCACCCACCTAACCTCATATAAATTAAAATTTCATGTTTTCATGTCATAAAAGAGGTTGAGACCTTTCCAATGGTACCAAATTTATTGAATTTCAAGCACTGGATCGAAATATATTCCCATTTAAATGCTTGAATCGGATTTGTAAAAAAATGGTGAAAAACTAGTTTTGCAGAATGGGTCCATGGGCCCGAAATTCACTTTGTGCCTTTTGAAAAATTAAAAAAATATAATGAGTCCCCACACCCATAACAATCTAAAATTATCTTTTTACAAAAGCCTCTGCGCAGGCCCGAGATATTGAAATTGTGCCTTTTGCACAAACGTTGTAAAAGTGCAAAATTCTCCCGCAGCCCCACCCGAATGCAACCTTCTTATTTTTCATTTGTCATCCTCGGGCCCGTCAGCCCGCATTTTCCACTTGGGTGAAAATTCTTCCCTAGGCCCACTAGCCCACTTTTGGAAAAGAATCACTCCAAGGCCCACCTTCCCACATGTAATTTAGGCCTGACACATGGCTTCTCTGGGCATCGGTGGAGGTGTGGCTTATTTTTATAATTTATGCCTTTTGAAACAAAATCCAAAAAAATCAAACTACCTCTGCAACCCACCTTCCCACTTTGACTTGAAACATGGCCACATGTAGAGCTAGCACATGTTTGGGGACCGCTTTTGGATTTTACTTTTGAAGTTACACCAAAGAGAAATGTGTCACCTTCCACGACTTTGCTCTGTTTCTTTGTGTTTTGGCTAAGTCCCTTTTGGTTGGTGGGGCCATACATCTGACACTGGGATACATGGAGGCTTAGCGCATATCTATGACCTACCCCTAGATTTTACCTTTGAAGTTGTGTGAATGAGAAACATGGGGGATTCTGCTAACCTATCTATACTTAGTCGATTAAATGGCAAACTCTGTCTCCCTTTTAAATCTTGGACACGTGGAGGGCCTGCGCCGGTTTGGGGAACTACCTTTGGAGCTGATATTTAGAGTTATGCCAAGTTGACATGTGGCAACCTCCACTGACTCTACCCCATTTTGAATTTTCAACTGTCGAATCTATCCCTTTTCGGACCTAGGACACGTGGAAGGCTAGCACTTTTCTGGGAGACCCATTTTTAGATTTACCTTTGAAGATGCACCGAGATGACACATGGTGCCTTCCATGAGTTTGTAATACTTATCTGATTCAGGCCGATGCCTTTCTCAAACCCTAGACACGTGGAAACCTCACGCTCATTTGAGTCTCTACTTTGGGTTGCACCTTTAAACTTGCGCTGATGAGACACGTGGAGGGCTGGCACATGTTTTGGGCCTCCACTCTTGATCCTTCCTTTGAAGTTGCACCATTGAGACAAGTGGGGGCTTCAACTGACCCTCCTATACTTAGTCAATTTGGGCCTTTTGCATTTTTTAGACCCTAGACATGTGGAGGTTCCACACTAATTTAGAGACTCTGTTTCAATGCACCTTTTGTAATTTTTCCAAGTTGACGTGTGGTGCCTTCAAAGAGTCTTTTGTTTGGCCCCGAGTCAACTCCTATGTGACTAAGTCTGAAAACTTCAAGCCCTTCCCATTTTCCTCTTGTGACCCTCTGGACCCTTTTAACGTCATTGTCCTCCTTCACCGACCACTCGCTCTTTAATTTCATAGCCGCCTATAACTTGACTATTGGATTTGAAATGTGGGCTCGCAGGATAGATCCGATCCTTAGTTTTTCTTCTATGAGGGGTATTTTTGATCAATTATGTCGGGGAAAAATTGAGATAGCAAGAACAAAAAGTTCACTACCAAATTCTATTTCACTTTGCACCATTCCACCCCACACTAAAACGAAGGTGTGATCCTCTCGTGCATACACATTATTTTGAAAGAAATAAGTAGTTACCAGAACACAAGGTGTACACAACAACACAAAAATAAGAGAACAATTAACAAGAAAGGGAAACACAAGGAAAAGAAAATGTATAAAATTAAATCCTAGGATAACTAGCAATATTTCCTTATTTACAAACACAAGGAAGAATTATTTATAATATGGCTTCATCCTACTCCCGTTGAAATGGCATGGTAATATCATTCAATATAGCACTTGTAATTGGTAATCACCTAATTCAAGGATGTACGAGATGATATATGGCCCTAACCAATGGAATTTTAGTTTTCCAGGATGGTGTAAAAACTTAGAATCATATAACAAAACCATCTACCCAACATTGAATTGTTTCCTTTTAATATGGCGATCATGCCATGTTTTCTGTTGTTCCTTTTCAATCTTTTGAATCCATCTAGCAAGTGATAACCTTTTGTCCAGCTGTATTAAATTCTCCATGTGCTCTTGAAATTATTGTTCATTAGCTAACCCTCCTATGCACACAATACGGAGTGATGGTAACATAAATTCAACTGGAAAAATATCCTTGGTGCCAACAACCAACTAAAACGGTGTGGATTTGTTCAACATTTTGTAGGTAGTCCTATATGCCCATAGGATGGATGATACCTTGTCATCCCATTATTTTCTTCCCACATCACAAATCTTCTTCATCGTGTGAATCAAATTTTTTCTAAATGCCTCAATAGTTCCATTAGCTTGTGGGTGATAGGGGTAGTCTTATAATGGGCCACCATGAATTCTGCCAATAAAATCCTGATCTGTTTCATTGAAAAAATGTGTACCCCTATCACTAGTCAAGCTTAAAGGACATCCATACCTACTGATTATGTTCTCCCATAAGAATCTAGCAGTTGTCATTGTTGTACAGTCCCTTATAGGCACTACCTCCACCCATCTTGTTAAGTAATCAATGCAAGTGTGTATATAGAGTGAACCATTCCTTCACGCGGTAGGTGAAATTGGTCCTACAAAATCAATGGCCCATTGTTTGAATGGTTTTGTGCTAGCTATCTACCTCAAGGGAATTTCATCCCATCTTCCTTGCTTTCCAAGGCACTAACATTTGTTAAAGGCCTTGTAAAACTCAATGTAATCTTAGTATATACTTTCCCACCAAAGCCCTATGAGTAGAATATTCCACATAGTGGCATTCCCTACATAGTGCCCTCCTACAATCCCACCATGTGCTTCTTCCATGATTGTAATGCACTCATGTTCTAATACACATCGGTAAATAACCTCATCATGGCCTAACTTGTATAAGTTTATGCTAATTAACATGTAGGGAATGATGCATATAGCTAACTATTTTCTTTCCAAAGCTTTCATTCCTTCGATGCCACACCCATTTTGAGAAACACAACAATATATTCTAATTCGGAGGGTGCACACCACAGCCTAAATAGTTACACATCTAGCATAACATCCTCAATGTTATGTGTATCCGCCCCTGAGTCAATTCTTGACAAATAGTTAGGCCCTGAGTTACTCTTTTTTGGTTTCACAACAACTATAAACTAAAACTCTTGAAATAACATTACCCACCGACATATGTGCCTCTACAAAATGGGTTTGTTTAGTAACTACTTCAAGGCCATGTGATTTTTGTAAAATATGAAGGGTGTTTCTAGTAGATACTTCCTAAAATTATGTAGGGCGCAGATCATCGAAAGTGCTTCGCACTCAGTAGTGGTGTAGTTTTTTTCTTCTAGTGTCAACTTCCTACTTGCAAAGAAAAGGGGTGATCAACAATCCCTTCCATAGGATGTGCTAGGATTGCTCCAATGACTATCCTTGAGGGATTAACATGCATGTGGAAAGGTTTATCCCAAGAGGGAAACCATAATATGGGTGCAATGACGAGTATATCCTTTGAATTTTCTAATGATGCCTACTATGACTCTCCCTAGTGGAAGTCACTCTTGTGTCCTAGTAAATTTTCCAATGGTGCAATGATCTTGGCATACCCCTTGATAAAATTTCTATAGTATCTCATATGCCCAAGTAATCCATGCACTACACTCTAACCGGTAGGCTCCCATAACCTCACAATAATAACAACTTTGGCGAGATCCACCAGTAAATCTTCCTTACATATAATGTGCCCCAATATGGTCCCAAATGGAGTAGCATAAAAAAATTTCTTAATATTGAGGGATATCCTCAACTTCCAACATCTCTCAACATCAACTCAAATTATTACAATGGTATTCACTAGTCCATACATTATCGAGTCATCAAGGTAGACTTGCAGATATTCATGGATAAAATCCTAAAATTTCTAGACCACTATGCGTGAAAACACAATCGGCGTGCTATTTCTTCCAAAAGGCATGATCATATTGGAAAAAATTTCCCATTTAGTGGAGAAAGTTGTCTTTTATTGATCTTATTTGCCAATTTGAACTTGATGGTATCCTGAGAATCCATCCCTAAAGGAATAGATTTCATGCCCGGCCACTACCTCTAGATTCTCCTTGGTAAAAGGGGTTGGGAAAGGATTAATTACACATACCGCATTCAATTCCATGTAGTCAACATAGATCCTTATCCTTCCATACTTTTTAATATTGATGACCATGGGCCTTACCCATTCTGATTCCTCCATAGCTTCAATGATGCCTGATGTTATCATCTTGTTTATCTCCTCATATTAATTTTAAGGTGAAGATTCTGATTCATTTGATAAGGCCTTTTCCATATCATGTAAGCACATTCTTTCAAATTTATCTTCATATCCCCTAAGGAGTGGTGAATGCCTTTAAGCTCATGGTATCCACACAGAAATAAATCCTAAAACTTGCGCAAGAGATCAATGATTTTTGAAACTTCCTTCTCCGACCAATAGTCTCCAATAGTGGCCTCCTTAGGTTCAGCCTTCGAACCAATGTTAACCTTCTTTATTTTTAGGGATTCATGGTAGTCACCAACTTTATCATCAACACTATCAACAACTTCACACATGCCTTTAGTATGGTTAACATCCAAACTTTCTATCTCTTCCCCATCTGTTACGTAGACCATATTTCCCTTTTATTTCTTTATCCATGTGCACTCAAGTTACATCTCTTCTTATTATTCTTCATCAAATAGTGTCTCAGGACTGGCTCACCTAATAGTTCTAATTCCATTATCCTATACTCCACCACAATACTATATTGGTTTAGTACTTCAAGACTTGAAAGCTTGAAGGAGATCATCCTTCAACTCCTTCGAATTCCTTGTCCGGTGGTGTGTCTCGAGTGAATGTACCATACATGAATGCAACATTGTAAGGTGGAATACATATTATGTACCCATAAGGAAGGTGGTAAGGCCTCAACACCTCCCATCCATGATTTATGACATGCTTGGACGTGAAAGGAGGTGGGTTACTTCTCATGGTAGTCTCGTATTACGGTGGGTACATTGATTGAGGGGAACCTTACAGAGAATGTGATTCTCACCTTGCGCTACTTTAGAATGCTATCGTGATGGGTCACACACCAGCATGTTGCGGTCACAAGAAATTTATACGAGATTCCTTCTTCTTTTGACATCATTTATCCATTGATCCTTTATTTCCTACAAGAAATCATCATGGTTGGACCCTCTAGAGTAACTTGGTAATTTATTCCCTCCCAATCACCTCGACTAAATGTGCCTTCATTACCCTTGTAACCGATCCTCTTAGTTCTCACCCAATTAACTCATAATTCCTATGCACCCAATTGTCTCATACCGGACTTATTAGTATCACTCACGACTAAGCATATTTAAACTGGATAAATCCCTCTGTAGGGTGCATCACCTCGGGGTCCTTGATAGAACGTATATAGATTCTATGGAGAATTTACTCTCCCAAGGGCTCAATAAATGGTGTTTCTTTCCCATATGTTAAGGGGATGATGACCCGTTCCTCCTTTTTTTCGAAACTTACGTACCCCTTATTGAAACTTATGTAAAAATTATTCTTGTAACATCGGGGGCACCCAAGTAATGATGGAAAGTTGTATCATAAGTTTTAATCATGAGATAGTTGTTGTGTTTGAAGATAAATTCTCCAAATTTTTGGCCACTATAGCAATTTGAGCCTCAAGGAAGTGGATAACACTGATATTAATGCTTCTAAAGGAATCAAGCACATAGAGTAGCCTCCAAAGCCTCGTTTGGGTCAGTGAAAGTCTTGTGTTAAAGTGTTCTTCTAAATGGTGTTATCAATCCTCCAATAAACCAATGAGCATACTAAGAGGGGTGAATATCATAAGATATAATTTATAAGAGAGTCTTGAAATGCGCATCATACTCCCACACACTCTTTTACATCCATTTTTGGATCTTATTCAATGCATTGATGCTTTACATTAATAATTATGGATATATAAATTATCCAAGAAGGAAGTTTATAGTGTGGTGTAATCCACCACTGTCTGATGGGGGTCATACTTTCGGTACCAACTATGCACGTGTCTCTCGTAATATCATAGGAAATTGACTTGCCTTCTACTCTGGGGTAGTGATCCCCTTTGTGCATAATAACAGTTCACACTTGTGTACATTCTTTGTAACATCCTCAACACCTTTGTAGTCTAGTAGATGTAAAGACATTTCGAAAAACACTTGATAAGGATGTTGAGGTCCTTGTTTACCTAACCTAGAACCTTTATTCCCTTCTATGTTACCTCAACCACCGTGATCCACTAGGTCTCGATCCTCCTGATCCACCAGGTCCATCAGGTCCTCTAGCTTCTATACCACTAAATATACCTCATGTAGCTAGTAATGGGTCTAAAGTGGTCGCGCTTAGTGTTCCCAATGTTCCAATGAACTACACGCTAATGGTTTGTGATATTTCTCTACTACCGAAGTGTATCCCGTGTAACTCCTAGACACGATACCCAAACTTTGCATACTCACAATTTTCCCAAAAATCCCTTCAAACACAAGAATTATTTATGTGTCCATAGATGTCCCAAGCGATAAATTATATCTCTTAGGTACAGAGATAGGTCACTTTCCGTGATACCAATTACATTAGCAATACTTGTCTCTTGATTTGAAAAAATAAGCACCATGGGTTGGTCACTGGGTGGGTTTAGATGCACATCTATGACTTTCCTTTCTCTACGTAACAAAATCTCATTAGAATCTAAAGGGGTTTCTCTCCCATGCTTTCCAAGATGTGGTATCACACACTACTTAGGTTCCACATCCTCTGTGTGAAACTCAATTCCTTCTTACAATGTGTACCTCCATAAATCCATCACTCCTACAACCTCATGTTGTCTAGCCAACTCCCTATTACGTGCTTCACTATACTTGAGTTGTCTCTCCTCTCTTTCCTTTTCATCCGTAATGTTTTCCTTGTTCCTCCAACCTAGCTTCCTCACCTAATGCCCAAAGAATATTAGCTGGCCATAAGTAATGCTTCTAATCTCGGGGGTAATGATTGGGGTCTTCATAGCTAAAGGGATAGCATGCCAAAATGATCCTCTAGGATCCCTTAAGAAATCAAACTCAGCAACCTCAGGACAAGAATATATAGAAATAGTGTATTCTACGGTATAAGAAGTTAGCACTCTCTTTCACCAATGTTAAACAACACACGTCCAAGTCAGATCAACATCCTACCATTTTTGATATTCATCTTAGTTCCAAATGTGAGATCTATAGTACCAACTTGATCTCAATACATACGTGGAAATATATTCATATAACTCTAATGGAAAGAAACAAAATAAGGTCTCATATATCTCATGATACAAGTGTTATTCTACCCACTTATGTGCATCAAACTCAGGTCTAGTGCTAAATCTTTGAGAAAACACATCCTCTCGTGCTCTTAAACCATGCTTCAACATTGTCTAAGGTCAAGCACTCTGTAATCATGCATCATTCTCACAACAACTTCTAAAATATGTCTCGGTAATGGAACAAAGATGTAGTAATTTTTATGTGCCCTTAGAAAAACACTCTAATCCCATGCGCATTGGTCTATCACCCAAAGACGTGATGGACGCTCACTCGAGGCATGTGCGGGAGTTGAGCCCCTCCTTTATATGATAATTGTGAGTAGATATTTCCATTGAAAAAAAAATATATGTAGAAAGGTAAATTATGATACATTCATTATGAGAGCATATGATGAGCTATTATATAAACATACCCATTCAAATGACAAGAGAAAAATCATCTAGTGAGTATCTCTAATTCATAACTTAAGGAAAAGACACTAAGGTTGCACCCATGAACAATATATTTAGAACAAAAACATATATTTATATTGATCATAGTTCGAGTAACCACATGACATTCACAAGGGTCATAACAGACCAAATGTATCAATATAGATCTAACTCATGCATATAAAAATTCTAGCTATGCTTCCTTATTACAATTATTATCACAGACCCATCCCTCTAGATATAATACCATTTCTACATTTCTCTAAAGAGAACCCCAACCCCTAGAACCTCCTAAAATTCCCACAGAGCTTCACCTTTCATCCTCTCTATGATGATCATGATGCTTCTCTCTATCTCATTTCCATGTGTGTCTTTTATTTTCTCCAGAGCATCTCTATAAATAGGCTTAACACCCACCGTCATGCCTTCTTCTTGGAGTAGATCAAATGTCAAGTTTCTCTATGGTCCTCCAATGGCACATGCTTGTTCAAACCTTAGCTCTCCACTTTTTTCAATGATGTCTTCCTTGGAATATTCCATGTGTGGAATATTCTTTCCTTGACCACCAAGTCATCAGGTTGGTACCTTATCCACTTTGTACACCTAGTCGGGTCACATTTTTCCTCAGTTCTTCTTTGAATGCCGAATATGGCTAAGTCCTAAGATCCTTTGTTGTACCTTGCACATGCACCATGGTTTCTACTAAACCCTACTTAAATCCTTTTTCTACGTGCTTTTCCCCATGTGTACTTATCCTCACTAGTCCCGCACATGCACACACCCTTTGGCACTTAGCCAATATTCTGAGGCCCAACAACATTCTAGGAAAGGACAGTTAACACAATCTTAAAGCCTAATATGAAAGTCTAGTTTACAAAGGAAGTGGAATTTTGAGTTAGAGTTTGATAGTGAAACTTCCCATGCACGTAGAATCCTAAAATGGGTGTTTAAAAATACTTTGAGCTTGGGTTATAAAAGTTCATGAAATGAAAGATATGATAAAAAAAAGACCATACCAAGGCTAATACAAGCATTGTGAGCTTAAAGATAAAGTCGATAGAGAGAGGAGGAGAAAGAGTAAAGTTATGAAATTTTACACTCATGTTATTACTAGTAAAGAATGTTTCAATGTAGTTTTTCTTCTTTGTGGTTAGGTATAGAATCCCTAAACTATGGATGATCAAAATATGCATTGTATTAGGGGTACCAAGAAGAAATTTTTACAAAGGAGGTGAATATTGGTGTTTTGATTACTTTGAATTCATTTTTCATTGATCTAATAAGTTTTCAAGTGTAAAGTAGGTTAAAAGGTATTAGAATATTTGGTGGAGCTAGAAAGCACAAAAAGTGCATGTTGAGCCAAGAAAGTAATACAAGAAGGGGAAGAGAAAGTTAAGGTAGGTACGTGCAAAGTCATTTTGAATTATGAGTGACCTATTTGATGAGTGAAATGATGTATAAGGAGGAAGGGTTTGAAGTGGGGAACGATGATTTTAATATCCGCTCAAAGTAAATTTGATAAAATTTAGTAGTTTTAAGAATTTTTGGGATTGGGTAAGATCATCAAATTGCAGAGATAGTTGAGATAGTTGTTTGTAAACCATCAAAATCATTTGAATATATGGATGAATTTATTTTCTCTAAATCATTTTAGTATCGAGTGAGGTTATTTTTTTATCCTTTTATTTATATTTGAATTAATAAAATGTGGCTAACATTGTTATGTGCAAGTGTGTGAAGAAAGAGACACCTAAAGAGTAATAACAAGTGAAGTGTGAAAGTGAATGAAGAGATAAAGAAGAGAGAAAGAAGAGAGAAAGAAGACACCAAAATACCCGGAGAGGCTAAGGTGAGGTTTGAGGAATAGGTAAGGTGAAAATTAAGTGTCAAAGAGATAAGACGGACCAAGAACAAGAAATAAGAGAGTTATTCAAGTTTGTTAGCAATGAGAGAAGACAAAAAGAGTTAGAGAGATAAAATAGATGCAACCAAGAAGAAAGAATAATTGAGAAAGATAGAGAAATGGATGGAGACAAAGATGAAAAATTTGAGATTAGACATAGATAATTTGAGAGATTTGATGATGAAACCAAGTTATGGCATTGATTTTGTGATGAATAAATATAAATTTCCTATATTGCAGATTCAAAGAATAAATTATAGATTTCAGCTAATGAAGATGATCAAGAGTGAAGAGAGGAAGCTGAGACAAGAAGAAAAAAATGACAAAAAGTTTTAACATAAGAATAATTAAGGAAATATCCATGAAGAACTCTCAAAACTAGTTGGAAACCATGGTTATGTGATGCCTATATGGTTGAAAAAGTATTATTAAAGAAAGAGAATGATAAGCCCAAGAAAGTAAATGAAAATCCAAGAGAACAAGAAGCAAATAAGAGAGAAAAATCAGGTTTTAAGAAGACATAAACAAAGCACAAGGATACTTAGATGGTATGGAAAAAAAGTATGATGCATGGAAAAGAAGATGAAATCTAGAACAAAGAGGATACACTCATGAGAAACAAGAAAATTTTAGAGATCAAGGAAGTGAAGAAAGAAAAACATGTAGGAAAGGTAAGAAAAATGGATTAATTTTTTCTTGATATTGATAAGGGAGTGATTGAATTCCTTGAAAGTTTACAAAATGACTTAAATTGTGCATTTGAAAATGACATCCATGGTGATGAGAAATAATGTAATGAATGTTTTTGAATGATCTTGAAGATCTCTTGCCAAAAAAATTATATGAGTTGGATGGCGAAGTGAAAATGCATGTAGCTAAGAGAAATATTATTTCTTGGACACAATATGGTGAAAATGAGAACAAATATTGAGGTATAGTCATGAAGTAGTTTGGAATGGTTAAGAAGATACCTGATCAAGAAAATAAACAAGAATATGCAAATTTTGACAATACTAGTGATAAATACAAGTTAGTTATAAGGTGTATAAAGACGGAGAGCATCATGGAACATTAAGAAGAATGCATTTTTATTTCATATTATTTGTGTATGCAAGTATAAATGATAAATTTATGAAGATGATACAAGGAAAGATGAAGATAAAATAGTAAGGAAGAAATATGAAGGAAAATGGAAGAGAAAAAGACAAATTATGGTACCGAGATGGTTATGAGCTAGCTAAGAAAATGACACTAAGGAAATTAGGCTAAGAACTAACAATGAATATGAATACATGACAAGAAAGCAAACTATATGGACATTTTTATGCACTTCGGGAGTATGATGTAGGAACATCATCAAGAAGACATTCAAATGAAAATTTCTTAATCATTAGGACAATGTGAGTGTGTCAAAAAGTTTCGAGGTCATGAGATAGGATGACTTAGGTGTTGACTGTTTGAAAATTCAAAGTTTTCTATTTTCCCTCCCAAATGTAAATTCAACTTTAAAATCATGTAAATAAAATAATATAAACTTATCAAGGGAAGTTAGTTGTCTTGTCATGTTTAGAGGTTCTGAAGAGAGGTCTAAGCCATCAAATGTTAATAAAATGTGAAAAATGACCCATTATTTTGTATGGGATCCAGTGGTATGTGAAGCGTTATAATAGAATCAATCACATATAAAGAAGAAGTTACATTTAAGAACTAAATTTGAAGGGGAGTAAGGGGGAAGGAAATTTCCTCAAGGTTGAAGAGGAAGAAGAAGGTAAGAAGAGTAGGAGGAAGGATGTTTCCTCAAGAAACTAAAAAGGAAAGTATGTTGAGGCATTCATTTTGTAAGTAAATATGATATGAAATAAGAAAAACCTATTTTGATTCATTGTCTCGAACTATTTCCTTACATTGTATGATATTAAATTAGAATTAGCATGGTATGTATTGTGTTTCTTAAGATTATTTTGCATCTGTAATAGAGGGTAATATAGTTAGATAAGGTGTATATCATATCCTTGAATCTCATTTTCATGTTATATGTATACATGACTGATAATTTTATTGAGAACTATGGTTCAAAGTGTTGTAACCTAAGAAAGATTGAGATTTTTTGTGTGTGAAATAACATGAATGTTTATAAAATCTAGAGGAAGATGTTGTATGAGAACATTTAAGAAAAATTGAATCGTAATTAGGATATTTATTTAATTAAGGTGTTTAAGGGTTTCTAAAACACCCTATTTTCACATGTAAGTGAGCAAGAATTTTGTTTTTGGGTTCCTATTCCAATTTGCATGAGATAATGTGAGCTCAGAATTCTAGAAGGTACTAATATAGTTCTTTACTAAAAATTTAAGTCTTCAAGATAATAAATCATCATTTTATAAGTATTTAAAGGATCATGGGATTTACTTTAGTGCATAGTAAGGGTTCAAGAGGGTTTTATGTTTAAAGTATCAAACGAAAGAGTATTGGTCTAAAATTTTGAATAATGCATCTTGAGAAGGTTCTAAAAGAGATTCAAGTGGAAATTTAATGTTTTGTTTCTTAAAAATGGGTATTTCTTGACATTCTAAGAAAGGAAAGCTAACACAGCTTTTGAAGCATAGTTTGGAAGGCTAGTTTATATATTGAAGTGGTAGTTTAGGTTAGATTTTATGGTGAAAATTCCCATGCACCAATAACCTCGAAATGGGTGTCTAAAAAGGCTAGGATTTTTAATGAAACTTCATGAAAAGAAATGTGTGATGAAAAAAATATTGTCTTAGGGATAATAGGAGTATTGTGAGCATAGAGATTCAAAGTGAGATAGAGAGTGGAGTATAAGGAGTAGAGTTATAAAACAAATTTACTCATGTTATTAATGGTAAATGGTATTTGGATGTATTTTAACTTCTTGATGGGTAGGTATAGAATTTACAAACCATGGATGATCCAAAAGGTATTGTCTTAAGGCTACTAATAATATATTTTTTTAAAAGGAGGTGAATATTTGTGTTGTGATTGCATTGAATTCATGTCGAGCCAAGAAAGTAGTACAAGAACGAGTAGAGTAACTTAATGTAGGTAAGTGAAAACTCATTTTGAATGATGAGTGACCTATTTTATGAGTGAAATCACGTTTGAGGAAGGGTATGAAGAAGGGAATGATGATTTTTGAATCCAATTAATCTAGATTTGATCAAATTTATCATTTTTATGTATTTCTGGTTTTGGGGAAGATACTCAAATTGTAGAGATAGTTAAGATAGTTGTTTGTAAACCCTCAAATCCAATTAAAGATACGAGATGATTTATTTTCTCTGCATCATGACGATATTGTGGATGATGATTTTAGGGTCCATTCGAGGCATATCAGTATATGACCATGAAAAGGATTGAATATGTATGGATAT
Source organism: Taxus wallichiana var. yunnanensis (assembly GCA_018340775.1). Lineage (NCBI taxonomy): Eukaryota > Viridiplantae > Streptophyta > Pinopsida > Cupressales > Taxaceae > Taxus > Taxus wallichiana. The sequence continues at coordinate 272,756,318 of CM031242.1, read as the reverse complement.
GTAATAATTGAATTATTAGAGTTCACATAAGTGTAAGGCTTGGAGAATCTTGACAATGTGTGACTCTTCCAATGTACCAATGTTAACATCAACAATGGATTCATTAAGGAGGGTAGACAAGTCAAATGGGAGGTTCTTATAAAGATAATGATCCTCAACACCCATACAGTTAGGATGGGATCCTCATTGTGAAAATGGATAACTTTGATGGTAGGAGAATATTCATCGATCATATGACATAATCTTAAGGGGATAAATCGAGTTTTTTCATTGACTTGATTGGTTAGTTGTCAAAGTGTTATGGTGTAGACTAAAAAAATTAGAGGGATAGATATGACATCATCATTATCTAAATAAGAGTGTGACATGTGTGAAAATGTGGATAATTGGGATGTTGGTGTAGATGTGAAAGAGTTAGAGGATGATGATTTGAATTATAGGCCACATTTCTCATAAGGCTTGTGGAAGTCCTCAAAGGGGAAGTCTGGAAAGGTTTTTCATAGCGAGAAAAGGCCAAAAATTCGAGGAAGAACAATGAAGATAATTTTGGGTGAATTGAGGCTTATCCAGGAATAAGAAATCGAGGAGAAGGGTTTTGTGTGTAGTTAATCACAATATGAGATGAAGGGTGTTCAATGACTTCATACACTAAGCGTGTTTTGAAATAATGGAGGGCCAAAGGAAATTATGTTTCCTATATTAGGATCGTAAATTGGTTGTTTTTTAGGCATATTTACATTTTAGGTGACAGTTTGTTAAGTGATAAGAGGTGGTACTCCCCTAGTGAAAGGTATTACATGATGTCATTGAAAGAGTATTCATTTATTATTTTAGATGCATAAATTAAAGAAATTTTGGAATCTTTGTATGTACATGTAGGATCTTGTAAAGTAAGTAGGACATGGTTAGGTATGTATGTCATGTGGAAATATTTAAATGGATTTGGATCCATAGAAACCGTGATCAAGTATTACCTTCATGTTTGTATTTTATACATCGTGTAAACTAGATTAGACAAACACATTTTTGTATCTAGGGACAACCAATCAGTATGTTATAATAGAAATATTGTTCTACAAGATAAAAGATTTCATGGAGGATTATTGGACATATTTTGATGCAGAGGTTAATTTTTCCCAAGGTGGGAGTGATAGTATCGTTAAATGCATGTAAGACATTGGATGATTGAGTTAAAATGGTTTCGGTAATTGGATTTGTTTGAATGCATGAGATGTTATGATTTTTATGGTAGTAGCATTATAGATCATACCCATTTTAATAAGAGTATCATTGATTTGGGTGGTGAAGAAAAAGAGGAAGATCATGGTCTTTGGGTTGGAGTGATGGAGTCTCGAGTCATTGAATGCAATGGAAAAAGACATATTTAGGGAACTAACAAGGTTGGAAATTTTTGGGGCTTATTAGACGGAACTGATATTTCTTGGAGGGATTTGGTCAAGGCTTGGCGATGTTCGAGTGAGTTTTGAACAAGCTCGTAGAGGGAAATTCTAACAGGAGCTTGATGTAGATATTTGAGAATAATATTTTGAATAGATCTTATTGACTTATTTTGAGGGGTTGTGACTAAGGAAACTTTTGTCTTAGATAGTGATGGATTAGTTGATTCAGGGAGGATCCACAGAGATAAATAACTTGGTCTTATCTTGATTTTAGGACTTAAAGTTGAATAGGATGGATCTTCTCGGTTATGTGGAAAACATTGATCTAATAATGTGGTGGAATATTAAAGGAGGTCACAATTTTGTTAAAGGATATTTGAGATGATTTCTTTCAATTACTTGATTTAGGAACCTTAGGAGTAGGTGTGATATGATGTTTTGATTTCTTTGATTTGATGGATGGCCTAAGATGATATCAATTGATTATGAGGATTCCTTTATTAGAATGGATTTCGATAAAGGAATGGAGGAATTTTAAATATATTTAGTGTAACATCCTAATATTCAATGGTAAGCAAAAAATTCCTAGTAATTATACCAAGAAGGCTTTTATCCTCAAGATTTAAATATTTTAATAGGTGGTGATGTGATCATTGTTGATTGAACGAGTTATGCAAGGGTTTTCGGGTAATACCTTTTCATATCATATTGAGATGATGTTGATGGTGTACATAGCACTATTAGTATCATAAAACAATTAAGGGATATGAGGCACATGACACATGTATGAGGTGGTATATCTAGATGTTGTTTTAGAGACTTTTTCGGATTTTGTGTTAGTGATTTTAAGTTTAGAGGATGGATGTGGCCCCAATATGGAGGGTGAGAGGATTGTGTTTATTTTTAAATGGTACTGCAAGAGTTCTACTTTGTTATACATGGAGGTGGTTTTTTTGAAGTGTTTTTTTAGTTTTTTTATTTGGTGCACAGAGACATGGTCATTGAATGAGAAATTAAAAATCTTAATCACATTTATTTTCTTGTGACATCAAAGGGATAATACTAGATATTTATGTGGAAGTGGACATAATATATTTTTGAAGGTTGAGACCTAGATGGACTTGAGATATATGTGTAGACACTAATTTTTGGTATCGTTCCTCCCCTTTACCCCATGTTCACTCTCATTCATCTTGTCTACCCATTAGAACTTATTTTCCATCTTAATTTTAATTCATCCCATTAATTCCCACTTTATTAATTAATTATTCTTAATTACTTCTAATCCTCATCTCATTATTTTAATTTCCCTAAATTGTTTTAATTATCCCTAATAATCATTATTCCCATATAATTCATTGCACATCCCTAGACTTCTAATTTTCTATCCCTAGACTTCGATTTTCAGGTTATCTACTGATCTTGTTCTCATTATTGTGTGTTGTTACAACTATCTTACACATATTGGAGTCTTCTTAGAGATTTTTTGCATCTAATTTGGTGATATAAGGATATTTCTCTTTCCTTATAATATAATTTTCTTCCCTCATCATATTGTTACACTTTATTGTCTCTAACATCTTATGTAGGTTCAAGTATCTTTAGGGACTCTATCCTACTCTGTTTCAGCCTTCAATACTATATATAGGTCTCCATTTCAGTCATTCCACTTTCTTTCATACCCTAACTAGTCTTGATCTATGTTGATTCAACCAAAATTCTCTTGAACCAAATTCATCCACATCAATTACTTTCTTGTTATGACCCTTTGTTTCCATATCTTTGCTTTTGTATCCATCTAGTTTCCAGATCTCACTATTCTTCCTCTCTGTCATTCTAGATTTATTTTTTCAGGTCCTAGTCATCATGAATTCAAGCCAAATGTCATCGACCCATCTCTATTTATAAATCCCTTGTTATTAATTTGTCTAATTTTATTACATAATTTCCCCCTTGTTCTGGGCTAGTCTATTCGGCAAGTCTTTGCTTCTAGTGTAGATCTATTTATAGGTGCAATTCATCTCATATCCATATATACAGGAGCTTGCATGCATTTTTTTGTTCAATTATTCTTCATTCATCCCCAATTATCATGGAATGTCATACTATATCCTTAGGTCACCGTCTACCCCTACCAGGTTTTCTTTGTTTTATCACATTTAATTCAAATCTACCTTTTCATTACCCTAGATCTACCGTATAGGTTTTGTTTCAGATTTTGCATTTTTTTAATCAAGTTTTATATTTCATATCATCTACAAGAGGGTTGACATCCATCCAAACAATTTCATGCTTCTTAGAACCGACTTATTCAGAAACCCTCCATCCTCTCTACTAATCCATTTTTATTCTAGTATTCTTTGTTTTGAGATCATCCAACATGCAGAAGGAGGTTGTCATCTTTTGCGTCCACATTTTCCCATCCCATCTTGAGGTAACATAAACCCTCCATATTTTGAGTTGGTAGATTATTTAGTCACTAGGTAATTAATTTCAATAGGAAATAAGAAACTTGGTAAAAAATTTGGCACACCTAGTGGGACCCACCCTCTTGAGGTGAGTCTTGTTGTTTATTTCCATATTCCATTTTCTTTTATTTCCACTAACCTTGTGAGGAAGAAATGTATGTTTATTACTTATTCATGTTACAGATTGCTTGGGTTTGCTAATGCACTTCATTTGAAGATTAGATAAAAAGGAAACTAAAACTCTAAGTATTCCCATTTTCTTAGTTTCTCCTTTTTGCATTGTACTTTTCCCTTTATTTTTTCCTTCATCAAACGTCACATTTGGTTTTGGATCTAAAACAAACCTCTCTCATTATTTCTTACAAATTTAGTGTAAGTAGGGGTTTAATCGGTTACATTTCACACTCCATCACACATAAAAACTCACAAATCAATTCATACATCTAGACATTGCCTACCGGTGGAACTGATTATGATTTAATCACCCAAAATAAAATTCACCACGATGTTCTAGCTGTATTATAAATCCTTTATATATTTGGACCTAACATAACTTCATGTATATTGAGTACTCCAAAACCATAACTACCCAAAACCATCCATATATTTCCATTCCCTAGGTTCCCTATCATCTTATTTTTCATTTTATTTCTCATATCTTATGTTACTCAAGATGTGAAAAACTACTTCTGTGATTTTCTTGTTCTAAGTAGACATCAACGTAGTTTATCTTTTTGTTTCATGTTATTTATTACTAGATTTAAATCTAAACAAATGGAATAAAACATGAAAAAAATGTCTCAATCCCTACTATCATTCAACCAATTTCCATGCTTTCCATTCTCACTTCCAATCCTTTATCTATCTCAATCTCCCCATTGAAGGACCTCCTTACAACAAATTTATGCCTATCACTCTAATCCAGAATCCACTCAACCGATCACCTCTAAACTTGTGGCATTATTTCCAAGAGCCATGAGTGATATTTCCAAAGCCTAATATGAATTTTATCCTAACTAAACATCTTCTTTTGATATAAAAATCATCAAAATACTCATTTGTTGGTTCACATTCCACCCAATATACCTCGTGTCAATACTTCAAACCATAGTCACTTCCCTTCCTATTCAACCATCTCAAGAGTCATCCTTTCTTCCTCCCATATACAAATACAATTACACTACCTTACCTCTCATTTACACCTCTCACATTCATGCCAACATGGTCATCTCACAACCTCTACTATTCAAATCAATGCAGAATCATGGTCTACCTCCTCAAGGATCCCACCATCATATTCCACTAATCTAATCAAATCAAACTTCCTAACCAACCATTATTTACATTCAAACTAATCCTATAACCAATCAATCACATGACTCTATCTTACAACAACCTACTAAATTCAACCAATCATATGACATTCACATCTCCCAACATCAAGTTGGGTCTTAACCCATATAATCACAACCTTCTAGTTATATAACACCTTAACAACCACCTCCATCAACACCAACATATCCTAAAAACTTTTAAACATATCAACAACCCCATCTATCCACTTATTACACATATCAAATTCCCATTCCAACATCCCAACCATCTAATGATCCCTTATAATTTCTATTGATTCAAATTGATAATCTTGAAGCTACAACTTTAGGAACTAATACCTCTTTTTTATACAATGAAATATGAGACAAACCCATGAACCCATATATTTTGGTAAAACCTTATTCTCATCCTTGGGAAATGCCAAAATTTTCTAAATTCAATAGTAAATAGGATCCCTAACAACATTTAAGTGATTTTAGGATTTCATTCTATCTTATTGTCCATGATCAAGATCTTATGCTATGCACATTTCCCATGTATTTGGCCAGACCAACCCTAGATTAGTATAACAACATCCCACAACATTCACTGTTCACATTCACTCAACTCATGCAACTATTCCTTGAAAACTTTTCAATAAACATTTCACATAAAATTACCAACACAGACCTTTATGACATCATCCAATACGATGATGAACCTATTTCTGACTTCATTACATGATGGTGTGGGATTATTAAGCCACTCTCATTCCCCCTTCCACAAACCAGAATTATTGAACTCTTATCATGGTATTGTGTGGAGAATATCTCATCCACCCTCCAAATCCAATCATTTTAGACCTTTGAGAAAACATTCATGATGGATAGAAAACTTTAACTTTTTTTCCTTAAGAAAGGGAAACTTAAACAAATCTAATGCGGAGTTCATAAAATCATACATAGAGAGTGGGAAATCAAAAACCACTTCTAATACCATTTTGGTCAAGTCATCATACACATCTACTTCTCACACATAGCCTCCACAAAGATATCCTAGACCAACCCCCAATTACACTCCACTTGGGGAGTCATATAGTTCAATTTTTAACAAGTTAATGGTGGTTAATATTTTTCAACTCCCACCCATTAGACCATTCGATGAGACAAGACCTAAACCGACATGGTATCATGAAGAGAACTATTATAAATATCACCAAGTCCATGGCCATGATATTAAAAGGTGTCACACATTTAAATATTTGGTTCAAAAACTCATATATTCTGGTGACCTCCATGTGGAAAACCCTAATATGCCACCTAATTAACCCGTGGTTGTCTTCAAACAACCATTTCCAAACCATCCACCTAATTCACACATCATTAGCACTATAGACCAAGTTTCGACATCACCATCCATAACGTCATTAGCTACATCTATTTCAAACACCTCTCTAACTATCACACCTTCATTAACATCAACTATGACCACAACTTCATTAGACTTACTTATACCCACTTCTACATCTTCACCATCTATAACTTCATCTATTGAACCCCTTTCCTCATTTATGAAAACTACATAAACACCATCATGCCCTACATCTATACCAACTTCTATCCCAAACATTACCTCACCAGCATGAAAATATTAAACTACACCTATGTCTACATCATTGCCTACTCCCATAGTCAATACAAGTACAAGTTTTACTCCAATCACTTTAACAACGCCCCAACACTTACATCCACTCATCCTAAAACCATCTAATAAAATTATCCTTTAGAAGTTTTTAAACGTATCATGCAGAAACCTCTACCAAGATTGATATTACAAGCATTGATACCAAAACCAACCTCCATGGAGTCTCTAACCAAATATACCATTACTTCGACTAAGGAAAAATCTCCAAACGTAAAATATAAAAACATTGGCGTCCCTATTTAGAAGTATTTTACACATCCACGTAAACATTTAGAGATTCCTACCCCTAATACCAATCATCCTAGAACTACATCATCATCACCATACTTAGGAAGATCCTCCTTTATCTTGGAACCGTCATTAGTAAGACAACACAAAAACAACCTTCTTGTAAATATTCTATCACTTCTACTCGTAAAACCAAATCTGATTCATCAACATCATCAACCAAACTAAAAAACCAAATGGAACCATATCCATCTTATTCAAAATCCAAGGAAAAATGGAAGGATCCTATCAAATCATCTCAAATCAAACCATCATTACCTTCATAAAAAACCCCTTCATCTATACCCACATCATCACCTATTCCTTGGGGTATTATACAATAATCTTTTACCAACTACTCCAAGCTTCAACAATCACTCTACCATCAATCGAACCCTATGATACAAATTCACAAAGACCCTCATGGTTTGACTTAAACCTTATTTGTACATATCATCATGCACCAAGGCATGAAACTAAACATTGTAAGGCCCTTTAAACCATCATACATAATATCTTCAATGAAGATGACTTTCTTTAGGAGGGACTAATTATTTCATCATCAACTTCTTCACCCACATTCTCATCTATTAAAGTATAGTCATTTTTATCCTTATCACAAAAGAAAGGAACCCCATGCATGTTGGCCTATCACCCAAATGGGTGTTGGGAACTCACCGAGGCACGCACAAGTGTTGAATATCTCTTTTATGTGAGTTTAGTGGGAAACATAATCTATGATCCAGGTTTAGGAGAATTGGAAGGAAGTAAAACATAGAAGCACCATAGAGCTTAGGATGACTTCAAGGTTGTTCTAGTTATTCCAAATAGAAAATCCTTAATAGATTAAATAACTTATACCAAAAAAGAAAGAAGATGTGCAAGAATCCATACTTAATCATAAACATAAATGAGAAAGAACTATGAGAAATATATATGCATTAGAATAATCAATGTTCATATTCATTGTAAGTTGGTAACCTCATTACATTCATGGAGCCATTATAAAATGTTACAGAAAGCAAACCGCAGTCATGCATTATATCTGGACTCATATGACGAGGCTCTCAAAAGAAATTTATAACCCCATACCCTTGATACATCCTTCCCTAAACCCAATTACCCAAACTAATAGAGTTCTTGTAGTATTTATGTAGAGCTCTTCCTCTATATATATATATATATATATATATATATATATATTCCTTCTATAGACATTTTTATATATAGCATTTCTAGACTACCATCTCATCCTCCAGCCGCCTCGAGATCTGATTCCAAGTGTCCGATGTGGTCCTCCATGTGAGCATGCTCTTCCAGGGCCCGAGCTTTCCACTCTTTATCATGATGAGCTTATAGAATCTTCTACCATAGGCATGCTCCTTCCCGGCCACCATGTCACTAGGTTAGCACCTTATCCACTCCGCATGTGCAAATGGTCGGGTCATACTTTTCATGTGTTCTACCAAAACACCCAAAATGGCTAAGTCTTGAACCCTTGGTTCTGTATGTTTTCACACCACAAAGTTTCCTTTAGGTCTTCCTTAAACCCTACCATGTGCACCTTATCATTCTATGCTTTTCTTCAACTAGGCCTTGCGTGCCTATGTGCCTTTTTGTACTTAGCCAATATTTAAGGGGACCAACATTACCCCACACTACACCTATTCTCCATCCGTGGGAACACTTATCTAGTGAAAAGAAAGAATACAATAGACTTACACCATGGGAAAATTATAATGGGATGAAAGAATATGGAAAGAAGAAAGAATGATGAAGTAATGGAATCATTGCAATAGGCTAGGAAAATCATTTTACAATTCTTCCTCTAACTTGTTCCAAGCATCGACTTTGTTCGTGCTTTCTAATAGAGGTCACCGAACATGGTGCTCACCTCATCAAAACGTATCCCATTTCCTTGTTTGCTTATGGTGTTAGCAATTTTCTGTAATTCTTTTCCTACATCATCCAGCACATCCATTCTTCATGTAATCTGTGGGTACAATGCCTTCAATGAGTTTTTAATTGAACCCCTTAAGGCTTCAATGGCTTTGTATTTTATTTTGACCTTGTAAGGATTCTGTCCCTTTCTACCCTATTTCCCTTATTCTTATCCTTGAACTCCTTGAGTTCTTCTTCATGAGTGGAAACCAAGATTCCTGCCACTTTGTCTCTATCCATGTAATTTTCATATGCAGCCTCATCAGTCTAGGAAGTGACTTTTATATCAGCAAGAACCTTGTTGTACTCTACTATGAATGCCAAAACCTTCAATTTTTCTTTCTTCTACAAATTCCAAGGCTAGCACTTTGCCTCTCCAAGGTGAGGACCCTTGTTAAATCCTCTAGGCACCCAAGGAAAATCCATACTTTTGTGTGGGAGGTGCTAGGTCTAGATGCTTCAATACTATAACATTATTAATAGCCTCCACCTTCTTGTACACCATACCCACCTTGGCCTTCTCATATTTTAGCTCACGCTACAACTGGGTGCTTGATTAGTTTCTCTTGACTAAGCTCCTTAGCCCTTGCAGCTAGTTCTTCCTCTTTCTTCTTTAGGTCCTCCTCCAGATATTTGATTCTATCATTCCACCCAAAGAGTCTAGCCTCGATTTCAATGGAGACCTTGTTTAGCGCATTGCACAACTGTTCATCCGAGAGCTGTTGAGTGTTCACCATGGGGTTGTCTTCTTTTGGTCCTGGCAATGTTATTATTTCCCCATGGCTTACCTAAAATTCCAACTCATCAAGATGGGACTCAATTTCCCATGAGAGCATCTTCCTCATTTGTGGGTATACATCCTCCTTGTCAAAATATGACATGGCTACAATCTCTTCTGTTGGAATCATGTTTTGGAACTGTGTGTGAAACACTTTGTTAGGGTCATCAATATAACCCATTCATGGCCTCTCCTCCTCTCGTTCCTTCCTCCCATGTGCGTGCCCTTCAAAATAATTACAGCTTAAAATGGGGCCTCCAATGTTACCATGGTCCATTTCTACGCTCTCCTCCTTCTCTTCATCCAACACCAGTTGAACGTAGTGTTCCAACTTCTCCTCCTCCAAGGTCTCGATGGCCTTTGTTTCTTCTCTCCTTGACACCTTAGTTACCTATTCCATTGCAAGGCTTGTGCCTTCGTGTCCATGCACCATCCTCCTCACTTCTAATATCCTAGGTTCCTCTCCCTTCCTGGTTATGCTTGCGTGGCACGAAGAGGAACCCCTGCTCCTCTTCTCTTCCTTTTTCATCCAAATCATGCACATTGAAAACAGGTGGCCCTTGTTCTTATCCGTGCTCATATTCCCCACTATCATCTTATTTTTATCTTCTTCTTCACCTATGCGCTTTTACAAACTTCCAGCTTCTTCGAGGTGGTCTCCTCTTCTAGCCTCTGCTTCTTCCTAACTAGGGATTTCGGTGTAGGTGACTTTGTTTCTTCTTCTCTCGAGGACTCCTTATCTGATGGATTTTCTGCTCTGGGGTCTTTTCCTTGACTAAGTGCCTCTTCTTACATGAATACATTCTTGTTCTAGCACTTGTCCCAGGGGAGCCTATTACCTGTGTTTCTACAACACTTGGTATTTTCTACTCTGGCTCCTTTTCCACCTACTTGGGTGTGGATCTCTTCCTTCCAATTCAATCATCAAGCATAGACACCTCATTTTCCAAATATGTGCCCTTCTCTGATTTGGGTCTTATGTGGAGGTACATGCACACCGTGGATCCTCCTACAATGGGTAGAGTCATGGGCCTTATCATCTGTACTTCATGCAACACATACTCTCCATGTACGTGCGCTTGCTAGGGTAGACCAACCCTTTCCACATTTCCCTGTGCTCCCAATCTAGATTACCAAGGTCCAATTTCAGATTCTTGGACTCTTTGAACCTGTTTAATCCTGCCTGAAGTATTGAGTTCGAAGGTGAATGGGAGCTTTCACCATGGGCTCTATGTCTCATCCATCAGTTTGAACCTGCACAGGCATAAATGCTGGTACATGGAAAATTCAATTTCTCCTTTGGTGGCTGATGGAAGTTGTTCGGGAATCCTCCATTATGTCCTGAATGTGTTTCTTAGGCACATATACCATTTCTCCAAGCATACATTATGAACAATTGTTATGGAGTCACATGTGTATTTTTCAAATCTTTTTGTGGGTGAATGGTCCTCAGCGGGGTACTCCCATACAAATTTTTCTGATGCATCGGCTAGTCCAATATCTGAAAAAAAAATGTCAGTAGGACATTTTCAAAAAGGATCCTGTCACCTTCCTTAGTGCAGCTTACAATCTCATCCGTGATGAACGTAGACAAGTTGTAGATGGTGCCTTCTACGATTTTCTTGCAAACATGTAACCATGGCTTATTGACCTGGGTCTATCTCTCCTGCCATTTAACTTAGTCACCAGATGCGCAGCCATTTTCATTACTAGGTCCTTGATGTCTATGATATCATAATACCTTGACCCCTTTTTGTATGCATAGGTGGTTATAGTCTCCTTGATTGCCTCTTTATCACCTACATCATCTTCCAAACCATCTCCTTCACAGACGAGGCCTGTGAAATGTGAGATTAGCCGAGGGGTAATGCGCATCTTACGCCTAGTGAAATGGAAGTAGTCCTCAGGTACTCGTGACATCAACCATTGATAGATGTGCTTAGGCTTCCCAAAGTAAGGCAACTCAAAGAGTTGCAATAACCCTTCCTTTTCCAACTTTACCTTCACATCATCATTATAGATGGGTAAGCCCTCTACTATTATTCTATTCATTGGGCACACTAACTCAGTGCCATCTCCTTCTTGATTATGCTCATACGATGATTGTAGTCATTTACAGACATGTTCCTTAGATGGGACTCCCACTCCTTCCCTAGCACTACTCCATCTGGGTACTACATTTCTACATACCACTCTTCATTTGTATGTGTTGGTTTCTTTTTGTTTTCCCTTGCCCTTGCCCTTTCCCTTGCCCTTCTTAGGTGTGATAATTTGTTTTTTGGGTGCCATTGTCTAGGTTTTCTTCTTACTTTAATCACTTCTTATAACTTTTTTCTTCCACTTTTTCCCACCTTAGATCTCAAATTTGTGAAGAGAATTCCTTAAATCCATGCCCTAGTTCTTCAAACCCTAGCTGAGATACTCCCTTCACAAAATGACACCTTCTCACAACTCTTTTACACCCGTGAAATCCCTTTTTCTGGTTCGTAGATCCAAACTAGTCACCCACACTTAATCTCTTTTAAATTTTTCTTCACACGGATTAGTTTTTGGAAGCCCTAGTTTGTGAAAATGCAAAAAGTTCTTCTTTCTCCTTGTACTCAAAGTGAATAATGAAATGCCTCAACCCTCTATTTATATTTTTTCCCCTTTTAAGAATTAAATTCCACTTCACCTACCACCATAATTTTCACATTTAATGTGGATTTTTCAAACAAATTACAACTTTATAACTTTAAGTCACAAGCCCGACCCTCTACGTAGATAATCTTCCAACCTTGTGGCACACAATCAATCCATCTAGATAGGAGACTCTTACACGTGTGTCACTCGTGCCGAAGGCACTTCGCTGTCCCTAATTTTTCTCACGCCTACCTCATGTTCCTTATGTGATTTTCCTCCTTTATACGTGGGATCTCAAAAGTATCCTTATCTTGACACCAACCATCTTTTTCCATATTTTATTTCCATGCACCTCTTTCAACAGAGCCATTCAATCGGGCTTATCAAGTACAAACTTTCTTAGCACTTTACTCATGCTCTCCCCACATTACTTCACACCACACTAAAATGATGTGTGGTCCTTTGCACACTTAAAAATATTCATAGAGTAATAAGGTTACTTTGGTGCCCAAGGTGCAAAACAAACAACAACACAAAAGGGAAACACAAGAAAAGAAATGAATAAAGGAAATTCTAAACTAACTAGAAAAATTGTCTTATTTACAAACAACAAGAAGACTTATTTATAGTAGGGATTCAGCCAACTCCCATCGAAGTATCTAGGTAATTTCGTTCCATTTAGCGCTTGAATCGCACGTGCTTGAATCAAGGATGTACGAGATTTTATAGGGGCCTAACCAATGGACCTTCAATTTCCCGGATGGCACGTAAAACTTAGAATCATACAGTAAGACCATCTTCCCAACCTCAAACTTCTTCTTTCGATGTGGCAATCATGCCATGCTTTTTTCCTTTGATTTTTCTTTGTTTGGCACCACTTGATGAGTTATCATCTTTCATCCAACTTTATTAGTTCATCAATTCTTTCTTCTAGTGCTTTCTCATCAGCCATCCCTCCTGTGCATGTTATTCACAGAGAAGGTAACATGAATTCAACTAGAAGAATAGATTCCATGCCAAACACCAATTGAAATGGTGTGGCTTTGTTCATCCTTTTATAAGTTGTCTTGTAAGCCCATAATATGGCTGATACCTTGTCATCCCAATATTTTCTTCCGACATAAAAATTTTTGGTCAGGGTATGACTCAATATTTTGTTAAATGCTTCCATAGTTCCATTTGCTTGTGGGTGATAAGGGGTAGTCTTGTGATGAGCTACCATGAACTCTACTAACAAGATCCTCACGGTCTCATTTAAGAAATGTGTACCCCTATCGCTGGTTAAACTTAAAGGACATCCATACCTTGTGATAATGTTCTCCCACAAAAATCTTACCGCTGTGGCTGTTATGCAGTCTTTAGTTGGGGCTACCTTTTCCCACCTTGTCAAATAATCTATGTAAGTGATTACATAGCGTGATCCGGTCCTACGTGTTGCTGGTGCAATAGGGCCTATAAAGTCTATTGCCCATTTCTCAAAAGGTTCAGTGCTAGGGATAGGGTGCAAAGGCATTTCATCTCTCTTTCCTGGCTTGCCAATGCGCTGACAATGGTCACACGCTTTACAATAGTCTTTGCAATCCTTATACAGAGTTTCCCACCATAATCCTGCCATTAAAATTTTATGCGCGATGGCGTCACCTACATAATGTCCACTTGCGCTTCCTCCATGTTCCTCCTCTATGATGGTGAGGTGCTCATGCTCCAAGACACACATGCGCAAAACTTCATCATGCCCTAACTTGGTTAAGTCCGCCTTTATTAACATGTAGGGCATGACACGTATGGCTAGTTGCTTTCTTTCTAATGCCTTCATCCCTTTCGATGCCACACCTTCTTTTAGGAATACCACAATCTCCTCCAAATCCAAGGGCATGCGCTGTAACCTAAATAGTTACACATCTGGCATAGCCTCTTCAATACTCTGCACATCCTCCCCTAAATCAATCCTTGACAGATGATCAGGTCCATAATTACTTTTTCTAGGATTCACAACTACATAAACTCAAACTCTTAAAATAATAGCACCCACCGACATATGTGCCCTTGTAGAATGGGCTTGTTCACTAAGTACTTTAACGCCATGTGGTTGGTGTAAAATACAAAGGGTGTTGCTAGCAGATATTGTCTAAACTTGAAAAGTGCGTAGATCATTGACAATGCTTCACGCTTAGTCGTGGTGTAATTCTTCTTTGTTGGTGTCAACTTCTTGCTTGCAAAACATAGAGGATGATCAACAATTCCTTCACTGGATATGTAAGTACTACTCGATGGTGGTTCCCGAGTTATCTACATGAACATGGAAGGGCTTGTCCCAAGAGGGAAAATGTAATATAGGCGCGGTGACAAGCCTATCCTTTAATGTGTCAAATGCCTTCTACTGTGCCTCTCCCCAATGGAAGGCACTTTTATGTCTGAGAAATTCTTCTAGAGGCGTGGCTATCTTGGCATACCCCTTGATGAATTTCCTATAATAACTCAGTATGCCCAAGAAATTTGAACACATTTCTCTAGCTAGTAGGGCCCCAAATCCAACAATAAATGAAACTTTGGTAGGATCTAATAGCAAGCCCTCCTTACATATAATATGCCCCAATAACGTCCCAAAGGGTGTAGTAAAGACACACTTTTTAATGTTGAGGGATATCCTTAACTTCGACACCTCTTAAACATTAGCCTCAAATTATCATAGTGGTCTTTCACTAGCCCATACACTGTCCAATCATCCAGATAAACTTGAAGAAATTTATGGATGAAATCCTAGAATGCCTGAACCACTATGCGTGAGAAAATAGCAGGCACATTCTTCAACCCAAAGGGCATGACCATGTATGCAAAAATTCCCCATTCAGTGGTGAAGGTTGTCTTCTCCTAGTCCTCCTTTGCAATCTAGACTTGGTGGTACCCTAAAAATCCATTCGTAAAGGAATAGATTACACACCCAAAGTGAATCCCTCTATGATTTATTCAAGAAGGGGATTGGAAAAGGATCAATGACACAAATGGAATTCATCTCCCTATAATCCACATATATCATAATGTGTCCATCCTTCTTGATGCTTATCACCATCAAACTTATCCATTCTAATTCTTCCATAGCTTCAATGATTCCAAAAGCTATCTTTTTTCTATCTCTTCCTTTACCATTACGTATGAAGTTGGGATTCATCTGGTAGGGTCTCTTCCCGATTGGGCATGCACCGTCCTTCAATTTTATCCTCATCTCCCCTAAGGAATGGTGGATGCCTTTGAGTTCATGGTACCATTGTGCGAATAAATACTCAAATTCACACAAAAGATCAATGATCTTAGAGAGTTCCTTCTCTCACCCAAGAATCTCTAATGATAGCTTCCTTAGGTTCCTCTTCTAATCTAATGTTAACATTCTTTGTATTTAAAGGGTCATGGTAGGAATGTGTGTGAGCATCAACATTGTCCACTACCTCACATGTCCCCATAGAATGGTTAACATCCAAGCTCTTTGCTTCCCCTCAATCAATAACATATACTAATTTCCCTTTCTCCTTTTCAAGAATGCATGCTCAAGCTATATTTCTTCTACTTCTTCTACTTCTTCTTCAAAGTGCGCCTCAAACCTGTTCCATCTAGCATTCTTACAACAACCTATATTTTTCCATGGCACTATCCCCAATGTAAGGAACTTAAAACCTATAATGCCTTATCAACTCGATGTCTTGGTACTTTGGTACTCAAATGTTTGAATGAGGTCAGCTACTAGCTCTTGCCAATTTCTTTTTTGGCGACAAGTCTCAAAATATATGTACCATGTGCATGAGAAACCTTGCAGCATAGAGTACAACTTATGTAGAAAAAGGGATGGTGGTAAACCTTTCACGCCTTCTCTCTAGACCTTCTCACAAGCTTGGATGTGGAAAGAAGTGGGTTCCTTACCATGGTAGTCCTTGATGGCGGTGGGCACGTCGCTTCTAGAAAACCCGATAGAGAAAGTAATTCTCACCTCACGTCATTCCAAAAGGATCTTTTGATGTGTTTCCCACCATTGTGCCACTATTCTAATCATGACATAACTTAACATCCTCTTAATTCCTTCCACCGAGCTTCCATCTCCTATAAAAGATCTTAGGAAGGCCCCTCCTAAATACTTTGGTAGTTTTTTTCCTCCTAGATGCTTTGGATCTGTACATGCCTTTTTTACTTTTGTTACCAATCCTCTCAACTTGTTGTTTGATCAATTCATAAGTCCCATGCACCCAATTATCACATGTTAGGCTTGTGGTGTCACTTACTGACTGAGCATTCTTAAACTAGATAACTATGTCGGTAGGATGGATTATCTCTGGATCCTGGATTGAGTGCACATATATCTTGTCCAGGACTTCTCCCAAAGGTTTAGTATAGGGTGTTATCTTCCCATCACTAGGGGTATAATGACCCTCTCCTCCTTATTTTAAAATTTGATGTACCCTTGGTTGAACCGAAGGTCCACATTATTCTTGTAACACCATGGGTGCCCAAGTAGTGCTAGGAAATTGTATGCCTTAGTGAGCACCAAGACTTCAAAGTACCTAATAAACTTAGCTCCCTGGATAGTGATAGTTGCATCCTTTAAGACACCAATGGGAATTTCCCTCATTTTGTTTTCCATATACACCACATTCAAAGATGGCTGTAATGTAGGTCTTCCCATATTATGCCAAGCATCAAATGTGAGAACAATGAACTCCGCACTTATGTCAATGAGGATATTACTAAGTAGCAATCCATCTACGACCGTATCTAATGCTAACTCTTTTTCATAGTCAAGTCTGTGAGGGGAAGGTTTACATGCGGGATATGTCTCTCACGCTCTTCTCTCGTGCGTGGTACCTTCTCATTCAACCATGCTCCTAGAAAGGGAATAACATTATCTTTCCTTAACATTTTACATGCTTCTTTGACCTCATCCAGTCATCCTTTGCACCTCGAACTTCCTCCTTTGCTCCTCTCTCCTAGACTTAACTTTTAGGCACTGGATTTCTCCTTGTAAACTCCAAATGACATCCATGGTATCCTGATATACTTACTTTTGATGCATGGGGTCTGGGTACCTTGTTGGTACCATTTCTGAGCTTGCATAGTAGTCCTTAATTTTTCATATCCAATTTCGCTAAAAATGTTTTATCTCCCAAAATTGGTGATCTGCAATTTGTCCCCTCCCAGGTTGAATGTCCCAAAATGCTCATAAAATTGTTGTTCGCCCTATTTTAAAAGAAAAATCCACATGTGCTCTTATTTTTGCCCTAGGTTTTTCCATTTTCAGGCTTTATAGTTTTCCCATGCCAAATCATGTAAAAAGTTGATATTGGTCACTCCTAAATGCATGCAATTAATTTCCCAATCCCCAGGTCAAAAACAATGCTAAATCATGTTTCAATTGATTTAAAATCAAGAAATCTACCATCCTTGTTAAAAAATTTGATTTCTAGGGAATCCTTTGTATTTTTGACGTTTTGACGGTCATACGGCTGTCATCTGCTCGTCAAATTCATCATCACAACATTATTACAACATGGTGGGTTCCTATTGGCCGGGGGTGGTCGGAAATTTTGTCTAAGTTGTCATTTTTGCAATTTTGGCTAAAGGGAAAATTTTGACCCAAAGGACCTCATCTAATAGCAAGTGGACACGTGTCCAGAAAATTCAAGTATGGTAGGGCAAAGGTTTTGATGAATTTGAATTTTTTTACTTCAACACTTTAAAGTTAAAATTTGAGCTAAATCTCTCGCAACAAATCACGAGGTGACACGTGTCCAAGAAAGGTAGAAATGGGGCGTGTTTTTTCGATGATTTTGAAGTTTTTAACTTCAAATGGTATAATGTCAAATTTTGGGCCGAAGCTCCAGGACCAATAAGAAAAGGACACGTGTCCAGAAATACAAAAAGTGGAAAAGAGGGCCAAAGGAAATTTTTATGAATTTTTGCCTTTGTGTTGCAAGGTAAAAATGAAAGATGGTCTCGTAACTAATGAGGAGCCAACATGTGTCCCAAAAGGAAGAAATGGGGAGTGCGGGCTTAGGGAGAATTTTGAAATTTTGCAAATTTGGCAGGGAGGTCTGAAGGAAGAATTGGAGGCCTGGACCCGCGAATGGGAGAGCACCACATGGCGAGGAAGAGAGCGGGTGTTTGGGCTGCAGAGAATTTTGTGCAAAATTTCCTTTTTCAAAAAAAAGTGTCAAAATTGATAGAATTGGCCCGCATTTTCAATGGGGCCCACATAGGGACATGTGGTGGGTCTAGGGGAGAAGCGGGAAATTTTGCAAAATTTTCCAAAATTCAAAAGGGTTGCAAATGCATTTTTAAAGATGGGGACCTGATCCAATCATGTTTTGACATGTGTCCCACCTTATCTAAAGGTCAAAAAGGGAATATTCAAGGATCTCATCCTCCACGTGGAGGGCTAGCATTTAAAGTTATCTAAAATCGACAGTTACTGTACATTCACCCTTTTGGCCGCCATGGGAGCTCTAAGAAGTTTGGAAATCAAGTTTTTTCATCAAATTTCTTCAAACCTTATATGATTTTGCATCATATCGGGCTTCTGAGTGTAATGGCACCATTTTCATGACCTAATCAGGTGATCTATGATGTTTTTGATACATTTTTTGCTCATCCCGATAAAAATTGTGAAAATTGAAAATCGAAAGTTGTAGAGGTGAAATGATGAGGGGAAAAGGTAAAAATGATAAGTGAAACATGCTGGCATGCCTAAATGATAAAAACATGACCTTGGGGTGGATAATAATCTGAATTTGTGTAATGATTTAATTTTTGTGCATACCTGGCAACTTGCGAGTTGTTTTTCTGTTTGGTGTCACTATCTTTACATCATGAACTTTTTGTAACAAATTTGATCCCATAAGCATATTATTTTCTTGGGAAGCAAGAATCCAAGCTGGCATAGAGTATATATCATATTTTTGGAGAATTTGAGAGGAGAGGATAAAAAGGACGTAGAATATTTCAAGGAAAAGATGGAAAGAAAATCCATTTTCTCTGGAGAAAACCACTTGAGAACCATTTTTAATTCTCTCTTATATCGATTTCAACATGTTGATCTGGTTTCGCTTGTAAAGCCATTAATAAGCTCTGAGATTATTTTCATAACATTCCCTGCTAATGTGTTTTCTCAAATTTTGGATTATTTGGTGCTATCTCTTGGCAAAATTTGTATATGCTTATGTTTCAGAATGATTTCAATTTGTGTTTCTTGCTCATGTTGCAATCTTGTGTTTGGGATCTCTCTTTATCATACATGGTTTCATTTCTTATTGATGGTTTGATGGAATCTGCAATCTTATATTCAAGATATTTCATGTAATAAAAGATAAACATATTTAAAATCATTTAACTGCGTCCTTGAATCTTGAGATTATTTGTAAACCTTTGGGGTACCTTAGGTCATGATCAAACACAGATTTATGGATACTTTGTTGGTATATTTGCTTCAAGATTTTGTAGCGGGTAGCTAAATGTTTTGTGTAAGAGTGCAGATCTAGGCATCCATTTGTGCACATATCCTCGGTTGAAAGAGTATTTTAAACCTTTTGAAGCATTCCTACTTGTTTAAGTGTTACAAATTTCTTACAAAGGTCCTAAAAGAGTTTGGTAATTTCCGGTTGGTCTTGTCTAACATCTCCCAACAAAATTTCATTCAAAAAAATTAACCCTACCCTATACTACCCCTACATTGCATTGTGTTTTAAAAAGAGAATACAATCCATTCATAGAAATGCACAAAGCAATTCAGATAATACTATGCCTCTAGCACCTTCTTCGCCTTGTTTTGAAACATTTCCATCATTTAGTAGTGACAACTCTTTTGAGTTTGAATAATGGAGAATTGATCATGTTTTCGAAGGCCCCTTCCATACAATATGCAAAATAAAAGGATATCTCCACCTCCTTCACTAAACAAATGCTACAATACAAGTTGTATTGCCTCGGTTGATTGACACAACCTAAAATAGTGAGGATCAAATCAAAATCCTTCGAGGTGATACTAAATCTTGATCGCTAACAAGTCGAGATATATGTCTCCCAGCTACAAACAACATACAAACATTTATTTGCATCTTTTTCCAATCCATGATGTTGCTTGAGTTGTGAAGGAGATTAAGTTTTGGTACCAACAGTACTTCCCATGAACTACTTCCTCTCTTGAAACCAGGTTCCTCTGTCTTGGTATTTTCTCGTGTGTGCATAGCCTCTACCCTTGTTGTTACTAAAATAGGTTCCAAGCTCAGTATCATGTGTTACCCACGCCATCCATTGTGTGTCTGTCTTCTTTATGCTTGCCATTACAAAGGCCCTTTTCTTTCTGTTGTTGTTGATTCATGTGCTCAAACAACTCGGGCATTCCTCATAGTGCTTGTTTCCGTACCATGAGCACTACAACAGTTCGAGCACTCTCATTTATAATGTTTTGTAGACCCACAATTAAAACAAGTTCAATATGGGAAATCATTCCTTCCACCCCGCACTTACCATGACCATAGAATCCTTCATGAAATCCCCTTCCATGCATACCACCATTTGTGCATTCCTCATAGCTATGATTATCCCCTTTAGAACTACTAGAAATGCTGGTTTGGTGCACCCCATGATCAATGGCCTCATGGATCTGATCAATGAGCCTATAGTCCTTAGTATCATGGGTTGTAGAGGTGTAAATCTTACAATAGCAAGACACATTCTTCTAGATTACACGTTGTAACAAGGGGCATCTACTTGCATCATAGTCCCCATGACAAATTTCATAGTGTACTATCATGGCACATACTACCCTCTAGGGAAAACTAACCTTGATATGCCCCTCCACTTCATAATTTGTGCACCATAAACCACTACGAGTCTCATGGGCTGAGTTTGCAGACAATTTCTCTAGTTGCTTAGCCACGTAGCAATTTGAGCCTCCAGGAATGGGCTAACTCTAGTATCAACACTACCAATAGTCTTGGTGCACAGAGAATCTTCCAATGCATCACGTAGGTCTAGGAAAGTTTTATGAGATAAGGCCCTTCTAAAAGGCATGATGAATCCTCCAACAAACCACTGAGCATGATTTAAAGGGTGAATATCATATGATAACTTAGACAAGAGTGTTTTAAAGTGAGCATTATACTCCCACATGCTCTCTACCATTCCCTATTGAATCTCTTTCAGGATTTGATGCTCTTCCTGTTCAAACTCGGGATGTGGAACTCTGCTAAGAAGGTATTATTTAAATTATTATAATCCACCACCATTTGATGAGGGTCATATTTCCTATACCATCTATGCGTGTGCCCATGCAAAGTTGTCGCAAATTGGGTAGTCTTCTGCTCTAAGGTTGTGATCCCCTTTGTGCGCCATAGTAGATCACACTTCTAAACATGCTCCGCAACATCCTCAATACCTTTGTAATCTAGCAAGTGTAATGACATCTCAAAGAAGACTTAAGGGGGTGGCTGGGGCCCTTGTCCTCCTAAGCCAAAGCCTTGGTTTCCTCACGGTGTCCACCAGTCCACGAGGTCCTCCATCACCAGATCCACTAGAACCACTAATTCCACAAGATCATGTCCCTCCCGACCTACTAGATCCACCACCAGGTCCTATAGTAGTCATGCCAAGTGTCCCCACATTTCTACTAAATCAGCATCAATGGTTTGTGAACTCCATTATTGGTACCCAAACTTAATCTCCTTCACAAATCAAACAACATCATGGATTGGTACAAGACACTCGTGAGGTAGATAAATGGTTTGTATGTCATTTGTATCTTGAGAGACATCTATCCAACTTGTTAGCACTCAATATTTGAAGGAGTGGGTAGCACCTCAAAAGGATTTTGATCTCGATCCTCACTATTTTAGGTTGTGCTCATAACCAAGGTAAGAGAACTGTATTGCAGCCTTTGTTTGGTGAAGGAGGTGGAGATATCCTTGTATTTTGCATATTGTATGGAAGGGGCCTTGGGAAAACATGATCAATTCTCCATTATTCAAACTCAAAATAGGTGTCACTACTAAATGATGGAAATGTTTCAAAACAAGGAAGAGGTCACTAGAGGCATCGTATTATCTTGAATTGCTTTGTGTATTTCTATAAATGTATTGTATTCTCTTGTTAACACACAATGCAATGTAGGGGTAGTATAGGGTAGGGTTAATTATTTTGAATGAAATTTTGTTGGGAGATGTTAGACAAGACCAACCAAAAATTACAAAACTCTTTTAGGACCTTTGCAAGAAATTTGTAACACCTAAACAATAGGAATGCTTCAAAAGGTTTAAAATACTCCTTCAACCAGGATATGTGCACAAATGGAGGCCCAGATCTGCACTCTTCCACACAAACTTGGCTACCTACTACAAAATCTTGAAGCAAATATACCAACAAAGTATCCAGAAATCCCTATTTGATCATGACCTAAGGTACCTGAAAGGTTTACAAATAATCTCAAGATTCAAGGACAGTTAAATAATTTTAAATATGTTTATCTTTTATCAGATGAAAGCTCTTATAAATATAAGATTGCAGATGTCATCAAACCATTAACAAGAAATGATACCATGTATGATAAAGAGAGATCCCAAACACAAAATTGCAACATGAGCAAGAAACACAAATTGAAATCATTCTGAAACATAACCATATACAAATTTTACCAAGAGATAGCACCAAATAATCCAAAATTTGAGCACATACATCAGCAGGGAATGTTATGAAAACAATATTAGAGCTTGTTGATGGATTTAAGATTGAAACCAACTCAACATGATGAAATCTGATACAAGAGAGAATTAAAAATGGTTCTCAAGTGGTTTTCTCCAGAGAAATGGATTATCTTTCAGAGTCTTTTCCTTCAAAAATTCTACGTCTTTTTTCTCCTCTCCTCTCAAATTATAGAAAAATATGATATATACTCTATGCTAGCTTGGATTCTTGCTTCCCAAGCAAATAATATGCTTATGGGATCAAATTTGTTACAAAAACTTCATGATTTAAAGATAGTGACACCAAACAGAAAAATAACTCGTAGGTTGCCAGGTATGCACAAAAATTAAATCATTACACAAATTTGGATTATTATCCACCCTAGGGTCACATTTTTATCATTCAGGCATGCAAGCATCTTTCACTTATCATTTTTTACCTTTTCCCCTCATCATTTCACCTCTGCAACTTTTGATTTTCACTTTTCACATTTTTTATCGGGCCTGAGAAAAAAATGTATCAAAAACATCATAGATCACCAAATTAGGTCATGAAAATGGTGTCATTGCTTCAGCAGGTTGAGACGATGCAAAATCATATAAGGTTTGAAGAAATTTGATGAAAAAACTTGATTTCCAAGCTTCTTGGAGTTCCCATGGCGGCCAAAAGGGTGAATGTATAGTAATCGTCGATTTTAGATAACTTTAAATGCCATCCCTCCACGTGGAGGATGAGATTCTTGAATATTCCCTTTTTGACCTTTGGATAAGGTGGGACATGTGTCAAAACATGATTGGATCAGGTCCCCATCTTTAAAAATGCATTTGTGACCCTTTTTAATTTTGGAAAATTTTGCAAAATTTCCCCACTTCTCCCCTGGACCCGCCACGTGTCCCTATTTGGGCCCCATTGAAAATCTGGGTGAATTCTATCAATTTTAAAACTTTTTTTGAAAAAAGGAAATTTTGGACAAAATTTTCCATGGGCCCAAACACCCACTCTCTTCCTCAACACATGGTGCTCTCCCATTTGTTGCAGTTCAGCCTCCAATTCTTCCCTCAAACCTCCCTGCCAAATTTGCAAAATTTCAAAATTCTCCTTGGGCCCGCACTCCCCATTTCTACCTTTTGGGACACGTGTTGGCTCCTCATTGGTCACGGGACCATCTTTCATTTTTTACCTTGCAACACAAAGGCAAAAATTCATAAAACTTTCCTTTGGCCCTCTTTTCCACTTTTTGTATTTCTGGACACGTGTCCTTTTCTTATTGGTCCCGGAGCTTTGGCCCAAAATTTGACATTATACCATTTGAAGTTAAAAACTTCAAAATCATCAAAAACCTATTACCCCATTTCTGATTTTCTTGGACACGTGTCACCTTGTGATTTGTTGTGGAGCTTCAGCTCAAATTTTAACTTTAAAGTTTTGAAGTTAAAAAAATTCAAATTCATCAAAACCTCCACCCTCCCATGCTGACTTTTCCTGGACACATGTCCACCTGCTATTGGATGAGGGCCTTCGGGTCAAAAATTTCCCTTTAGCCAAAATTTCAAAAATGACAAGTTAGAAAACATTTCCCGACCACCCCCGCCAATAGGAACCCACCACATTGCAATAATGTTGCGATGATGAATTTGACGAGATGATGACCCGTATGATTGTCAAAGCGTCAAAAATATAGAGGATGCCCTAGAAATCAATTTTTTTTTTACAAGGATGACCAATTTCTTGATTTCAAATTGAATGAAGCATGATTTTTCATTGTTTTCAGCCTAGGGATTGGGAAATTAATCGCATGCATTTGGGAGCCAACCAATTTCAACTTTTTGCATGATTTGGCACAAGAAAATGATACAACACAAAAATGGAAAAACCTAGGGCATGAAATAAGAGCACACATGGATTTTTCTTTTAAAACAGGGTAGAACAACAAGTTTATGAGCATTTTGAGACATTCAACTAGAGGGGACGAATTGCAGATCACCAATTTTGGGAGATAAAACATTGTTTAGCGAAATTGGATATGAAAAATTAGGGCCTACTATGCAAGCTCAAAAAATGGTACCAACATTTTGGCTCTTGCTTGGGGATGGGCACTCCCATCGAGTGCCACAAGGAAAAATGTAGACTAAGTGTCAAAATCCATTGGGCAAAGGAGTCAAAAATGCAAGGCAACCCAAAACCGAATAACCACCCAAAGCAGATCAAAAGACAACCAAAAATGGTTGCCAAGGAAAAAAAGGGAAAACCAGAAGCCAACAAATAGTAAAAAACAAAACAAAAACAAGGACTATACAAATGTACAATTTGATCATACCTCACCTTGGAGATCAATCCAAGAAATGTTTTAAATGTCCTGCATTTACAGGTAGCTCCAGCAATTCCCCATCTAGATCTTTGAGAAAAAGGTATGTTCACCAATCCCGATATCAATGGCATAAGGGCCCAGCCATAATGCATCAAACTTTCCATGCTTTCCCTTTTCTTCATGCCTACTATCCCACGTAAAAAAATATCTCCAATATTGAAGGCTCTAGGAGTGACCTTCTTATCAAAAAAATCTCTTCAATTTCTCTCTAAATCTAACATGCCCTTGATGGGATGCTCTTATCTCTTCATCTAACTCAATGATCTAATTAATCCTTGATTCATATGGGCCATGCTTTTGATCTTCCAACTTTTGGGAAAACTGAAATGAGGATAATTGCGGGTGTAAGGGAAGCAAATCTTGAGTTCCATACACCAATTCAAATGGGATTTTACAAGTTGCTCTCTTAAGAGTTATCCTATCAACCCAAAATGCAACCTTCAATTGTTCTCTCCACTTCTTCTTGTTCACTTCCAAGGTCCTTCTAATGATCTTGAGCAAGTTCTTATTACTAGATTCAGCTTGCCCATTCCTTGTGGATTGTAGTTTGAAGAATAATTCAGATTTATCCCATATTCATTGCACATTACCATTCAAGGTTTGGCTCTAAAGCACATGACATTATCAGATACAATCTTAACTAGAACTCCAAATCTGCATATGATATGATTCAACAAGAAATCCATTACCACTTGGTGTGTTTCCTTCTTAGATGGAATTGCCTCAACCCACTTTGTAAAATAATCAATGGCTACAAGAATCCATTTATGACCAGCACTAGAAGGATCTGAAATCTCACCAATGAATTCCATTCCCCATTGTTTGAAAGGGGCTTCAATTGATATAGGCTATAAAGGAAGGGATCCTGAAGCTTTCAGTCTTCCAAAGAAACGTTAGCAACTATCACACTTTCTAACCATCTAGGTTACATCTTTAAAAAGAGTAGGCCACCAATAACCAACTCTCAAAATCTTATGTGTTATCACCCTCCCAACAAAGTTTCCTCCACAAACTCACCCATGGAAATCAGTAACTATCTCAGGAGCTTCATCTTTAGTTATGCATTTCAAGAGGACACCCTCAGGGTTCTTCCAAGCCAGCCCAAGGTTTGTTATGACATATTTTTGAGAAGCCAGCTTGAGGGCTCTTTTCTGATTTTTATTTAAATGACTAGGACAGCATAGGTATTTGAGGTAGAAGATCACATCCTTGTACCACTCAGAACTCATCAATTTCTCAAGAAGATCTTCCCTTTCTTTCTCTAGCTGATTCACCTCTACATTTTACAAATTTCTCTCATCCATGAACCTAGCAAGACCCAAACCTCTTACTAACTTTGTGGTTTGGATATCCATATCATACTCCTGCAGTTTGTTGACCCACCTACATCTTTTACTTGAGATCTTCATTTCTAATAAGATGTCTTTCACCATGGTGTGGGGAACATAAGCAATAACTTTTGAACTCAATATATAAGTGTTAGGAATTAGAGAACAAATATTTGGAAACAATTCCTTAAACCATATTAAGACGAAACTATATAGCAAAATTATACTTGCAAAAATATAACAAAGATAAATGAATAATGCACAAAAGAAGACAAGACAAGATTTAACGTGGTTCACCCAATGTGGGCTACGTCCACTAAGAACTTGCTCAAATTTTATTGTCAAGAGTAAAACAACTCTCACAGCTTCTCTCGCTTATGAACTCACAACAGAATTCCAAAGATGCTAAACTACATCTAAACCACAATTGACACCCAATTGCATAACCTTGATCACTCTTGATCACCTCTTGATCTCTAAGAATCAAGACCTCTTGAACACTCAAGATAGCTTTAAGATACCATAACACCTCTATTTATAGGATTAAAATCCTTTTAAGAAGCCATAAAGTGACTCTAGAAGATTAAAAGTCACGATCTTTCAACCTCCCACGGCTAGAAAAAATAGTCCCGACATTGATGACTAGTTAACAACATTTTAACAACAACATCGTAGTAATGTCATAGAAATTGACTATAGAATTCTCCTGAAGTCTCCAAACTTAAATGTTCAAGCTCCAACACTTCAACACCGATTCAAGAAGAAGACCAAAAATAGGCTTTACACCCCAACAATCTCATCTTGAGACTGTTTCCACCGAGCAAAGTTCTTAACCCTTCATTATCAACCATAAAGGCCAATCAAAGTTAAACAAAACTTCAACTTCTCCCTTGTGACCACCTTGGTCATCATATTTGTAGGATTCTAACTGGTATGAATCTTTTCTAGCTTCAACTTATCTTCTTCCAAAGTGTCATGATGAAATGATATCTTAGTTGAATGTGCTTTGTCCTAGACTGGAAAGCGGAGTTCTTCTCCAAATGAATAACACTCTGACTATCACTATGTACTCTCCCAACCTCCTACTTATGACCTAACTCATCAAGAAACTATTGTACCTAAATCATCTCCTTACTTTCCTCGTGGCAAAGAACATACTCATCCTCTGTAGTTGACAAAGCCAAAACCTTTATAACCATGAAATCCAACTCACCCATTTGTACCAACACCAACCGTAAATACATAACATGTCATGATCCTCCTACTGTCCAAATCTATTGCCATGTCCATATCTACATATCCACATAATGTAGTTTTTGATCCACTAAAACACAATCTTCTCCCATGGTCCCTCTCACATACTGAAGGATCCACTTTACTACCTGCTAGTGATCTCTACCTAGATCACTCATAAACCTTCTCACTACTCCCACTACATGGGAAATGTCAGGCCTAGTCCATAGCATAGCATACATCAAGCTACCAACTGCTGATGAGTACAGTACCCTAGACATATGGATTCTATCTTCCTCAGTCTTGGGACTCTGCTCCTTTGAAAATTTAAAGTGACCTGCCAAAGGAGTACCAACCGATTTAGCATCATGCATACTAAACCTCTCCAAGACCTTATTTATGTACTCTTCTTGAGATAATACCAACTTCCTCTCCTTCCTGTTTGATTTATTCTCATACCAAGGATTTTTTTTCTGCCCCCAAATCCTTCATAGTAAAGAAGTCACCTAGCTTCTTCTTGAGTACCTTTATTTCCTGCATGTTCTTCCCTGCAACAAGCATATCATCTACATATAGGCATAGAATAATATAACTACCATCAAGAAACTTCTTGATGTACACGCAATGGTCTGAGTGACACCTGGAGTAACCCTGCTCCTGCATAAAACTGTCAAACTTCATGTACCACTACCATGGAGCTTGTTTCAGGCCATACAAGCTCTTCTTTAATTTACACACTAACCTCTCCTTCCCTTTGACCTCATAACCATGTGGCTACTGCATGTACAATTCCTCCTCCAACTCACCATGAAGGAATGTAGTCTTCACATCCAACTATTCTAAGTGCAGGTCTTCTACTGCAACTAAACCAAGAACAGTCCTAATAGAAGTCATTTTAACAACCGGAGAAAAAATTTCATCAAATTCTATACCTTTCTTCTATGCAAATCCTTTGACCACCAACCAGGCCTTGTATCATTTCCTACCTCCATCTTCCTCTTTGATTCTATACACCCACTTGTTCTGCAATGCTCTCTTGCCCTCGGGTAGCTCCACCAGATCCCAAGTCTATTTTTCCATAAGAGATCTATACTCTTCATCCATGGCCTGCTCCCACTTCTTCCTGGCATCCACCTGCACTGCTTCCTCAAAGCACTTTGGATCTCCACTATTAGTGAGCAATAAATAATTCAAATATGGAGTAAATCATTCAGGTTTCCTTCTTACCCTAGAATACCTCACCTCAGGAGTTTGGGGTTCCTTATGAGTAGGTACATGAACTGGTTGTGCGGAACATGTTGTACCTAAACCAACCCCTTGGACACCTTGTTTTCTCGTAATGTCCTCTAACACTATGTATTCTTTCTTTGATTCCTCTTTCTGTTCTTGTAACTGATCTTTATACATGATTTTTTCATTAAAGACAATATCTCTAGACCGAAATACTTTCTTGTCTTTAAGACTCCAAACACGGAAACCAAAATCATCTTCACCATATTCAACAAAGGTGCATTTCTCATACTTAGCCTCTAACTTGGTCCTATCATCTTTATCAATGTGAACAAATACCTCACATCCAAATACTCTAAGAAATGAGTAATCAATTTTCTTACCAGACCAAGCCTCCTCATGTATACCTCCATCCAAGGCCATAGAGGGTCCTCTGTTAATTAGATAAATAGCTGTGCTTATCGCTTCTACCCAAAACATGAGTGACATCCCTACATGTAACCTCATGCACCTAGCACGCTCCATGATTGTCCTGTTCATTCTCTCTAACACTCCATTTTCCTATGGAGTATTTGGAACCGTTCTTTTCCTGTGGATCCCATTTACCGAACAATAATCAATAAATTCATTGTTACAATATTCCCCTCCATTATTTGACCTTAAGCTGGCCCCCATACATCTATATACACTAACTCCAACTTACCCTCCTTCCCGGTAGGTCTAACCTTGAGGAATCTCACCGCTTCTATTTCCTATAAATATAGTCCTCACAGAATTCCAAATCTAACAACTTTAATCCGAGAAACCGTCCTTTATAATCTGCATGCCCTTATGACTCATATGATCGAGTCTCTGGTGCCACAAAGTTACATCTCCATATACAAAGAACTAAATTACAATAATCAACACCACTAGTTAAATACAAAGTACCATTTTTCTTACCTCTTGTAACCACAAGAGATCCCTTAGTAACCTTCCAAGAATCTACTGTAAAACTAACCATACAGCCATCACTACCTAGTTGTCCCACTGATATAAAATTCTACCTCAACTTAGGCACATGCCTGATGTCCTTAAGTAGCCATGTGTTTCCATTCTATATTTTTACCAAAACAAAACCTTTCCCTACTATGCTCCATGGTTCATCATCACCAAGATATACATGTCCAAAATCACCTTGAACAAAATCAGTAAAGTAATGTCTATGTGGGGTGGCATGGAAAGAAGCCCTTGAATCTAACACCCAAGATTCAACAATATTATCTAAAGAAAGAATTAAGGCATCTTGACAAACATCACCTACTACCACATTTACCTCTTTAGTTTCCTCCTTCTTGTTCTTCTTATCCCGAAGAGCCCAACAATATTTCTTAGCATGACCAACCTTCCCACAATGCTAACATTCTAACTTACTCTTGGACTTTGACCTTCCACGATCATTTGAATTCCCATGGTTACCTTTCCCTCTATTCTTTTGTCTCCCTCTACTCTCCACCGTCAAAGCATTTCCAAAAGTAGAAGAATCTCTAGTGCTCTTCCTTCACATTTCCTTGCTTAGGATCACACCTATTACATCCTCAAACTTTAGCTTTGAGTTATTATAGACTGAATTACTTACAACCATAACCAAGATGTCCTAGCTATCTGGTAAGGAGCACAAAATCAACAAATCCTTGACCACATCATCAAATTCAATTTTGAATGAGTTTAACATACCCATAATCGTATTAAATTCATTCAAATGATCAACAACAAGACCATTCTCGGACATCTTCATATTAAATAACTTTTTCATCAAAAATATTTTATAAGAAGCAGAGGGTTTTTTCATATAACTTCCCCAATGCACTCATGAGACCTTCCATGGTCTTCTCCTGCGATATGTTGAAAGTAACTCAAGATGCAAGGCATAAAAAAATTACCCCGAGTGCCTTTCTATCTAGCAACTCCCAATCCTCATCCAACATGGCTGTAGGTTTCTTTACTTTTCTAGCCAAAGGAACATGGAGGTCCTTCTGATATAAGTAATCCTCCATTTGCATCTTCCACAAACCAAATTTTTGCCCATTGAACTTCTCAACCCTCGATCTGCCCTCATTTTCCATAGCTCCCACTCAAGCTAAAATTTCCCTGTGATTTACAACTTCAGCAAAAAAAAAAAACCACCAAAGCTCTGATACCAATTATTAGGAATTAGAGAACAAATATGTAGAAACAATTCCTCAAACCACAGTAGTAGGAAACTATATAGCAAAATTATACTTGCATAAATATAACAACATAAATGAATAATGCACAAAAGAAGACAAGACAAGATTTAATGTGGTTCACCCAATGTGGGATATGTCCACCAACAACTTGCTCAAATTTTACTATCAAGAGTAAAACAACTCTCACAGATCTTCTCTTAGTTATGAACTCACAACAAAATTCCAAAGATGCTAAATCGCATCTAAACTACAATTGACACCCAATTGCATAACCTTGATCACTCTTGATCACCTCTCGATCTCTAAGACTCAAGACCTCTTGAACACTCAAGATATCTGTAAGATACCCTAACACCTCTATTTATAGGATTACAATCCTTTTAAGAATACATAAAGCTGACCCTAGAAGATTGAAAGTCATGATCTTTCAACTTCCCATGGCTGGAAAAATCAATCCCGACGTTGACAGACTAGTTAATAGCAATGTCACAACAATGTCACAACAACCGATCCGTAGAATGCTCCTGAAGTCTCCAAAATTAACCGTTCAAGATTTAGCACTTCAACACTAATTCAAGAAGATCAAAAATAGGCTCCACACCCCAACAATAAGGCCTAAAAATATTTTTTGCTTTCACCAAGGAAAATGCTTATTTCTCCATGATTGTATACTTCAACTCACTGCTTGTAAAGCCTTGCTAAAAAAGGCAATAGGCATCTCATCCCCATTTTCATCCTTTTGTAACAAAACTAAAGCAATGGTATATTCAAAAGCAAAGGAAAATATTTGGAAATGCCTCTTATAGTTTGGATATGCCAAAACAGTGCATGCTTAAGTGCATCCTTTATTCCTTCAAAAGCTTGAATGGCAAATTTCTCCCACTAAATAGCTTGGTCCTTCCTTAACATGCTTGTGATTGGAAGAGTTGGCTCAACAAAGTTGGAAAAAACCTTCTAATAAAATTGATTTGGCCAAAGAAATATTGGATGCCTTTCTTGGTTCTTAGGATAGGTATTTTGCTGATTGCATTCACTCTCTTAGGGTCTATCATAACACCATCTTTAGATACAATATGTCCTAGAAACTTGGCCTTTTGCACACCAAAATTACACTTCTTTGGATTAAGATAAATTCCATACTCCCTATATATAACCAACATCTTCTCCAAATGTTGCAAATGGTCACCTTGCTGTCTTGAAAACACAATCACATCATCTTGGTAAATTGCAATGAACTCATTGATGTAACCGAAAAAAAGAAACATCCATTGCCCTTTAAAAATTGGCACCAGCATTCATCAATCTAAAGGGCATCCTTACAAAAACATAAGTCCCCAAAGAGTAGTGAACATTGTCTTATGTCTCTCTGATTCTTTATCTACCACTTGATTATATCCGGAGAAACCATCCAATGTAGAAATCAATTCATACCCTATCACAAGCTGCAACATATTTTCCATATTTGGAAAGGGATAGTTGTCTTTCATGGATGCTTTATTTAGATTCCTAAAATCCACACAAAGTTTGATGTCTCCATTCTTCTTTCTAACTAGCATAAGGTTTGTAACCCAATATGAATATCTAGTGGGCTGAATAATACCTCCATCTCTCAACTTCTTTAACTCTTCTTACATTTCATGGAGAGAAGTGGATTAATAGGCATTTTCATCTATCTTAATGGTTTGGAATTTGCTTCAAGAGGGATCTCATGATGAAATAAATCTTCTCTATATGCTTTCAGCTCGAATAGGACCAAACAAGGCAATCTTGATATTTTTCAACAATTGGAGGTAGGACTATTTTTCTTCCTTGTTTAAACTGCTGCCCAACCAAACCTTCCTTTGTTTGTCCTTTGTTCCCAAGTCATGCTCTTCCACATCCCTTGAAGCAGACATATTTCTATTTATGATGCAATCAACATTGTTAAAATTTTCCTCAAGTGCCACAAGACCTCTAGGAATGGTGTTTTTGGTCAATTAGATGATATCTTTCCCAAACAAAGTTTCTCTTCCTTCAGTCATACACACCATTGGTTCCCAATAAATATTATGATTTTCAAACTCACCATGGCTTTGCAATAACCTTAGCACTTGAGCATCATCATCAAACACTTGCCAATGTTTCACATTATCAGGGACAGCTGGCCTAGTCAGCACTTCAATGTTATATTCACAATAAGGTGAAATGGTGCAATTTTCAAATCTAGAACCTATCACTGCAAAATTATCAGTAGCAACATTAAGACCTCTATCATGGTAAACAATGTTAAAGGAATCAAACATTTCAATTAGATCCCAAACTACATGCTTATACTTGTTTCATACACTGATTTTTTTGTAGCATACGCTTTTCTTATTTGACTAACAACCAACTCGAGTCTCCTTTTGCAACAATATCCCTTACTCCATACTTCCATGCAATTCTTAACCCCAACAACAATGCTTCATACTCAGCAACATTGTTAGTGCATTCAAAATTAAGTTTGAAGGAAAAATCAAACTCTTCCAAACTAGGAGAAAGTAGAACTATACTAGCACCATTTCCAAATTTGGAGCAAGCTCCATCACTTTGATCTCTCCATCTTTTGTTCCTTTCCATCAGAAAAACCAATGAAATTCTAAGCATCTACATCAGCAAACAACACTTCATAGGAAGCATTTTGGGATCTTCAATCAAGTGCAACATTTTATTTTCACCATAGAGTTTGAAAAGGCTTCCTCAATGGGAATAGTAGAAAAATACATGTCCATCTAAATGCTGCCACAAACACTTACAGCCCATTTTCTTGACAAAATCATACCCCATTTGGAAGGGCAACAACAATTACAACATCCAGCTTCAAATTCTTACCTGGGTAGGTTGCAAGTTGCACTACCAAACCCTACACACAACCTACCACCGGCACTTCCCTTGAATCCATGGTAGTAAACTTCTCATAGGTAGTTCTCACCTTGATATCCAACTCATTCATGACTTATAGAGGCATGACATTACAAGATGCACTTTGGAATCAAACATATAATTGTGAAGTAGTCTATCTTTTATGAGAAAAATTGTAAAGAATGGATCAACATTCAATTGGGAATCAACCAAGGATGTCTCAAAATATACCTTAGGTGCCTATCCAAGATCTTCCACTTTGCTAGTGGTGTTTCAAGGCCGTAAATGATTTAAATAGGAGTCTCAACAACATTTACATTTTTGCGTGGGGTGATATTCTCTTCTTTCAACCCCAAGTACTCAAATGCTCTCTTCTTATGCTGAGGAATTATAAGCAACTCAATTATTGGAACACGCACTTTAATTTGGCTCAATACCTAGGCTATGTCATAGGGGACACTCTTTGGCAAAAAAGCATTAGAAGGGGTACAAGAAGATTCATCAGATGGTAAAGGATTCTTGGTAGCCTGGGCATGATGAGGACTGATTTTTTTGTTTGGGATAGCAGAACCTTTATCAAATTTTTCTTTCCTAGGAGCATCCTTTTGAATGCTTGTGAGCAAGGGTGTTTTAGTTTTTTCTTGAGGCCCAACTCCCTTAACAACCTTTCTTCTAGTGTTATAATTTTTTTTTGAACTATAACAACATTCATCAACAATTGCCTATTTTCCTTCGAAGGGATACCACCATCATACTTCTTAATCATCAAAGCTCTCAAGTATTCAAAGTCATTGTTAGGAATTTCAAAATATTGTACTACATAAACTTCAAGAGCATGAGGGAGAAGAAATACTTGCACCCGATTGATGCAATCCCAAAAGGTAGCAACATTCCTAGCACTTATTACTCTAGTAGGTGTTGCTCCTCCTTGTGATCTTGAAGAATAGGCCACCATAAAAATATCATCATCGGTTCCATGCTCATTATCAGCTTCATCAACTTGTTGGTCCATTTCACATGGAGGATGAGGAAGAAAACATGTATCACACCAATCCATATCAGCAATTTCATCAACAACAAGAACCCCTGTAGTTAGAGGGTCAAGGACCAATCTATTTTCACGTGTTTAGGGTTGTCTATTTAAATACCCAACATGCCCTTTACCCTTGTCATCAAACCTCTACTCATTCCTATGCCGATTTCCAAATCTATCTTATGTCTATTGCTTAGGCCGACCTTGTGAAGTCTACCCAATTCCCTTCTCATCTCTTGCTAACTTGTACAAGATTTCTTTGACAAAGGCCTACCAAAGTCTTCACAACCTCTTGTAAATCAACACCTTTGCTAGCTTGATGTTTGTTATGGTTTATCAATTTTACACCTCTCTTAAGAGGTTTCCCAACAACCTTGATATTGTTCTCAATTTGAAGTGCCATAGTGAAAGATTGTCTTATATTGGTTGGGTTCTTGTCTTTTAGGTAATAGGTGCCTTTTTATCAAATGCATCTGCATATTTGATTAAAAAGATTCATCACAAGGCTTCACCAACAGAAAGTCTTCTCAAAGTTTTTAAAACCTTGTGTTGAAGTCATGGACTGATTCATTATGGTTCTTCTTGATATTCTAAAACATAGACAAAAGAAATCTAGGATCAGTCCTATCACCATATTGCAACCTAAATACATTTTTCATTTCAGTCCATGAATCAAGATATTTATCGGGTAGAGTCTTGTACCAATCCCTAGAATCTTCTTCAAGTGTATGAATAAACAACTTAATATACACATCCTCAAGCTCTATCTCAAAATATTCCATCATATTATCAAAAAATTTGAGATGCTGATCACCGTAAATAACATTGTTACCCTCGAAATTTTGGAAACCTATTTCTCGACATCTTGTGGGACAACATTTGGGTAACCGTCCATTCCTCTAAAATTTATAGGACCAAAGGTGTTAACAACAAACGGTGGTCTAGGCTGAGGCATATTGTTTGGTGGGGGTGATCTTGGAGGTGAGGCAAGCTGATGATGAGTGCTATGTCTTTGGGGCTCAAGAATGTGGCTCAAAAACTATTATCCTCTAAGTGCTGATTTTCTTGGAAAGTTTGACTCAAATTAAAACACAAAGGTGCAAATTGGAGAAGGAACTTACTAGGTACAATAGAAGGACCTTCACCAGCTAAGGCAAAAAAATTTATGAGAGGGTTTCTTGAATCGAATCACCTAAAGAAGAGTGATAGTCCTCTACCAATGCCTATATCTTTGCCTGGATGTCTGACCTTTAACCACCTTCCAAACTCTTCTCCCTTCCAACTCTGAATTTCTTAAATTTGAGAACAATTTCTTAGTAGAGTCTTTAAGGAAGAGAGATATTCTTCCCTCCAGTTTTGTAGAGATCAATAGCACAAAAATAAATGATAGAAAGCTTAAGACACTGGTATTTCCAAATTCAAATCAGCATGGAGTCACCACTAAGGAATTTCACCTTAGTTGTGCAAGAATGCACTAAAATAAATTTGTCAAATGTTTGCTAGTACTGATAACTTTGCAAGGTTTTATAAATCAAGACCTTCTTCTTCTTGAATCAGCCAAACATAATGCAAAAAAAGTGTCTAAACTATTGGGAAATGAAAAAGGGCAAATGAGCTTTGAAATATTTGCTTTAAAATTTACAGATCTGAAACATAAGATGATATCTTGACAATGCAGTAGCTCAAATACCTGAATACAATTAAAAAACACCAAAAATTCCAAGAAGTCCCCGGAAATGGTGTCATTCTCAAACATAAGCATATACAAATTTTGCGAAGAGATAGCACCAAATAATCCAAAATTTGATCGAATACATCGGTAGGGGAATGTTATGAAAATAATCTCGAGCTTGTTGATGGATTTACAACTAAAACCAACTCAACATGATGAAATATGATACAAGAGAGAATTAAAAATGGTTCTCAAGCAGCTTTTCTCTACGAAAATGGATTTTCTTTCAATCTTTTCATTCAAAAATTCTACATCCTTTTTCCCCTCTCTCTCTCCTCTCAATATCATTTAGTAGTGACAACTCTTTTGAGTTTGAATAATGGATAATTTATCATGTTTTCTCAAGGCCCCTTCCATAAAATATGCAAAATACAAGGATATCTCCACATCCTTCACCAAACAAAGGCTACAATACATGTTCTCTTTCCTTGGTTGATAGGTATAACCTAAAATAGTGAGGATCAAATAAAATCCTTCTAGGGTGCTACCCACTCCTTCAAATATTGATTGCTAACAAGTTAGATAGATGTCTCCCGCTACAAACAACATACAAACCATTTATCTACCTCTCGAGTTTCTTGTGCCAATCCATGATGTTGGTTGAGTTGTGAAGGACATTAATTTTGGGTACCAATAGGTACTTCTCATGAACTACTTCCTCTCTTGAAACAAAGGTCCTTTGTCTTGGTATTTCCTATGCATGCAAAACCTCTACCCTTGTTGTTACTAAAATAGGTTCCAAGCCTATATCTTGTGTTACCCACGACATCCATTGTGTGTCTGTCTTCTTGATGCTTACCATTATAGCACCCTTGTCTTTCAGTTTCTACTGATTGATGTTCTCAAACAACTCTAGGAATTCCTCATACTTGTGCTTCTTTCCACACCTTGAGCACTACAACAGTTTGGGAACTCTCATTTATAATGTTCTCAGACCCACAATTAAAACTGGTTCAACATGGGAACACATTCCTTCCACCCCCACGCTTACTATGACCACATAATCCTATGTGAAATCCCCTTCCATGTGTGCCACCATCTATGCACTCCTCATAGCTGCGATCATCCCCTTTAAGACTACTGGAAATTCTGGTTTTGTGCACCCCATGATCAATGGCCTCATGGATCTTATAAATGAGCCTACAGTCCTTAGTATCATGGGTTATAGAGGTGCAAATCTTACAAAGAGAAAGACACATTCTTCTAGATTACGTGTTGTAACAAAGGGCATCCATTTGCATCATAGTCCCCATGACAAATTTCATAGTGTATTGTCACGGCGCATACTACCCTCTAGGGACAACTACCCTTGACATGCCCCTCTACTTCATAATTTGTGCACCATAAACCACTGCGAGTCTCATGGGTTGAGTTTGCAGACAATTTCTCCAGCTGCTTAGCCATAGTAGTAATTTGAGCCTCCAAGAATGGGCTAAATCTAGTATTAACACTACCAATAATCTCGGTGTGTAGAGTAGCTTTCAATGCCTCACGTAGGTCTAGGAAAGTCTTATGAGATAAGGCCCTTCTAAAAGGTGTGATAAATCCTCCAAAAACCACCGAGTATGCTTTGAAGGGTGAATATCATATGATAACTTAAACAAGAGAGTTTTAAAGTGATTATTATACTCCCACACTCTCTCTACCATTTCTTGTTGAATCTCCTTCAGGTGTTGATGCTCTTTTGTTCAAACTCGGGGATGTGGAACTCTACTAAGAAGGTATTCTTTAAATTAGTATAATACACCACCATTTGATGAGGGTCATATTTCCTATACCAACTATATGCACGTGCCCATGTAAAGTTGTCACAAATTGGCTAGCCTTCCACTCTAAGGTTGTGATCCCCTTTATGTGCCATAGAAGATTACACTTCGAGCATGCTCCTAACATCCTCAATCCCTCTATAATCTAGCAAGTGTAATGACATCTCAAAGAAGACCTAAGGGGGTGGCTAGGGCCCTTTTCCTCCCGAGCGCAGCCTTGGTCTCCTCCTGTGTTTCCTCCATCACCGGATCAACCAGGTCCACCAGGTCCTATGCCTCTTGAGCCACCAGATCCACTAGAACCACTAGGTCCAAAAGATCCTATCCCTCCCGACCCACGCGATCCACCACCAAGTCTTGTTGTAGTTGTGCCAAGTGTCCCCATGATTCTACTAAACTGTGTGTCGATGGTTTGTGATAATGCCCTACTACCACTATTGTACCCTACGCCACTCCCAGATACAAGACCAAAGGCTTGTATACTTGCTCCTTGTCCAAAGACTCCTCTGAATACTGGGATATGTGTAGCCATAGAAGTGGGAATTGAATAATTGTACCTCCCTAGGCACAAATCTATCACTTCCACCGATTCTAATCTGGTCAATGTTAATCCTTCCTTGATTTGGAAAACCAAGTTCCGTGGTTTAGGGATTGGGTGGGTTCGGATATGTGCCAACAACTATTCTTTCTCCATGTAATGAACTCTCATCGATTTCCCCTTTTCCCTCTTTCCTTGGCCTCTTGACCTTGATGATGAAACCGCCGCCTGCCAGGGGCGGCGGTCTCGTGACCGCCCCATGAGCGGGCGGCGGTCTGTTTTTCCCTCCGCCACCTGCTTCCGGGTCCTCGCGGCCCCGCCGGTCTGTCCTGCGTGTTTTCTAGAACACTCTTTTGACACGACTCGCGTGAAATATCACGATTCACCAGCTTTTCTTTTTGACTTGAGCATGCATTTATGTTTTTGGTCCCCTGGAATAGTGTTTTTCCTTTGTTTATTGTTTAGGAGTTCAATTTGGTTTTGGTTTTTGAGTGTTGGAATTCCTATAAATGCATAGCTTGTGCTGAGGCAAATGGCCACCATTTTTTGTTAGAGTCTTCTGATTTTCAGTGGTTTGGTCTGTCAGCTTGCTTAGGATTGATAGCATAGTTCATTTCATACTTGGTTAGTATTGTTCAGCTGTTGGTAAGCCACAGACCCATCTTGTGCAGGCAGTGCTGTTATCTCATCCCAATCCAGTTAGAAGCTTGCCTCTAAATTTCTCTTTGCTGTAGATTTGTTTTATTGTGTCTTGGAGTTCTTAGTTCAATCCATTATATGCCTGGTTAGCTTTATTCAGCTGTTGGTAAGCCACATATCCAACTTGTGCAAGCAGTGTCTTTATTTTATCCAATCCATTGGAACAGAATAGCTTAGGAAGCCATTAAAGTTGCAGGTTTTGCTCTTCGTATAGGATAGTTCAGGTTAGTCGCTTCATGTTGCATGACTCGCAGTAAAATCCCACTAGGAATCGCATAAGCCAAGCTCTGTACTCTTGCGCTATCCCTCTCCTACTCGCATTCTCGATCTGCATTCTGAGCTGTCCTTGTCCCAAAATCTACTCTTATCGGTGCTAGCATTACACGCTTTTACGGATCACGTGAACACAAAGAACGAGGAGATCATACTTTGAGGGCGAGATCACATACACCATCGGATTCGCCACTATTCTGCGGAGTCCAGGTTTTACATTTCAAAGTTCTAGTCAGATTCATATCAAATAGAGTAGTTAATCGCTTTATTTCATTTCATTCTATTCTCGACATTGCGGGAAGGCTGTGGGGATTGATAGTTTAAGAAACTATGATTCCTCCTCACTTCGAGGTAGGATCGAGAATCTTGCGAGTAGATTAGACAAATTGTTTTATTTAGAATAATTCTACAAATCGCACGAGGCAAATAACTACACTCGGTTATCTTGTCATGTTTAAATTATTGTTTAGTTATTATTTCTAGATATGCTTAAAATAGTTTGCTTTCCTTAAAATTATTAAAAGTTTTCTTAGAAGAATAAAAGTTATACGATTAGATTTATTTCACATAGTTAGAATTTGCTTAGTTACGATTAGATTTGCATTTTGTTTCGTATGACAATCACGGGACCTCAAGAGCCCAGGGAATATATATTTGAGCCAATCGTGCCTCAACCAAACCTAGTCACAGCAATAGTTGACATAGACCAAAATCTCAGGATACAAGTATTCCAAACAACCACAGATTTACAACTGATCAGTTCTCAGTTAAGAGGATTAAACATAGAAGACGACCAAGCACATGCGTTTTGGTCAAGTCAGCCAAACTACTGATTACCCTAGAAAACATCCACATGGTGTAGAAGGGCTCGAAGAGAACAAACATTCGGGTGTGATCCTCTAGTTCCATGACCCGACGTTGGAGACACCCTCGTAGATATAGATACCAGCTTAAGAATCCAGGTTGCGAGAACGCCTGTAAGGTATTCTGAGAAGATTGCACAACTATTGGTTCTAAACATAGAAGCTGAGAAAGCATACGATTATTGGATACTAGGGATTAGAACTTGATCCCGCATATGACCATAACGGGACCGCAACAACCAGAGTCTATGGTTGTGATCCACAGATCCCACAGCCCAACGAATCCACAAGTCAGTTAGACATAGACACTAGCCTACGCATCTTGGTATTCAGGTCCACTCCACTTCCACCTATCATCATCAAACAACTGTCCTTACTAGATATAGCGGCTAACGAAGCTAGGGAATTCTGGACTAGGCCAGAAAATCATCCATAGAGTCATTATATTCATCATCCACTATATGACCTTATCAGGAGATATACACGAAACAATCCCAGGTCATTTCCCACGTATTCCATAACCCATAGATCGAATCACGCTAGAGCTCGATATTGATTGGAGCCTTCGAGCAGTCATCCTTGCTGATCGATCTATCACACCAGTCCAAGTTAGAAGGGCCTTCTTTGCCTTAGATTCACAAATTCCACTAGTGCGTGTCGAAGACATTAGACTACCTAACTAGTTTGTCTGCATATTCTACCCCCACCGGCTGTCTCGGCACGACCTCGGGAGGTCGGGTACGCGGAAGAGTTACTTGTTGATTCTCACGCTCGCCTGTCGCTTTTCCGACGTACAAAATTGGTGAACCCAACGTGAAACAAACAATTGTTTCACCTTCTCTTTGAGAAGTTTCAAATCTTCTCTCATCACCTTCGCTCCTTCCCATTATTCTGCGGGTATTCATATACCCCCCGAATATGTCGGGATTCGATGCATATGGCAGACCCCTCTTGGGTCTTGAGGCATACTACGCCCAACAAAATAGGCAATCATCACCCTCGCTCTCAGTATGGGGTGACAACTATTCAACTAATCAGTTGTCAACACAAACCCCAAGAATCAGATATAGTTCGTCTTTTCAAACTGAGGAGTTAGATCAACCCCCTCGAACCCAACAAGCAGAGCCTTGAGGTTCAAACAATATGCGTTTTACCGAGAATCTGGTTCGTCTCCTCAAATGCTACTCAGACCACAAATTAGTAGGCAATCGGATCCATACCTGGTCTTAGATGATGGACAATCAATACGTTATCCTAGGAGTGAACAACGCTCCCGGGGAATGTACCCACCTGTAGGAGGTTTACAAATACAACCCGAAATCTCTTTTCAAAAAATACCTCTATGCCCTTTGCATACGGGAAATATTCTTGGAGAAACTTGGCAAGATAGCGATCGGTTTATGACGGGATATCACGTACCTTTACAACACCAAGGTATACTGACAAACGCCGCTTAGGCAAAGTACCGTGACTTCACCAAATGAAGTCATTTCAACGTTAGTAGAAAGAGTGAGAGGGTTAGAAGCTCAAGCAAGTCACAATTCTCCGTTCATACAAACGGGAAGTTCCATCCTCCATACCACTGCGGCCAGTAGATCTCCTTACGGGAATAGGCACGTTAGGCATGCCTCCTCAATATCCACAACAAACGCCCAACAGGCCTATCATCTCTAACACTATTCCTCCCGGTCTAGTGTCGAACAATCCATTCCTTGACAATACCCCGTCCTACTTAAACATATACTCTAAATCACCACAAGGAGATATGTTCTCCTCTCCCGGCATGTTTGCTCAAACACAGGGACCTCCCTATGCCCCCCCAATGCATACATACGTTGCACCGTATCAACAACCTATCCCACCACCACTCCCTCAGCAAACACCATCAATGGTCGAAAGCTATGCGATAGGGACTTATTCAGAATACCTAAAGGAACCCTTAGATTTCACCATACGAAGCGTCATGCTTCCAAGACCTCTCCCTGATTTTCCCAAGTTCAAGGGTGAGGGAGATCCAAATGCGCATATCAAAGCTTACGCTACTGACCATTCGAAATTACTCCCATGGGATGGGGTTGTTCTTAAAATATTCCCAAAACCCTGGAAGGCATTGCTCTCGATTGGTATTACAGAATACCTGAGGCTTCCATACATTCATTCAAACAACTTGTGTCTGAGTTCATCAAGGCCTTCGACATGAACAAACTATTAAGAACAGGAATCAGGGAGTTCTTACACATCAAACAAGAGCATAACGAGTCATCGCCCACTTCATCCAAAGGTGGCGTACCATCCTTTATTCATCAGCAAGTGCTCCAAACATGGATCAGATGGAACTATGTGATTTATTCCTTCATTCTCTCGTGAGGAGGTGAAGGAAGAAGTCAGTTCCCACTAAGAACTTACGATGAAGTACTTGAGAGCGCTCTTGAATAGATCAAGCGGCGATAGATAGTGGTCGTAAGACATATGGAACAAATGCGGAGGTTAATCACCTCCACTCAAAACACTACAACTACCACAAATGTCAATCAAGGACCCAAAATCCTTAACAAAAATCGTGGGGTAACAACGGATGGGGTAACCGCAGAGCCAGCCCAAGAGGGTAAATGTTGTTAATGCTCCGTTGAAACAAACAACCAACGAAACAACAACTTTACCCGACAATCAATACGGTGGATTTTAACCATCCACAACAACAACAACAACAACGGCGAAATCCCATACAGGGCCAAGCCAAAACTCATTTGGTTACCAAAACCAAAGTCAAAACCGAAAACAACAATTCCAAAACTTTGGTCCTAATAGGCAACAGTTTGATCGGAATTTTAGGCCACAATACACAAACCAACAAAAGCGGGAATTCTGACCCCAATTCTTATTGTGGTTTCCATAAAATTCGGGTCACGATACTAGAACGTCTTGTGACTACAATAAATTTATGCGCGCTTGCGAGAAGAACAAAGACAGGTTCTTCACGAGACTGTTTTTTAGCGGATCCGTCTCATCATCACCAAATACTCTCGCGAGGGCGGTTTCTCCTCAGAATGCTCCCCTCAAGATCTTTAATGATCCGCTCCCAAATCATGATAGCAATAGGCTGAATCCAACCGGAACAAACAAAGGTGCAGTGACGGGAAACAATGATCATGAAGCCTCGACTTCATTAAATCCGTCGATTGCGCCACGGTTGGGAGCTCAGCCAGAGACCTAAGATAGTCGGTTTGGTAGAATTAGAAGCTTTGAACTACCTATCGAAGCTATAACAAGAACACGAGTATTTCTCTCAACCAGAGCCCAAGTCATCTGCGAGACGGATAAGAGTCATCAAATAGTTGAAAAACCCATCGGTGCTATGATTTAATTAGTGACCTAACAAAGACCTTCTCACACATTTCATTTTTGGACTTACTAAAGAACTCTCCCCCTCACAGAGCTGCTCTTTTAGAAGCATTAGGTCTAGGCCATCTAATTAACATCACTCCACCTCCCGAAACACAAGTAAATCACGTA
Organism: Taxus wallichiana var. yunnanensis; assembly: GCA_018340775.1. NCBI lineage: Eukaryota > Viridiplantae > Streptophyta > Pinopsida > Cupressales > Taxaceae > Taxus > Taxus wallichiana. The sequence goes on along the minus strand of CM031242.1, from coordinate 272,711,442 downwards.
GATTTTGATATCCACCCTCAGGGGCAGCCGGACAAGGATGTCGAATTCATTTTGAAATAAGTAAAATGCCCACAGATCTCTTTGAGATCACACGCCGAGGTGACCCAACCTTACACTTGCAAGTGTGGGTTTATAATAACTATGTAAAACGGGCAATGGTTGATGATGGGGCCGCAATTAACATAGTCCCTTTCTCTTTCCTCCAAAAACTTGGATATGGAGAAACAAATTGTTCCACTACACGAAATACCTTGAGAGGCTATGATAGCCTTAAAGCCACTTCGATAGGAACTATAATACTGCCGGTCACCTTAGGGCCCAAAACCATCTTGACTGAGTTTTATATTATAGATCGGGAAACTAACTATAATATGATCCTCGGCCGACCTTGGATACATCGAATGAAGGCAATCCCTTCCACTTTATTTCAAGAAGTAAGATTCTTGCATCTAGGAAAGGTATTTGTAGCCAAAGGCGATCCAAAACCTTTCGATTTACACCTAGCTGATTTAAAGAAAAGACCAAGGGTGCACTCAGAATTTGAACTTCCAACAAACCAACTTAATAAACCCTCGACCCAAAGCCGGAGGAAAAGTTGGTACCTACGACGGATCTTGAAACTACCAGTGTAGCCAAAACAATTCCAACCCCTAAAGATAAAACTAAAGAAACAGTATCATTAGGGACTACTGCGAAAATCGTTGAGTTGATAGAACAAGATTCACCAATGTTCTTACCATTCGATTCAGTAGGCATAGGATTTTCCCTAGGTGTTGGTTCCTTGCCAGCAGAAGATCTCTGTATGGTAGAAGTAGAGTGCGCAAACGCAACAGATGCCCCAACAACTATACTCCCGGCTAAGTATTGGACTCTCCATTTCGATGGAGCTAAATGTCGTTATGGAGCGGGGGCAGGTATAATTCTTACTTCACCCGAGGAGAAAGTCCTCCCATTCACTTTTAAATTAAACTTTGAATGTACAAACAACGGCGCTGAGTACGAAGCCCTCCTCCTTGGCCTTACCTTAGCCAAAAGAATTGGTATTGATAACATCAGAGTCCTGGGAGACTCGTAATTAGTGACAAACCAAGTTTCTGAGGTATATGAAACTAAAGCCGAACATTTGCAACTCTACAAAAATGTTGTATTAAATTTAAGCAAGGCGTTTAACTTTATATCCATTGAAGCAATCCCTCGAGAGAAAAATCTTCTCGCCGATTCAATAGCAACCTCAGCATCACGTTTTACTCCAAGCATGAGTTAAAGATACTCACTTCACAGTATCCATTCGTGATGAACCATTGATAAAAATAATGACAAATCCTCTTTCAAGCGGAAGTGAATCTACCATCCTAGACCATGTTGGAAATGATGCGGCTACTTTGGATTACTTAAATGCCTATGCGGCACTACATCTCTCCTATCACATGCTAGATTTATCCTTGATTCCACATTCGTCTTCCTACTTCGGAAATCCCGTAACGGATCTTCCCTCACAAATGGAACCTAGCATATACGCAATAGAAAATGGGGATGATCTAGATTTACCTCCAGCACCACCTGAGTTCGAAGAGGGTAACGCCTCTTTGATCGAAGAAACAATCGATGTCAACATCGGGACGAGAAGAGGAACCAGAATATTGAAACTAGGTTCTTCGTTAACCCCGAAAAGTGGAAATACATACTCGGATCCTCAAAGAACATCAGAAGGCATTTGCATTTAATTACAAGGAGATGACGGGAGTCGCACCCCACATTGCGGTGCACAACCTCGTCACTAGATCAGATGCAAAGCCAATTAAACAAAAATCAAGACCCATGAAGCCCAAAGTAGCTCTCATGGTAAAGAGAAGTAATAAAACTCCTTGGGTAGGATTCATCAAGCCGATTGACTACTCCCATGGGTATCTAACATCGTTCCCGTTCTCGAGAAGAATGGAAAGATACGCATTTGCATAGATTTCGAGACATCAACAAAGCATGTCCTAAGGATGATTTCCCATTACCATCCATAGACGTTATCGTTGATGCAACAGCTGGTTTTGAACTCTTGTCTCTCATGGATGGATTCTCTGGATACAACCAAATCAGAATATCTGAGCAAGATCAAGCTAAAACCACGTTTATAACTCCTTGGGGAACCTATTGCTACGTTGTTATGCCATTCGGTCTCAAGAATGCCGGTGCTACCTACCAGCGAGCTATGACATACATATTTCACGATCTAATTCATAAAATCATGGAATCTTACGTAGATGACTTATTGGCTAAAGCTAAGAAGCGTTGTGACCATCCCAAAGTACTCCGCGTCATTCTTTCACGTTTAATAGAATACGGAGTCACGCTAAATCCAGAGAAATGCGTCTTTGGTGTAACAGGAGGAAAACTCCTAGGCTATATCATATCGTCACGGGGAATAGATGTGGACCCAACCAAAATTCGGGCTGTCCTCGAAATGGTTCCACCTTGGATGAATCTGGAATCAGGTCATTTCTCGGAAAGCTAGGTGCAATCCGGAGATTTATCCCAGGACCTAAGCTTCGCCATTCATCCAATCAACAATTTACTCAAGAAAGACTATAGCATTGATTGGACTGAAGATTGCAATGAAGCTTTTGATGCGGTTAAGCGTTTCTTTTATCACCACCTACGCTAATGCCACCTAAGCTTAGATCACCCGTTAATCCTATATTCACGAGCTACGATGTCTCGCTTGGCTTTGCATGTTGGCCCAAGAAGATGATAACAAAGAGAACGTGTGATTTATTTCATTAGCCGAACAACTTTCTCGACTATGAAAACACATATACTGAGGCGAGAATGAGAATGCCTTGCCATAGTCTTTGCTACTAAACGCCTAAGACATTATATGCTGAATCAAGAAACGAAGGTCATGGTAAAAATGGACCATTTACGAACTTTTCTCACACAAGGGTCCTTATCTAAAAAGGCTGGACGTTTTATAACCTTAATGGGAGAGTTCGAATTAACATTTGTAAATCAGAAGTCGGTTAAAGGACAAATCATCGCGGATTGGTTAGCTGACAACCCATTAGACGGAGGTGATTTAGTAGATTTAGACTTTCCAGATGAATGCGTATACTACATTGAAACACGACCCGCTATCTCTGAGTGTCCTTGGTACACTGACATCGTTAATTATATCATGGACCATACGTACCCGGAGGTAGTTACACCACAACAAAGAAGGCGGTTGCGCATAATTGTAGCCAAATATGTCATTATAGAGCAGGTGCTCTATCGAAAAGCATTCGATGGAATGCTCTTAAGGTGTGTCGACACAGAAGAGTCCAAGAGGATTCTCCATGAATCCCACAGCGGTATATGTGGAGGCCACTTCGGTGGCCATGCCACCGCTCGAAAAATACATCGAATGGGCTATTTACGGCCCACTCTAGAACATGACGACGATAGAGTTTGCACACGAGTGTCATAAGTGCCAAGAATTCTCCCACGAGATCCACATGCCGGCCTGAAGCTCTGCTGACCAATCGCAACTCCATGGCCCTTTTCTACATGGGGTCTAGACTTAATAGGGAAATTCTCTCCCTCATCCACAGAGGCGGCCATAATTTTATAATCACGGCCCTTTGAATATTTTACCAAATGGGTGGAGGCCATGCCTCTTACTCTTGTACACAGTTACTGTGATCGCCAAGTTCATTTTGAACCAAATCATTTGCGAGTACGGTATCCATGAAATCATTATCTCCGATAATGGAACTTCTTTAAAAATGAAGAAGTTTCGAGAACTATGCGATAGATTTAAGATAAGCCATCATACGGCTTCCTTGTATTATCCCCAAGCCAACGGACAGGTGAAGCGACAAACAAAACAAAACAAAGCCATTCTCCTTAAAACGGTGAAAAAAACAAGCGAGATTGGCATTTGAAGTTATATCCGGCCTTGTGGGCCCACCGAACCTCAATAAGAACACCAGCGGGAGCAAATCCTTTCTCACTAGTATTTGGGGCGAAACGGTTCTCCCACTTGAGGTCGAAATACCCGAGTCTCCGCATTTCACTACTGAGGATTACGGATGAAGACGCTTACGAGAGAAGCACGTCTTTCCCAACTAGAAAGCCTAGATGAAACTAGGTTAGATGCTGAGCAGCGGCATAGAGCTTATGCTGACCGAATGTGCCGGCAGTACAACAAGAAGGTCTATGAACGCGACATATACGAAGGTGATCTAGTTCTAAGACTAGACAACCGGATCGATAAGAAGACCGGCGAAGGAAGGAAATTCCGGCCCAAATGGTTGGGCCCATACTGAGTCATGAAGGACTATGGAAATGGTGCATACCTCTTATGTACGTTAGAAGGTGAGGAGTTTGGCGAAACAGTCAATTCCCTGCACCTCAAACGTTTCTACGCATAAGCAGCTAACGCTACCTATATAGCTATCTACATTGCATTTTCATATAAATTAGGATCATTTTGTCCATTCGTTTCTTACACAAATTGTGATCAAGGAATCTATTCTCAAAATCAATTCATTACAAACTCATGATGTTGTTGGCACAAAACTTTCTAATCATATCTCTCCATTTTCACGATATCATCAATCACTTCAGAATCTTTTATCAAATAAAATCAAACATGATGAAGTCTTAACGGTAACCATACCAAGATCTGCAAGTTTGTTCTCGCTTTGATTTCTTCTTAGGATAGGTGTCTTGCCTATGGTCTATTCTAGAAGCTTCATGGTGTCACATCTATCCCATATATACATCTCTTTGGAAATAAGCATATACTGACATCTTACTCAAAAAGACAAGTCAAAAAGTGATTAAACAGAAAATTTTATTTTTACACATTTCCTTGCCCCACCAACCTTCGGTGATGAGCTTGCGTCTCTTACTAGTGACGTAGGGTTGGGAAAGGATGGAAATGCCCTTACTACTTGCCTATGCCTTGCCCACGGTGATAAACCCACGCTTCTTACTAGTAGCATGGGGCAAAGTGTAGGGGGTCCTCTTGACAAAGCAAACGTTAAAAGGTCATAAACAAACTATTCAAACTTTGAGTCAAAAACGAATGAATCAGATATTCAAAATTCCAAAAAGAGTCAAAAATCCTAAAAACCCAGGTTTTGTCTACTATGTGGCCATCTACGGGTCTAAGTCTGGATAAACCACAAAGCAAGTTGCATCCGAAACTATGAAGTCATTCGGGTGGAGTAAGCTTGTAGTTTTCAATTTGGTTCCACCAAAGCTTCGTCTGTCTTTCATCACTATCGTTTCACCATATTTCATAACTTGCGCCCTTCTTGGCTCTTGGTGATGAGCCCTCGCATCTTACTAGTTGCGTGGAGTTAGGAGTGGGGCAAGTTAATCTGTTCATCATACTGGTTATTTTCATCACTTTGCCAAAACAAACATGAGGTATCCAAATTGCTCACAGAAGCTAAGATTTAAGATCACAATATATCTACAATATCATGTATCAGCATCATGAAACACAAAAAGAAAGCAAGCATTTGCATCATCATTCTCCATTGCATACATATAAAAATTCTAAAAAGCATATAAAACATACATCGTAGTATACACGAGGAAGCTTTGGAAACGAGAAAGGAAAACACCGGTGACAAGTTTTGATCCAAAAAAAATGCATATATATAAATAATCAATGTTTATATCTGATGCCATCATGCTCTAGGCATGGTCAAAATGCTCAAAGAGCCCGTGATATACAAAAGAATCTATAGTACAAAATGCATAGGAGCCAGTAGTCTCTCGGCCCCTGCGCGACCCCTCGAAGGTGCGCGCCCTCGCTGGGGCTCTCGGCTACGCCGGCGCTCTGAATGCACGGAGGGCTCAGGGTCCCGAGGGGCAGCCATGGTCTCGCCACGAGAATGGCTCCTCATAAGACGCTCGGCTGTCCTATAGCCTGCCAACTCTGTACGGAGAGTCGACACCATCCTGGCCACGTGCCAAATGGGAGCGAAGATGTCGGTATGCCTACCAGCTGCTGAGGGCTCCCCGGCATCTACAGATAGCTCCGCATGGGTCCTATCCATGGGGATCATCAGGGAATCAGTGCATACCCTGCGGATCAGATCCCGCCACTCATCGACAGTCTCTGCAAACAAAGGAGAAAAATGAATCAGAAACTAGACAAGAGGCTAAAAGATACAATATCAAAACACAAGGAGAAATAGCAATTAAAACAAATCCTAAACTAAACAAGCATTGAAAGGAAGAAAAGATAACTTACTCGGATCACGGGCCTCAGATGGGTCGCTTGGGCCGGCACCCCCGCGAGATGCCTTTGCCGGCGAGGGCTGCTCTGTAGTAGGAGCAACATGACGCCCCGAAACGGACTCATCCTCTCCACCATGGCCCTGGGAGAGTGGCTCCTCTGAAACTAGAGTCTCTCTCTCTGCACTCTGCTCGGCCCTCTCGCTGCAAAATGATGTCACGAGTGTCATACCACTCAGGATCACTGTATCATCCGTCTGCTCCTCCGATCCTCCCTCTGTAAACTCCTCAGAATCGGAGTCAATATCTATGGGGTCATCGCTGCTATGTGAGCAGGACCCACAGCAATCTGAAGCAAAGGTGCCCGAGGCGCACCAGCTCTCCCTCTAGCCCGAACTATCCTCCCAGGCTGCAATGGGAGTGCCGGGAGTAATCACTTGTCCCGACCACGGCCTCTAGGCCCCCTCTAGCCCTCGCGGACTGATCTATAGGCCCGGGTGCCCTTTGGAGGAAGCATGCCCGTATATGGTAGGCCAAACTGGCTTTGAGGAACCCTGCTGAAAAAGGATGTACCTCCACTCGTCCCACGCGGTCAATAAGCTGCCCTGTGGTGGAGCAAGAAATCAATGTAAGAGTCTCCTCTCCCCATATACCGGCCATAAGCTGGTACGGTGTCGCCTCCATGTCTGTTGTAGTAAGAGAGGCAACTGGCTGGTGAGGTGCTCTAAGCACCGACATATCTGTCCATCTGGCTGCCCTCACAGCCCTGGATCTGCCACCTCCACGCCTGCCATAGGGGATAAAATGCTCATACACCCAACTCATGACTAGAGTAGGGTGGCTCAAAGACTGTCCCTGTAGACGGACCACCCTGTATAAATCATGGTAGGTGGTCCCCAGAATATCTGCGCCCCAGGCGTATATCCGGCCATGCCCCTCTATCTGTGCAATGATGGGGGCCCAGCAGTATAGTAAAGTATCCCCTCCCTTGTCCCCGATCAGCCTCGAGGCAAGGATCCCCATGATAGCCTGTCGAAATACGGGGATGGGCAAAGAAGGAATGGATCGAACTCTCACTCCCTTCTTTGACCCCGTCGAGATAGCTGCATCTCCCATGTAGCCTTGCCCACTGTGCAATCTGTGCTCGGGACCCTGCCGTCTCCAGTGTGAGTCTCCTCCCGATGATCGGGACCCCCAGGATACGGTAGACATCCTCCAAAGTGATGGTCCACTCACCACGGACCCCTGGCAATCGGAAAGTGTTCCGATCTGCATCCCAATATGAAAATAAGTCACAAAGTATGTGACTGGATGGTGTGACATGGGGCACGCGTGATATACGCAATATGCCGGCCCTCTGTAATGTATCCTCCTCATCCTGAGAAAGGGCATCCAATACCCCGAAATCCAATCACACTCTCTCTCTCGGCTCCATCTGATATACTCCTCCCTCTCCTGCATACACCCAAAAACACACAAAACAGGGCAAGTTAGTATCTGAATAATACCAAGAGAATCATAAAAACATATAGAAATGCAAGAAAATACAAGTGCAATCTCAAAAATTAAGTTCTTTTGCATTCTGTACAAAACCGCCGCCCTGAGCAGGGAGGCGGTTTTGTAACCACCTCCTAAAGGCGGTGGTCGTGTAACCGCCACCCACTGATCGGGGGCGGTCGTGTAACTGCCGCCACCAGCCGGGCGGCGGTCGCGGTCCAAAAACCCGCGCGGGTTGTTAACCCCAAAAAGGCCCAAAATGAGCAAAAATAGACCATTTAAACTAAAAATGGAGCCTACCCGGTAGGCGCCCCCTAGGTGGACCTTTTGAACCTAACATTTTCAAAAATAACCCCCATTATGGCCAATTTAGCATTTCAATTTTAAAGGGGGAAAAACACAAAATGGAAGAAAACCAACCTGTGATCGTTGAGGTCGGTGTTCCACTCGTGGAGGCATGATCACGATCTCGCTGCTGAACGTTTCGACTCTACTCGCGTGAGAAACCGTCACCGTGGGTCCCAGAGCTCAAAATCAATCAAATCGACTCGCGCAAATGAATAGGAAAATGGGCCCACTTTCATATATATATCGTTCTATTTCGTTTTAAAATGACTTTTTCGCAGGTTTGGAGCGCTGATGGAGGTAAGTTTCTATCCCATCACGAATGGTACGTTCTCCTTCCCTATTATTTTAGCGTTTATCTTCCAAGTTATTGCATCTATCTGCACTTGAGCTCTCTTTTCATTTTGCAGGTAGCGGGAATTTCGATGGCGTCATTTCAACACACGGACGAGTAAGGTATAGCTTCTAACTCCCCATTTCGGGACTGCCATACTCGGACCCAACGTTTTATGCCTCTTCATGGCTAAAACGCTTCTCAGAAGGGCAATATGTACGTACCCAAAATTGTAAGGTCTTGTCTTTTGCCCGAGCAGATGTAACAAGTGCCCGATGATGATACGAGTCTCCTCATGAGGTGTTCGGGATCGAAAAATCCCTCGGAGTATGCGTTAACATCCGCATGCCCAGCTTAGCCCCCGCGCCCTTTGTTTTCCCCTTTTTCCCTCTTTCCTTGGCCTCTTGACCTTGATGTGAAACCGCCGCCTGCGGGCGTCTCTGCAGCCACTGCGGTGGTCTGTAACCGCCGCCACTTTCGGGCGGCGGTCTGTGCGCGTTTTCCAGAACGCTCTTTTGACGTGACTCGCGTGAAATATCACGATTCACCAGCTTTTCTTTGCCGACTTGAGCATGCATTTATGTTTTTGGTCCCCTGGAATAGTGTTTTTCCTTTGTTTATTGTTTAGGAGTTCAATTTGGTTTTGGTTTTGAGTGTTGGAATTCCTATAAATGCATAGCTTGTCTTTGAGGCAAATGGCCACCATTTTTGTTAGAGTCTTCGATTTTCAGTGGTTTGGTCATTCGCTTGCTTAGGATTGATAGCATAGTTCATTTCATACTTGGTTAGTATTGTTCAGCTGTTGGTAAGCCACAGACCCATCTTGTGCGGGCGGTCTTTGTTATCTCATCCCAATCCGGTTAGAAGCTTGCCTCTAAATTTCTCTTTCTTTGTAGATTTGTTTTATTGTGTCTTGGAGTTCTTAGTTCATCCATTATATGCACAGTTAGCTTTATTCAGTTGTTGGTAAGCCACATATCCAACTTGTGCAAGCGGTGTCTTTATTTTATCGATCCATTGGAGCACGAATAGCTTAGGAAGCCATTAAAGTTGCGAGGTTTTGCTCTTCGTATAGGATAGTTCTGAGTTACGGTCGCTTCATGTTGCATGACTCATGATAAAATCCCGCTAGGAATCGCATAAGCCAAGCTCTGTACTCTTGCGCTATCCCTCTCCTACTCGCATTCTCGATGCATTTTGAGTTGTCCTTGTCCCAAAATCTACTCTTATCGGTGCTAGCATTACACGCTTTTCTGGATCCACGTGAACACGAAAGAATGAGGAGATCATCTTGAGGGACGAGATCACATACACCATCGGATTCGCCAGCATTACTGCGAGTCCAGGTTTTAAATTTCAAAGTTCTAGTCAGATTCATATCAAATAGAGTAGTTAATCGCTTTATTTCATTTCATTCTATTCTCGACATTGCCAGGGAAGCTGTGGGGATTGATAGTTTCTGAGAAACTATGATTCACTCCTCACTTACGAGGTAGGATCGAGAATCTTGCGAGTAGATTAGACAAACTATTTTTTATTTAGAATAATTCTACAAATCACACGAGGAAATAACTACACTCGGTTATCTTATGCTGTTTTTAAATTATTGTTTAGTTATTATTTCTAGATATGCTTAAAATAGTTTGCTTTCCTTAAAATTATTAAAATTTTCTTAGAAGAATAAAAGTTATACGATTAGATTTATTTCACATAGTTAGAATTTGCTTTCGTTACTGATTAGATTTGCATTTTGTTTCGTATGACAATCACGGGACCTCGAGAGCCCGGGGAATATATATTTGAGCCAATCGTGCCTCAACCAAACCTAGTCACAGCAATAGTTGACATAGACCAAAATCTCGGGATCTGAAGTATTCCGAGAACAACCACGCAGTTTACAAGCGATCGGTTCTCGGTTAAGAGGATTAAACATAGAAGACGACCAAGCACATGCGTTTTGGTCAAGTCGGCCAAACTACTGATTACCTAGAAAACATCCACATGGTGTAGAAGGGCTCGAAAGAGAACAAACATTCGGGTGTGATCCTCTAGTTCCACGACCCGAGACTTTGGAGACACCCTCGTAGATATAGATACCGACTTAAGAATCCGAGGTTGCGAGAACACACATGTAAGGTATTACGAGAAGATTGCACAACTATTGGTTCTAAACATAGAAGGAGAAAGCATACGATTCTTGGATACTAGGGATTAGAACTTGATCCCGCGTATGACCATAACGGGACCGCATGAACAACCAGAGTCTATGGTTGTGATCCACAGATCCCATAGCCCAATGAATCCACAAGTCGATTAGACATAGACACTAGCCTACGCATCTTGGTATTCGAGTCCACTCCACTTCCACCTATCATCATCGAACAAGCTGTCCTTACTAGATATAGCGGCTAATGAAGCTAGGGAATTCTGGACTAGGCCAGAAAATCATCCATAGAGTCATTATATTCATCATCCACTATATGACCTTATCGGGAGATATACACGAAACAATCCCAGGTCATTTTCCACGTATTCCATGACCCATAGATCGAATCACGCGAGCTCGATATTGATTGGAGCCTTCGAGCAGTCATCCTTGCTGATCGATCTATCACACCAGTCCAAGTTAGAAGGGCCTTCTTTGCCTTAGATTCACAAATTCCACTAGTGCGTGTCGAAGACATTAGACTGCCTAACTAGTTTGTCTGCATATTCTACCCCACCAGCTGTCTCGGCACGACCTCGGGAGGTCGGGTACGCGGAAGAGTTACTTGTTGATTCTCACACTCACCTGTCACTTTTCCGACGTACAAAATTGGTGAACCCAACGTGAAACAAACAATTGTTTCACCTTCTCTTTGAGAAGTTTCAAATCTTCTCTCAATCACCTTCGCTCCTTCCCATTATTCTGCGGGTATTCATATACCCCCCGAATATGTCGGGATTCGATGCATATGGCAGACCCCTCTTGGGTCTTGAGGCATACTACGCCCAAAAAATAGGCAATCATCACCCTCACTCTCTCGGTATGGGGTGACAACTATTGACTAATCGAGTTGTCAACACAAACCCCAAGAATCAGATATAGTTCGTCTTTTCAAACTGAGGAGTTAGATCAACCCCCTCGAACCCAACAAACAGAGCCTTCAGGTTCAAACAATATGACGTTTACCGGAGAATCTGGTTCATCTCCTCAAATGCTACTCAGACCACAAATTAGTAGGCAATCGGATCCATACCTGTCTTAGATGATGGAAAATCCAATACGTTATCCTAGGAGTGAACAACGCTCCCGGGGAATGTACCCACCTGTAGGAGGTTTACAAATACAACCCAAAATCTCTTTTCAAGAAAATACCTCTATGCCACTGCATACAGGAAATATTCTTGGAGAAACTTGGCAAGATAGCGATCAGTTTATGACAGGATATCACGTACCTTTACAACACCAAGGTATACAACAAACGCCGCTTAGGCAAAGTACCGTGACTTCACCAAATGAAGTCATTTCAACCGTTAGTAGAAAGAGTGAGAGGGTTAGAAATTGCTCAAGCAAGTCAAATTCTCCGTTCATACAAACAGGAAGTTCCAATCCTCCATACCACTGCGGCCGGTAGATCTCCTTACAGGAATAGGCACGTTAGGCATGCCTCCTCAATATCCACAACAAACCCCAACAAGGCCTATCATCTCTAACACAATTCCTCCCGGTCTAGTGTCGAACAGTCCGTTCCTTGATAATACCCCATCCTACTTAAACATATACTCTAAATCACCACAAGGAGATATGTTCTCCTCTCCCGGCATGTTTTCTCAAACACGGGGACCTCCTTATGCCCCTACCAACATCGCTGCACCGTATCAACAACCTATCCCACCACCACTCCCTCGTGCAAACACCATCAATGGTGAAAGCTATGCGATAGGGACTTATTCAGAATACCTAAAGGAACCCTTAGATTTCACCATACGAAGCGTCATGCTTCCAAGACCTCTCCCTGATTTGCCCAAGTTCAAGGGTGAGGGAGATCCAAATGCACATATCAAAGCTTACGCTACTGACCATTCGAAATTACTCCCATGGGATGGGGTTGTTCTTTAAATATTCCCCAAAACGCTTGGAAGGCATTGCTCTCGATTGGTATTACTGAGAATACACGGGCTTCCATACATTCATTCAAACAACTTGTGTCTGAGTTCATCAAGGCCTTCGACATGAACAAACTATTAAGAACAGGAATCAGGGAGTTCTTACACATCAAACAAGAGCATAACGAGTCTGTCGCCCACTTCATCCAAAGGTGGCGTACCGTCCTTTATTCATCAGCAAGTGCTCCAAACATGGATCAGATGGAACTATGTGATTTATTCCTTCATTCTCTCAGCAAGGAGGTGAAGGAAGAAGTCCAGAAGTTCCCACTAAGAACTTACGATGAAGTACTTGAGAGCGCTCTTCGAATAGACCAAGCAGCGATAGATAGTGGTCGTAAGACATATGGAACAAATGGGAGGTTAATCACCTCCACTCAAAACACTACAACTACCACAAATGTCAATCAAGGACCCAAAATCCTTAACAAAAATCATGGGGTAACAACGGATGGGGTAACCGAACCAGCCCAAGAGGGTAAATGTTGTTAATGCTCCGTTACAAACAAACAACCAACGAAACAACAACTTTACCCCGACAATCAATACAGTGGATTTTAACCATCCAACAACAACAACAACAACAACGGTGAAATCCCATACAAGGGCCAAGCCAAAACTCATTTGGTTACCAAAACCAAAGTCAAAACCAAAAACAACAATTCCAAAACTTTGGTCCTAATAGGCAACAGTTTGATCGGAATTTTAGGCCACAATACACACCAAACCAACAAAGCGGAATTCTGACCCCAATTCTTATTGTGGTTTCCATAAAATTCGGGGTCACGATACTAGAACGTCTGTGACTACTGATAAATTTATGCAACGCTTGCCGAGAAGAACAAAGACAGTTCTTCACGAGACTGTTTTTTAGCGGATCCGTCTCATCATCACCAAATACTCTCGTAGGGGCAGTTTCTCCTCAGAATGCTCCCCTCAAGATCTTTAATGATCCGCTCCCAAATCATGATAGCAATAGGCTGAATCCAACCGGAACAAACAAAGGTGCAGTGACGGGAAACAATGATCATGAAGCCTCGACTTCATTAAATCCGTCAGTTGCGCCACAGTTGGGAGCTCAACCGAGACCTAAGATAGTCAGTTTGGTAGAATTAGACGTTGAACTACCTATCGAAGCTATAACAAGAACACGAGAGTATTTCTCTCAACCAAGCCCAAGTCATCTGCCAGAGACAGATAAGAGTCATCAAATAGTTGAAAAACCCATCGGTGCCTATGATTTAATTAGTGACCTAACAAAGACCTTCTCACACATTTCATTTTTGGACTTACTAAAGAACTCTCCCCCTCACAGAGCTGCTCTTTTAGAAGCATTAGGTCTAGGCCATCTAATTAACATCACTCCACCTCCCGAAACACAAGTAAATCACGTAGATTTTGATATCCACCCTCCGGGGCAGCCGGACAAGGATGTCGAATTCATTTTCAAAATAAGTAAAATGCCCACAGAATCTTTGAGATCACATGCCGAGGTGACCCACCTTACACTTGCAAGTGTGGGTTTATAATAACTATGTAAAATGGGATGGTTGTGATGGGGCCATGATTAACATAGTCCCTTTCTCTTTCCTCCAAAAACTTGGATATGGAGAAACAAATTGTTCCACTACACGAAATACCTTGAGAGGCTATGATAGCCTTAAAGCCACTTCGATAGGAACTATAATACTGCCGGTCACCTTAGGGCCCAAAACCATCTTGGCTGAGTTTTATATTATAGATCGGGAAACTAACTATAATATGATCCTCGGCCGACCTTGGATACATCGAATGAAGGCAATCCCTTCCACTTTATTTCAAGAAGTAAGATTCTTGCATCTAGGAAAGGTATTTATAGCCAAAGGCGATCCAAAACCTTTCGATTTACACCTAGCTGATTTAAAGAAAAGACCAGGGGTGCACTCAGAATTTGAACTTCCAACAAACCAACTTAATAAACCCTCTGACCCAAAGCCAGAGGAAAAGTTGGTACCTACGACGGATCTTGAAACTACCAGCATATCCAAAACAATTCCAACCCCTAAAGATAAAACTAAAGAAACAGTATCATTAGGGACTACTGCGAAAATCGTTGAGTTGATAGAACAAGATTCACCAATGTTCTTACCATTCGATTCAGTAGGCATAGGATTTTCCCTAGGTGTTGGTTCCTTGCCAGTAGAAGATCTCTGTATGGTAGAAGTAGAGTGTGCAAACGCAACAGATGCCCCAACAACTATACTCCCGGCTAAGTATTGGACTCTCCATTTCGATGGAGCTAAATGTCGTTATGGAGCGGGGGCAGGTATAATTCTTACTTCGCCCGAGGAGAAAGTCCTCCCATTCGCTTTTAAATTAAACTTTGAATGTACAAACAATGGCGCTGAGTACGAAGCCCTCCTCCTTGGCCTTACCTTAGCCAAAAGAATTGGTATTGATAACATCAGAGTCCTGGGAGACTCGCAATTAGTGACAAACCAAGTTTCTGAGGTATATGAAACTAAAGCCGAACATTTGCAACTCTACAAAAATGTTGTATTAAATTTAAGCAAGGCGTTTAACTTTATATCCATTGAAGCAATCCCTCGAGAGAAAAATCTTCTCGCCGATTCAATAGCAACCTCAGCATCACGTTTTACTCCAAGCAATGAGTTAAAAGATACCCAGTTCACAGTGTCCATTCGTGATGAACCATTGATAAAAATAATGACAAATCCTCTTTCAAGCGGAAGTGAATCTACCATCCTAGACCATGTTGGAAATGATGCGGCTACTTTGGATTACTTAAATGCCTATGCAGCACTACATCTCTCCTATCACATGCTAGATTTATCCCTGATTCCGCATTCGTCTTCCTACTTCGGAAATCCCGTAACGGATCTTCCCTCACAAATGGAACCTAGCATATACGCAATAGGAAATGGGGATGATCTAGATTTACCTCCAGCACCACCTGAGTTCGAAGAGGGTAACGCCTCTTTGATCGAAGAAACAATCGATGTCAACATCGGGACAGAAGAGGAACCAAGAATATTGAAACTAGGTTCTTCGTTAACCCCAGAAGAAGTGGAAATACATACTCAGATCCTCAAAAGAACATCGAAGGCATTTGCATTTAATTACAAGAGAGATGACGGAGTCACACCCCACATTGCGGTGCACAACCTCGTCACTAGATCGATGCAAAGCCAATAAACAAAAATCAAGACCCATGAAGCCCAAAGTAGCTCTCATGGTAAAGAGGAAGTAATAAAACTCCTTGGTAGGATTCATCAAGCAAGTTGACTACTCCCATGGGTATCTAACATCGTTCCCGTTCTCGAAGAAGAATGGAAGATACGCATTTGCATAGATTTCACGAGACATCAACAAAGCGTGTCCTAAAGATGATTTCCCATTACCATCCATAGACGTTATCGTTGATGCGGCGGCTGGTTTTGAACTCTTGTCTCTCATGGATGGATTCTCTGGATCAACCAAATCAGAATATCGAGCAAGATCAAGCTAAAACCACGTTTATAACTCCTTGGGAACCTATTGCTACGTTGTTATGCCATTCGGTCTCAAGAATGCGGTGCTTTCCTACCCAGCGAGACTATGACATACATATTTCACGATCTAATTCATAAAATCATGGAATCTTACGTAGATGACTTATTGGCTAAAGCTAAGAAGCGTTGTGACCATCTCAAAGTACTCCGTCATTCTTTCACGTTTAATAGAATACGGAGTCACGCTAAATCCAGAGAAATGCGTCTTTGGTGTAACGGAGGAAAACTCCTAGGCTATATCATATCATCACGGGGAATAGATGTGGACCCAACCAAAATTGGGCTGTCCTCGAAATGGTTCCACCTTGATGAATGCGGAATCGGTCATTTCTCGGAAAGCTAGGTGCAATCCGAGATTTATCCAGACTTAAGCTTATTATTCATCCAATCAACAATTTACTCAAGAAGGACTATAGCATTGATTGGACTGAAGATTGCAATGAAGCTTTTGATGCAGTTAAGTGTTTTCTGTTATCACCACCTACGCTAATGCCACCTAAGCTAGATCACCCGTTAATCCTATATTCGCGAGCTACCAATGTCTCGCTGGCTTGCATGTTGGCCCAAGAAGACGATAACAAAAGAGAACGTGTGATTTATTTCATTAGCCGAACACTTCTCGACTATGAAACATGCTATACACAGGCAGAACGAGAATGCCTTGCCATAGTCTTTGCTACTAAACGCCTAAGACATTATATGTTGAATCAAGAAACGAAGGTCATGGTAAAAACGGACCATTTACGAACTTTTCTCACACAAGGTTCCTTGTCTAAAAAGGCTGGACATTTTATAACCTTAATGGGAGAGTTCGAATTAACATTTGTAAACCAGAAGTCGGTTAAAGGACAAATCATCGCGGATTGGTTAGCTGACAACCCATTAGACGGAGGTAATTTAGTAGATTTAGACTTTCCAGATGAATGCGTATACTACATTGAAACACGACCCGCTATCTCTGAATGTCCTTGGTACACTGACATCATTAATTATATCATGGACCATACGTACCCGGAGGCAGTTACACCGCAACAAAGAAGGCGGTTGCGCATAATTGTAGCCAAATATGTCATTATAGAGCAGGTGCTCTATCGAAAAGCATTCGATGGAATGCTCTTAAGGTGTGTCGACACAGAAGAGTCCAAGAGGATTCTCCATGAATCCCACAGCGGTATATGTGGAGGCCACTTCGGTGGCCATGCCACCGCTCGAAAAATACATCGAATGGGCTATTTCTGGCCCACTCTAGAACATGACGCGATAGAGTTTGCACGCAGGTGTCATAAGTGCCAAGAATTCTCCCACGAGATCCACATGCCAGCACAAGCTCTACAACCAATCGCAACTCCATGGCCCTTTTCTACATGGGGTCTAGACTTAATAGGGAAATTCTCTCCCTCATCCACAGACGGCCATAATTTTATAATCATGGCCATTGAATATTTTACCAAATGGGTGGAGGCCATGCCTCTTACTACTGTACTGGTTTTGTGATCGCCAAGTTCATTTTGAACCAAATCATTTGCAAGTACGGTATCCGCAAATCATTATCTCCGATAATGGAACTTCTTTTAAAAATGAAGAAGTTCGTGAACTATGCACGATAATTTAAGATAAGCCATCATCTGGCTTCCTTGTATTATCCCCAAGTCAACGGACGGTGAAGCGACAAACAAAACACTAAAAGCCATTCTCCTTAAAAAGGTGAAAAGAAAACAAGCGAGATTGGCATTTGAAGTTATATCCAGCCTTGTGGGCCCACCAAACCTCAATAAGAACACCAGCGGGAGCAACTCCTTTCTCGCTAGTATTTGGGGCAGAATCAGTTCTCCCACTTGAGGTCGAAATACCCAGTCTCCGCATTTCATTACAAGGGATTCTGGATGAAGACGCTTATAGAGAAGCACGTCTTTCCCAACTAGAAATCCTAGATGAAACTAGGTTAGATCTTTGAGTAGCGGCATAGAGCTTATCTTTGACCGAATGTGCCGCGTATAACAAGAAGGTCTATGAATGTGACATATACGAAGGTGATCTAGTTCTAAGACTAGACAACCGGATCGATAAGAAGACCGGCGAAGGAAGGAAATTCCGGCCCAAATGGTTGGGCCCATACCGAGTCATGAAGGACTATGGAAATGGTGCATACCTCTTATGTACGTTAGAAGGTGAGGAGTTTGGCGAAACAGTCAATTCCCTGCACCTCAAACGTTTCTACGCATAAGCAGCTAACGCTACCTATATAGCTATCTACATTGCATTTTCATATAAATTAGGATCATTTTGTCCATTCGTTTCTTACACAAATTGTGATCAAGGAATCTATTCTCAAAATCAATTCATTACAAACTCATGATGTTGTTGGCACAAAACTTTCTAATCATATCTCTCCATTTTCACGATATCATCAATCACTTCAGAATCTTTTATCAAATAAAATCAAACATGACGAAGTCTTAACGGTAACCATACCAAGATCTGCAAGTTTTTTCTCGCTTTGATTTCTTCTTAGGATAGGTGTCTTGCCTATGGTCATTATAGAAGCTTCATGGTGTCACATCTATCCCATATATACATCTCTTTGGAAATAAGCATATCTTGACATCTTACTCAAAAAGACAAGTCAAAAGTGATTAAACAGAAAATTTTATTTTTACACATTTCCTTGCCCCAACCTTCGGTGATGAGCTTGCGTCTCTTACTAGTGACGTAGGGTTGGGAAAGGATGGAAATGCCCTTACTCGCTATGCCTTGCCCACGGTGATAAACCCACGCTTCTTACTAGTAGCATGGGGCAAAGTGTAGGGGGTCCTCTTGACAAAGCAAATGTTAAAAGGTCATAAACAAACTATTCAAACTTTGAGTCAAAAACGAATGAATCAGATATTCAAAATTCCAAAAGAGTCAAAAATCCTAAAAACCCGGGTTTTGTCTACTATGTGGCCATCTACGGGTCTAAGTCTGGATAAACCGCATAAAAGCAAGTTGCATCCAAACTATGAAGTCATTCGGGTGGAGTAAGCTTGTAGTTTTCAATTTGGTTCCACAAAGCTTCGTCATCTTTCATCACTATCGTTTCACCATATTTCATAACTTGCGCCCTTCTTGGCTCTTGGTGATGAGCCCTCGCATCTTACTAGTTGCGTGGAGTTAGGAGTGGGGCAAGTTAATCTGTTCATCATACTGGTTATTTTCATCACTTTTCCAAAACAAACATGAGGTATCCAAATTTCTCACAGAAGCTAAGATTTAAGATCACAATATATCTACAATATCATGTATCAGCATCATGAAACACAAAAAGAAAGCAAGCATTTGCATCATCTGTTCTCCATTGCATACATATAAAAAAACATATAAAACATACATCGTAGTATACACGAGGAAGCTGGAAACAGAAAGGGAAAACACCAGTGACAAGTTTTGATCCAAAAACATGAATGCATATATATAAATAATCAATGTTTATATACAATGCCATCATGCTCTAGGCATGGTCAAAATGCTCAAAGAGCCCGTGATATACAAAAGAATCTATAGTACAAAACGCATAGGAGCCAAGTAGTCTCTCAACCCCTGCGCGACCCCTCTGAAGGTGCGCGCCCTCGCCTAGGGCTCCGGCTACGCCGGCGCTCTGAATGCACGGAGGGCTCAGGGTCCCGAGGGGCAGCCGCGGTCTCGCCACGAGAATGGCTCCTCATAAGACGCTCGGCTGTCCTATAGCCTGCCAACTCTGTACGGAGAGTCGACACCATCCTGGCCACGTGCCAAATGGGAGTGAAGATGTCAGTATGCCTACCGGCTGTTGAGGGCTCCCCAACATCTAGAGATAGCTCCGCACGGGTCCTATCCATGGGGATCATCAGGGAATCAGTGCATACCCTGCGGATTAGATCCCGCCACTCATCGACAGTCTCTGCAAACAAAGGAGAAAAATGAATCAGAAACTAGACAAGAGGCTAAAAGATACAATATCAAAACACAAGGAGAAATAGCAATTAAAACAAATCCTAAACTAAACAAGCATTGAAAGGAAGAAGAGATAACTTACTCGGATCACCGGGCCTCAAAGATGGGTCGCTAGGGCCAGCACCCCCCGCGAGATGCAGCATTGCTGACTGAGGGGCTGCTCCTGTAGTAGGAGCAACATGATGCCCCGCAACGGACTCATCCTCTCCACCATGGCCCTGG
Source organism: Taxus wallichiana var. yunnanensis (assembly GCA_018340775.1). NCBI lineage: Eukaryota > Viridiplantae > Streptophyta > Pinopsida > Cupressales > Taxaceae > Taxus > Taxus wallichiana. Next base: position 272,691,147 of record CM031242.1, on the reverse strand, counting down.
GAGAGTGGCTCCTCTGAAACTAGAGTCTCTCTCTCTGCACTCTGCTCGGCCCTCTCTGCCTGCATGATGTCCTGAGTGTCATACCACTCAGGATCACTGTCATCCGTCTGCTCCTCCGATCCTCCCTCTGTAAACTCCTCAGAATCGGAGTCAATATCTATGGGGTCATCGCTGCTGTGAGCAGGACCCACAGCAATCTGAAGCAAAGGTGCCCGAGGCGCACCAGCTCTCCCTCTAGCCCGAACTATCCTCCTGGCTGCAATGGGAGTGCCAGGAGTAATCACTGTCCAACCACGGCCTCTGGCCCCCTCAGCCTCGTGGGGTGATCTATAGGCGGTGCCCTTTGGAGGAAGCATGCCCGTATATGGTAGGCCAAACTGCTGAGGAACCCTGCTGAAAGGATGTACCTCCACTCGTCCCACGCGGTCAATAAGCTGCCCTGTGGTGGAGCAAGAAATCAATGTAAGAGTCTCCTCTCCCTATATACTCGGCCATAAGCCGGTGCGGTGTCGCCTCCATGTATCTGCTTTGTAGTAAGAGAGGGCAGGCCCAGTGGTGAGGTGCTCTAAGCACCGACATATCTGTCCATCTGGCTGCCCTCACAGCCCCGGGATCTGCCACCTCCACGCCTCTGCCATAGGGGATAAAACACTCATACACCCAACTCATGACTAGAGTAGGGTGGCTCAAAGACTGTCCCTGTAGACGGACCACCCTATATAAATCATGGTAGGTGGTCCCCAGAATATCTGCGCCCCAGGCGTATATCCGGCCATGCCCCTCTATCTGTGCAATGATGGGGGCCCAGCAGTATAGTAAAGTATCCCCTCCCTTGTCCCCGATCATCCTCGAGGCAAGGATCCCCATGATAGCCTGTCGAAATACGGGGATGGGCAAAGAAGGAATGGATCGAACTCTCACTCCTTCTTTGACCCCATCAGAGATAGCCACATCTCCCATGTAGCACCCCAGCCCACTGTGCGATCTGTGCTCGGGACCTGCCATCTCTAGTGTGAGTCTCCTCCCGAGATGATCGGGACCCCAAAATATGGTAGGCATCCTCCAAAGTATGGTCCACTCACCACGGACCCCAGCGGTCGGAAAGTGTTCCGATCTGCATCCCAATATGAAAATAAGTCACAAAGTATGTGGTGGATGGTGTGACATGGGGCACGCGTGATATACGCAATATCTTGCCCTCTGTAATGTATCCTCCTCATCTGAGAAAGGGCATCCAATACCCCGAAAGCCAATCACACTCTCTCTCTCTGGCTCCATCGATATACTCCTCCCTCGCTTTGCATACACCCAAAAACACACAAAAACAGGGCAGTTAGTATCTGAATAATACAAGAGAATCATAAAAACATAGAAATGCGAAAAATACAAGTGCGAGTCTCAAAATAAGTTCTTTTGCATTACTATGTAAAACCGCCCTGCCACGAGCGGGAGGTGGTTTTAACCGCCGCCCGGCTGGGGCGGTCGTGTAACCGTGCCACGGCGGCGGCGGTCCCTGCCAGCCACTGGCCGGGCGGCGGTCATGTCCGAAAACCCGCGGGTTGTTAACCCCAAAAAAAGCCTAAAATGAGCAAAAATAGACCATTTAAACTAAAAATGGAGCCTACCCGGTAGGCGCCCCCTAGGTGGACCTTTTGAACCTAACATTTTCAAAAATAACCCCCATTATGGCCAATTTAGCATTTCAATTTTAAAGGGGAAAAACACAAAATGGAAGAAAACCAACATGTGTGATCGGAGGTCGGTGTTCGCTCGTGGAGGCATGATCACGATCTTCTGTGAACATTTCGACTCTACTCGTGTGAGAAACCGTCACCGTGGGTCCCAGAGCTCAAAATCAATCAAATCGACTCACGCAAATGAATAGGAAAATGGGCCCACTTTCATATATATATATCATTATATTTCGTTTTAAAATGACTTTTTCGCGAGGTTTGGAGAGGCGATGGAGGTAAGTTTCTATCCCCATGCGAATGGTACATTCTCCTTCCCTATTATTTTAGCATTTATCTTCAAAGTTATTGTATCTATCTACACTTGAGCTCTCTTTTCATTTTGCGGGTAGTGGGAATTTCGATGGCGTCATTTCAACACATGGGACGAGTAAGGTATAGCTTCTAACTCCCATTTCGGGACTGCCATACTCGGACCCAACATTTTATGCCTCTTCATGGCTAAAACGCTTCTCAGAAGGGGAGGGTATATGTACGTACCCAAAATTGTAAGGTCTTTGTCTTTGCCAGAAAATGTAACAAGTGCCCGATGATGATACGAGTCTCCTCATGAGGTGTTCGGGATCGAAAAATCCCTCGGAGTATGTGTTAACATCCCGCATGCCCTACTTAGCCCCCTCGCCCTTTGTTTTCCCCTTTTTCCCTCTTTCCTTGGCCTCTTGACCTTGATGATGAAACCGCCGCCACCACTGCCGCGGTCTGTCCGCTGCTGCGGCGCTATAACATGCTTTCTCGGGCGGCGGTCTGCTGCGTTTTCCGAAATGCTCTTTTGACGTGACTCGCGTGAAATATCACGATTCACCATTTTCTTTGCCAACTTGAGCATGCATTTATGTTTTTGGTCCCTGGAATAGTGTTTTCCTTTGTTTATTGTTTAGGAGTTCATTTGGTTTTGGTTTTGAGTGTTGGAATTCCTATAAATGCATAGCTTGTCTTGAGGCAAATGGCCACCATTTTTTTGTTAGAGTCTTCGATTTTCGGTGGTTTGGTCATCGACTTAGCTTAGGATTGATAGCATAGTTCATTTCATACTTGGTTAGTATTGTTCAGCTGTTGGTAAGCCACAGACCCATCTTGTGCAGGCAGTGTTGTTATCTCATCCCAATCCAGTTAGAAGCTTGCCTCTGAATTTCTCTTTGTTGTAGATTTGTTTTATTGTGTCTTGGAGTTCTTAGTTCAATCCATTATATGCCTGGTTAGCTTTATTCAGCTGTTGGTAAGCCACATATCCAACTTGTGCAAGCAGTGTCTTTATTTTATCCAATCCATTGGAACAGAATAGCTTAGGAAGCCATTAAAGTTGCAGGTTTTGCTCTTCGTATAGGATAGTTACAGGTTCTGGTCGCTTCATGTTGCATGACTCGCAGTAAAATCCCGCTAGGAATCGCATAAGCCAAGCTCTGTACTCTTGCGCTATCCCTCTCCTACTCGCATTCTCGGTCTGCATTCTGAGTTGTCCTTGTCCCAAAATCTACTCTTATCGGTGCTAGCATTACACGCTTTTCTGGATCCACGTGAACACGAAAGAATGCGAGGAGATCATCTTTTGAGGGGATGAGATCACATACACCATCGGATTCGCCACTGTTCAATGGAGTCCAGGTTTTACATTTCAAAGTTCTAGTCAGATTCATATCAAATAGAGTAGTTAATCGCTTTATTTCATTTCATTCTATTCTCGACATTGCCAGGGAAGCTGTGGGGATTGATAGTTTCTGAGAAACTATGATTCACTCCTCACTTCTGAGGTAGGATCGAGAATCTTTCTGGTAGATTAGACAAACTGTTTTATTTAGAATAATTCTACAAATCACACAGGCAAATAACTACACTCGGTTATCTTATCTTTTTAATTATTGTTTAGTTATTATTTCTAGATATGCTTAAAATAGTTTGCTTTCCTTAAAATTATTAAAAGTTTTCTTAGAAGAATAAAAGTTATACGATTAGATTTATTTCACATAGTAGAATTTGCTTCGTTCTGAGTTAGATTTGCATTTTGTTTCGTATGACAATCACGGGACCTCGAGAGCCCGGGAATATATATTTGAGCCAATCGTGCCTCAACCAAACCTAGTCACAGCAATAGTTGACATAGACCAAAATCTCAGGATACAAGTATTCCGAACAACCACGCATTCAAGCTGATCGGTTCTCGGTTAAGAGGATTAAACATAGAAGACGACTGAAGCACATGCGTTTTGGTCAAGTCGGCCAAACTACTGATTACCCTAGAAAACATCCACATGAGTTTGTAGAAGGGCTCGAAGAGAGCAAACATTCGGGTGTGATCCTCTAGTTCCACAACCCGACGGCTGGAGACACCCTCGTAGATATAGATACCACTTAAGAATCCAGGGTTGCGAGAACACACAGTAAGGTATTACGAGAAGATTGCACAACTATTGGTTCTAAACATAGAAGCGAGAAAAGCATACGATTCTTGGATCTTAGGGGTTAGAACTTGATCCCGCATATGACCATAACGGGACCGCAACAACCAAGAGTCTATGGTTGTGATCCACAGATCCCACACCCAACGAATCCACAAGTCGATTAGACATAGACACTAGCCTACGCATCTTGGTATTCGGTCCACTCCACTTCCACCTATCATCATCAAACAAGCGTCCCTTACTAGATATAGTGGCTAACGAAGCTAGGGAATTCTGGACTAGGCCAAAAATCATCCATAGAGTCATTTATATTCATCATCCACTATATGACCTTATCGGAGATATACACGAAACAATCCCGAGTCATTTTCCACGTATTCCACAACCCATAGATCGAATCACGCCCAGAGCTCGATATTGATTGGAGCCTTGAGCGATCATTCTTGCTGATCAATCTATCACACCGATCCAAGTTAGAAGGGCCTTCTTTGCCTTAGATTGACAAATTCCACTAGTGCGTATCGAAGACATTATCTTGCCTAACTAGTTTGTCTGCATATTCTACCCCACCGGTACATGTCTCGGAACGACCTCGGGAGGTCAGTGCGCGGAAGAGTTACTTGTTGATTCTCACGCTTTCTGTCACTTTTCCAACGTACAGTTTCCTTCTACCCATCTACGTGCATTAAAATCAGGTCTAGTGCTAAATCTCTGAGAAAATTCATCCTCCGTGTTCTTGAACCATGATTCAACACTTTCAAGAATTAAAAATTATGTCATTACTCATTACCTACATCATGATGTATTCCATCTCCCACTACAACTTTTCAAAGAGTTTCCCATCAACCGAACCAAGATGTAGTCATTCTTACCCTTATCACAAAAGAAAGGAACCCCATGTGTACCTGCCTATCACCTATGATCCAATTTTAGTTTAGTTGGAAACATCATCTATGATCCAAGTTTAGGAGAATTGGAAGGAAGTAAAACATACAACCATCATAGAGCTCAAGACAGCTTCTAGGTCCTTGCGGTCATTCCAAACAAAAATGCTTAATAGATTGAATAACTTAAACCAAAATAGAAAGAAGTTGTAAAATCATCCATTCTCGATCATAAACATAAATGAGAAAGAGCTATGAGAAAGATGTATGCATTAGAATTATCAATGGTCATATTCATTATAAGTTGATAACCTCATTACATTCATGGAGCCATTACAAAATGTTACAAAGAAGCAGACCACATTCATGCATTATATCTGGACTCATATGACTAAACTCTCAAAATATATTTATAACCCCATACCCTTGATACATCCTTCCCTAAACCCAATTACCCAAACTAACAAATTTCTTCCAATATTTCTGCAGAGCTCCGCCCTCTATCTATATATATCTTTTCCTTACGTAGGCACTTGTATATATAGGATTTCTAGACTACCAACTCATCCTCCAAAGTGCCCTCGGATCTGATTCCATGTGTCTGAATGTGGTCCTCCATGCGAGCATGATCCTGAAGGCCTGAGCTTTCCATTCTTTACCATGATGAGCTTAGAAGCTTCTACTACATGCATGCTCCTTCCGGGGCCAACCTATTGCCGAGTTGACACCTTATCCACTCGCATGTGTAGTCGGGTCATTTTTTTCACGTCTTCTACCAAAACACCTAAAATGGATAAGTCTCGAACCCTTGGTTTTGTCCAAGTGTGCGCCATGGGTTTCCTTTAGGTCTTCCTTAATCCCTGACTTGCATGCCTTATCCTTGCACACTTTTCTTCAACTAGGCCTTGCATACCTATGTGCCTTCTTATACTTAGCCAATATTTAAGGGGCCCAACATAAAGTATCAAAGTCACCCCATTAATATAATACTTAAGTCGTCATTTCCTTACCTACTTCAAATCCTCTTGAGGAATGTAATCCTCTTTAAATTGATGTTTTTTGGGTCACCACTTGTTCATATAATGAATATACCCCACTCACTCAATAAAATTCCAAGGTGGTTATTACCACTCCTCCTTAAGAGTATACCCAACAATCTTCATCATCCAAACCCATGGTGTCCATATTATTTTCCCTAGACCTATTGCTCTTGAACAAAATATCACAAAACAACTTCACCAGGCCCTAGTTAAGATGCCCCTTTATGAGCTTCTCTAAAGCTCACTAGATCATAGAAAATCCCTCATAGAAACTCTTAAATACACCCCTATCGCTAGTGATAAGGCTCATCCCTTTGCATCTCTTTTTATATCTCTTACTTCTTTGACTTCAATATCTTTTGACTACACTTTGAAATTATGGAAATCATACTAGAAGATCATGAACTTCCCCTCTTAATCATTGTTTAAATCAACAAAACCTTGATTCATTGAGCTATGGTAGAAAGTAGAGCTAGAATAAAATAATATCATCCCATACCTTTGAATAAATCAATCTTCGTAAGTCCATCATCATCCAATAACCCATGGTCTTGTGCAATTTCAATGATGCTATCACCCCGCATTGGGTATAGTTATTATTCCCATCCACATTGGTGAAAAAATAATACATTAAATATTCTATATCATAGAAGCGGAGTTTCAATCTAGTGCCTTATTGGGAAGACCTTAGATTCATAGTATGTGTTGCATCCCTTCCAACCTCCATCAATGTATCAAATATGAACACAAGGGGAAGATTCTATTACTCCTCACGGACACCCAACCATTCAAAGCATGTAATCTAACTTATCATCCAAATGATGTTCTCATCCCCACAAAATAATCATCTCAACCATCCATTTCCACATCTAATATTCCTAATGAGGAGTCTATCGACAAAGTAATCGATAATCTTTCATTGGGGGAGTATCATCTTATTATACTAAATGCTCTTCTCACGCCAAATAGACTTTGTAGACCTGAAAATGCACCGATGTATCAAAAGAACACCAGGAATATCATTCTTTTTTTTCCACCTCATCTTCGTACCAATCTCATCTATGGTGGCATCGATTGTCCTTCATCTCACATCGACATCCAACCCCATACTAAACCATACACCAATGAATTTGATTTTATCTACAAGAAATAATTCGATAACACCTATCTTCATCATTTTTCCTAGAAAGGATTTGGAACAGGCGTTACGAGGAAGGCATGCCTAACCTTTTCATTAATTAATCTCATAAATGCCATGAAAAATTTGGACTAGGTTATAAAGAGAAATATTTCTAACCCCTACGCCATTTATGATTCTTATGGACGTGCTTTCTCCATCTTCCCCATCCCATGAGGTTATGGATACAAATTACATCATGTATATTATATCTATATTTTTTTACTCTTCACTATCACCTTGGGACCGGTCACTTATCAGTGTGAAAATCAAACTATGTTCCTTACTCTTTGACATCTGGAGATGATAGAAGATGAATCTTCTACCATTGATGTTCTCCATTACGGTGATGATGATGCAATCATTTCCCACATTGAGGTATAATATTCCTATCTTAAAAATACATTTCCATTTGATTAATCCACCCTCCTTAATGAATCTACCATTGATATCAACATCGAGACTCCTCAAGAGCCCTGATTTCTCAAAGTAGGTCAATCCCTTGATCCACAGGAGCTTTAATCCTTCACCATGTTCCTTTCTCACCATAGTAAAGCCTTCATATGGTCATAAGATAAGATTTTAGGTCTTTATCCATCCATCATTGTCTGTAATATCCTCACCTTTCCCAATGCTAATCTAGTTAAATAAAATCTATATTTCATATACCCTCAAGTTTCCCTCCTTGTTAAAGATGAGTTGTAGCACCTCCTTTCCGCTAAATTCATCATCCCTATTAACTATTCCCAATGGGTTTCTAACATTGTACCAATCACTAAATAATTTGTAAAGCTTTACATATGCTCCTAATTTCAAGATTTAAATGTCACTTTCCCTAAGGATGACTTCCCTCTCCCTAACATCGATCATCTTGTAGACCTCACTATAAGACATGAGATGGTTTGTCTTATCAATGGTTTCTCTGGGTAAAATATGATACTTATCGCACCCTAACATAAGACCTTGTTTATCACCCTTGGGGGACATTTTGTTATCATTTCATGCCCTTGATCTGAAAAATTTGAAGCTAATTATCAACAAGCCATGACCTATATCTTCCATGATCTTATCCATAAGACTGTTGAGAACTATGTTGATGATCTCTTATGTAAATATAAGAATCGATGTCATCATATCACTATCCTTGATATCCTATTTGAATGCCTCATCCACTTATTTCTTCACCTTAATCCAACAATATGCATGTTTGGAGTGTTAACTTGTAAGCTCCTTGGTTTTGTCATTTCTATATAGGGTATTGAAGTTGACCCTGTCAAAATCAAGGCCATCCTCAAGATTCCTTCTCCCTCCGACTTGAAGTATATTTGTAGTATTCAATGTAATCTTCAGTCTATTCATTGCTTTATCTCACAACTCTCTTATTGTTTCCAACCTTTTCACCATATTCTTTTCAAATATATTAATTTCAATTGGGATCATAATTTCTATAATGTCTTCAATGATATTAAGAAGTATCTCTTATCCATGTTCGTGTTTATACCTTAATGCAAGGGGAGACCACCTATATTTATGTATCCACCTATAATCATTCTTCAATATCCATGTTGGCACACTTTGATGAGAAAATTAATGAGAAGGATGTTTATTATATCAGTTGTACTCCTCATTATTATGAAACTCACTACACTTAAGCTGAAAATCTCTATTGTGCTCTTTTATTCAATACCTCGAAACTTCTTCATTATCTTCTTAATCACAAAACATATGTTTTCAAAAATTTCCATCTCCTTAAAACCATGTAATCTAAACTATATCACAATGACTACATCACTTGATGGCTCATGCTCATGACATATTTTGACCTAGAGTTCATCTCTCAAAAGTTGATTAAGGGTGATGCTCTCACTAATCGATTTGTCGATGCCCCTCTTCATGATATTTGTCTTCCTTATGAGAACTTTCCTCATTAATATATCTTTAACTTCAAGCATGAATTTCATCCTCTTAATATGAATATATTATTTCTAAGTGCCAACAAGGGGGAGTTTCAGTGTCATTAACATTCCTCCTTCGATACTCCTATACCCATTGTAAACAATCTTAACATGAATTGTACAAATAACATGCCCAAGTATGAAGCTCTCATCTTATTTCTTGAAACCACAATATTTCTTGATGTTCAAGTCCTTGATATCTATGGGGACTCTCAACTTGTCATTAATCAAGTCAAATATATCTATCAATGTAAAAATTACGTCTTGTAAAGGTACAAGGCTATTGTTGACTTCCTTCTCAAGGAATTTGAATTCTGCATGATTTAAAATTGTCCCTCAGTCATCTAACCTCTTCTGACAGACACCATGACTTGCCTTATAGCTCTTATTCCTTTGAAAACTAAAGAGACTAACCTTTCTACATTTTTTCGGCATAAAGATCAATGCACTCCCAATCACAACCTTCCTTGTTTCAATCATGTTGATACTAATCATTTTGACCTTTGGTATTCTCTAATTTTTATTATCTATCTCAATCCATCATTCCCTCGACTTGTCCAAAACTTGTAAGAGTTCCTTTCCTCAATGCACTAACTGCTATGTCATCCTTAGTGGAATCCTCTACAAGCATAGCTTTGATGTCATCTTTAATCATTTTCTTAAATCCCATGAATCCACTTGCACTATCTAAGAGGTCCATGACAGCATATGTGTGGGAAATTTTTGGTGGTTTCCATGCGTGTCCTTCACATGGGTTATTATTGGCATTTTCTTGATAAGTATTCACTTTGGGAATATGTTAATAAGTGTTTTAATTGTTGAAAACATTTCAATCTAATTTGCATTCCTATCCAGGCCCTACAACTAACTCATGACCTTTGGACCTTCTTACAATGGGGTTTTGATGTCATCGGTCTCATCAATCCATGTTCCTCTCAATGCCATCACTCGATCATCACTACTAATAAATATTTCACCAAGTGGGTGAAAGTAATTCAACTTACATCAACTAAGGATAATCAAATTGCTAACTTCATCTATCAACACATTATTTTTCTCTTCGGTGTCCCTCATAAAATCATCACGGACAATAGAAAGTCCTTAAAAAATACCTCAAGAAACTTTGTGAATTATTCAAAATCAAGATATGTTTTTTCTTATTCATATTATCCCCAAGCTAATAGTCAATCTGAAGCTGCTAATAAAACCATTCGCAACATTCTTGCCAAGACTATTGATAAATCGAGTTCATGATTAGCACCTTCATATCCATTCTCTCTTTGGGCTTATAGGAATAACGTCCACACTTCTATAGGTTCTACTCCTTTATCTCTAATCTACGGATCTGAATCCATTATTCCTCTTGAAGTACATATTCATTCTTTGTGCATTTCTCTATGTGACATCATCTTTGATGAAGATTATCGCCAAGAGCATCAAGCACTTTGCTCGCTTTGTTAGATAAGTGTCACCTTCTAACTCTTGAACACCATCATGTTTATTAAGATCAGATCAAGCATGCCTAAAATAAACATCTCATAGAACTTAACTTCAATATAGGTGACCTTGTCATTAAAGAAAATAAAAATCTCACTATTCTAGAAAGGAGCCAACATGGAAAACTTACTCCCAACTAGATTGGACCTTACATTATCACACATAAGTATGGATCATAGGCCTATCGCTTAGATTTTGAAGATGGTAAACTAGACCCGAAACCCCTTAACCCATTGCATTTACTTGCCATTCTATTATTAGAAAACCTTCTAATCATAACTTATTCTTTTCCATGTTCATCTATCCATCATTATCCATATCCATATATCATCGTAATGATCTAGAATTATGTGGTCTACCATGAATTTCCTATATATGACCTTAAATATGGGTGCCACATCTCTTCTCATAGCATATTCCTTATGGATATGCTCTTCCATTTGGTGAGAACTTCATGATCATTACATCCATCACCCTCTTGTTTACCTATTGGATTCACACTAAGGGTCAAAGGTGTCACTTATACATTCATTTTCCCCTCTTATAAGGCCTACCTAGTTATTCCTATCTCTTGCCCATGTAAAAATTAAAACATTTCCATAAATGCTCATCAAAAATATCAAAAATAGATTTCTACCTTGAACGAAATTTGTTCATGTCGAAAAGATACAGAGAGAAATCAAAAATATAGATGGATCCCTTGAAGGAAGGATATCACATATATCATCCCTTTCATTCTATAAAATTCATAAAATTATGAAATAGACAGTCCACGAAATCATGGAAACTTCCTTATATCATGGCAGCGTGAGGCTTCCCACATTGATCAACCTTCTTTCTTATCAACATCCTAAGAAAGCTTCCTGCATCAACCAACTTTCTTTGTCACAAACTTCCCACTTTGATCAATTTTATTTTCCTATACTTTGAGTGGGAATAGACCTAGGGAATTCCACCTATAGAGATCCTACTTCCTATTGGTATCCAAATTGATTCTCCTATGAGGGCCGAGCAGCATCACAAAACTAGCAGGATGCTTAGAGACATACAAATCATGATATAAGTCGTTTTATAGCTAGGGAGGGATTCACTGACTCTTTGTTACTCAGGTGTTGGAGAAATGGATAGCACCTTACTAAGGCTTTGATGTACCCTCACTACTTTAGGTTGTGCCTTCAACCAGGGTGAGAGGACCCATTTTGTAACCTGTGTTGGTGAAGGATATCAAAATATCCTTCTTTGCACAATTGTCATGAAAAATTTGAGAAAATATGATCAATACAACATAATATAATTCTCATGAGTTGTCACACTAGATATTGGAGTTGTTTCTTAGACAAGGTTCGGGTTAATAAAGACAATAATTGAAACTTGATTGTCTCTAGATATTTTAGGAGTGAAATTTGTTAAATATTTGTGGATACACAATACAAATAGGGATAGTTCATATCAGATTTATCATTTGAGAAGTTTTTGGTGGGAAGTTAAGCAAGATAAATTTGATTATACCAGATATTTCAGATCCTTTACATATATTGGAACACTCATAGAAAAAATGCTTCAAAACAACCAAAATATTCCTTGACCGAAGGTGTGTATCAATGGAGGCATAGAGATGCGCGATTTCATACACTCTTCAAGAATTAAACACAAAGGCTAATGTTAAAGACTCAATTAAATGTTGGAAATCCTGATTAGTCACACCTAAGATACATTCCTAGGATAACAAACAATCTTTGTCAACACAATGGAAGTAAAATGATTTTAAATTGTTTATTTCATTTCAAGATGAAAGAAATTCTCATAATGAAATTACAAATGCCACAATACTACCAAGTGGATAAGATCATGTTTGATTTAGAGGGATTTTGACATAATATTTTAATAGGAACATGAAAAAATATTTGAAAACATTCTAAAATAAAGGAAAACACAATTATGCTCATGATCAACACACATTCATTAAAGGTTCACTAGATTCATTAGCAAGAAATTTTCTTCAACAATATCGAGCTTTTCAATGGATGTACACTTGTAACCATCTTGACATGACTAAATCCACAAACACAAGGAAATAAATAGGTTTCTCGAGACAGGTCTCTCGGAAAATGGTTCTCTCAAACTTTCTCAAAAAAATTAACCCTCGACTTGACATCTCTAATTTGATTCCTTTATATCACTCACTTTACATCAAAGCTTTCCCCCCAAAAGAATAATATTCAAGGAATACTTTGTTTGTTACAAATTGTTCCAGAAAGTGATATTTACAAAATATTACATCAAAAACTACCAGGTGTACAAAAGATAAGTCTTTTCTATTATTTCCACCTATTACTTTAACTGGGGCATCCAGTCATCTCCTCTAGTAGCATGTCCATCCTCTTTCGATCTTGTAGCTTCCTTCTCTTCATTCTTTTCCTCTGCATCCAGCTCCTCTAGTAATCTAGCCACATAAGCATCGTATCGCCTAAACAATTCATTCACTTCATCTTCATCAGGTCCAAGGTGATACTAGAAAACTAATGTTTGTCTTGATATTAAATCCAAACATTGAGCCATTTTTGCTTATACTCCATTGGCCTGGCTTTCAATTCCTCAATCCTATTTTCAATTTTTATCATAGTTTCAATATTTTCATAGGAAAATTCATCTTCCTGGATATTACTTTCAAAGGAATTGAGCAAGAAATCTAGCTTTAGGTCTCCATATCTCTTTTTAAATTTATCCACCACCATGTCCTCTAGCCTTCTATCAATGGCATCAATTAAATCATCAACCCAGTCCCTTTTGATCTCAAGCCTTTTCTTGATTTCATTTAAGGTGTCCAATCTGATCTTTGTCAATTATTCAAGGGCATACTGGCTCCCTTTGCACTCTATTGGTACAATACCTTCCTGCTCAACCAACTCCTCACTAAGCCTGGTTATGTGGTCAAGCTTGGGGAGAGTTCCTTCCAAATAAAGAATCTCATTGTCACAATCTTCAGTTAATCCATCAATTTCATTTAAGCGACTTCTGAGATCTTCATATTTCTTCCTTGCTTTAGTAATGATTTCCTTTCCTTTCTCGGTCAGTTTCTCAACCCAAGAATCTACCACTTGGACCTTCTTAACAACATTATTTATTTTTTCCATACCCTCAAGGGTGTTCATAGAGGCACTTGCTAGCTCTTGACTAGTTTGTCTTGTTAGCTATTGCAAACATGAACTTAAGGCCCTAACTTGATCCTTAAGTTGCTTCTTTGTTGTTCCATCTTCATCTACCTTTTGTAGAAGACCACTCACAGCTTCAGACACTCCCTTCTTTAGTTGATCCCTTGATGGTTTACCCAAGGGAATGACCTGAATACTATAGTCATCATTAGTTATATCTTTCCTTGTCTTCCCCTCAAAAGGAACTGTTATTTCCAAAGTTCTTGCCCCAGATGCATCAGTAAGAGTTCTTGTGATGGTTTTGGCCTTCTTTGGGGCTCTCACAGTCTTTGGAAAAGATAAATTAGTAAGCTCAACTACTTGTATAAGAAGGGTCATTTCTTCACTTGACATTAATTCACTAATCAAACCCTTTTTCAAACTGTTTCAACCTTTGTTTCTTGCAATCTCTATTGGAGATTTTCAGGACAACTACAATTTATTTGGACATTTCTAGCTCCTTTTGTACAAATGAATCTATCTTTTCAGGAGCACTTATCTCAATCAGGCTATTGATTCCTCTAGATGCTTCTTTTCTTGTTCTGGCACTTCAGATTTATCATTCTTAACCTGATCTGCATCCAATTTCAAAGGAAGATCTTTTGTTGTTTCATCAACTGAAACCATAGTGGCATGAATTTCTTCCCTTTTGCCCCTTTGTATTATAGTTTGAGAAATGGGCTCCTTCTCTCCCAAGACTGGCTGAGTTACCAAGCTACTATCTTCTTTTCCAAGTGATACCTCAGGCAATGTTATGGTAGGTGGTTTTACTAGAAGTGGATTCACACTTCCTATTGAAAGTTGTGGTTCTTCACCAACCTTAATAACCTCATCATTGATTAAATATTGTGCCATTTTCAGTCTTTCTTCAAAATAAAAATTTCCTTCTTGAAGAAGGTCATCACTTCCAGTAATATCAATAGGAATGGGCACAACATCATCAATCACTAACTGAGCATCAACATATTTTTCCACCAAATTTGTTTGTTGATCTCTTACTTTAGTTGTTATTGTATGAGGATCTCTTTTTTATTCCTTATCTATGTGGACGTTATTTACTAGTGTCAACAATGGTTCCTCCATAGATAACTTGAGCTTATCCAACATAGAAAATCCCTCAGTAGCATCTAAATCAATTACCTCAGTTTGCATACCTTCATAATTATGCATTGCTTCCACTAGAGGTGTGTTGATATCTCTAACAAGTAGAGCCTTAGGAATGTTCATACCTAGAGTAAGAAATCTACTGTCCACTGGATCAATTGTAGTTTTCCCCTGAGTAACTGAGCTTGGAGTGCATTCCACCTCTTTTTCCATGAAGAATGAATGAGGAATCATAGGAGTTGTTTTCCCCATACCTGGCAATGATGTAACTTGCTACTTCAGGACATTATCAGTTCTTTCCATTTCTGGGGGATCAATTACCCCATCTCTATGCTTGAATTTATTTGGTGTATGGGCACCTACCCTTACCAGGACTGGCTGGTGAACAATTTTGGGTTTCTTGTGTGCCCTCTCAAACATCATCAACTCTGGTGGTGCTCTCTTTTCCTCTTTGTGCTGCCTGGGCTGAATGTGACCACTTGCAATGGCAGCACTCATTAACTTTTTAGTACTATGTTGCTCTGGCACAACATTTGGGAGGACCACATGTGAAGCTAAACCCTTTCCCTTTTCTTGGAGTGGCACTGTAGGAGTAATTGGGGCATTTTCCATGGACTTCAAGAGCATTTTTTAGTTTTCTACCTGAGTGCAGACATGGAAGTACCTATCTCACTAGTGGTTGTTGTCCATTCATTAATGAGCCCATCAGTAGGCCTCCTAGAGGGAAATAAAGGAGCTCTTCCTCCTAATGGATCAATCTTATCAGCACCCTCCTTTAGAGGTGGGAGATCATCATCCAAGTTCCCCAGATTTTTGAATGTATTTAGAACTTTTGTGTTCTGTATTGATAGGTCAATGTTCATCTGGGCCAACCAATCCACCATTCTCCTCATGACATCAATTATTCTTATGTATGGATCATCAGACTCTTCCTCATCCCAATTTGGGGGAGCTATAGGTTGACCTTCTACTTTTTGATCAATATAAAATTTACTCACTATGTTCAAATCATCCACAACTCCTTCTGGAATGACTACAACCTTGAAGTCTACCACTTGTGATAAATTCATTCTTGAAAAATCCCTCAACCAGGACTTCTTCTTCATCTCTGCAATTCATCTAGTAATCCTCAAAGTGAGGCTCGTGCTCAAAAGTGTTAGCAACATTGTTAAACACCCACCAAATGTCATAATTGGCTCTAGCTTGAAATGTCTCCATTGCCAAACTTTTCATTTCTTCCTCAATCAATCTAGATTTTACAATGGAAGGGCAAGAAAACCTTCCAATTCTGATAGGGAATTTGACATTAGTTTTGTGCCTCCCAACAATCAACTTGTGCACAGGCACCAATTTCCTTGCCAATTCACATAAACAAATCTTGTCATCCACATACCTTGGTAATTTAAAAGGTTTTCCTTGAAAACCACTAACTCTGATATAAGTGAACTTCTTGTACTGAATGAAGTAACACCCATACTCCATGATTACTTTCCTTGCATGCTTAGAAATTCTATACTACCCCCATTCTAGTTTAAACAGGAAAATGATTGGTGTAAGGAAAGCATCATTTACCAATCTAACATTTCCACTCAAGTTGGTTAACTACAATTGAGGGAAAATTTCATGCATTGGGCACTTTTTAACATCATCCTATGGTGACAAAGTGGGAAATGCCTATGTGTTGCAAAATTATAAACCAGATATGTCATCATATAAAACTCTAAATATGTAGTTTCCCCCATCTCAATTCTCGCTGCCAGAGTAGCCATATGACCATGAATTGCCTCTGAAACAAAAGTGGCCCAACAGATATTCCCCTTTCTCTCCAGAATAATCCATATATAAGTGGCCATCCACTCCTTAAATTCATTTATAGTCTCCAGATGGCCATTTGACTCAGAAGCACAATGATGTCCTCAACCTCTTCATGAATTGAGCCCTAACCAATCTCTTGGGGATTTTAGCAGATGCCTTTCTATCTGTAAGGAGCCATTTTGTGTTTATCATCTTTGCAAACTCCTTCTTTACTTCATAATCCACCAAGGATAATTTGATACCAATAGTAATGGGGTCTGTAATTATGGGTAACTTCAAAATCACTCTGATAGTTGCCGGTGTCAAAGTCAACACCGCATCTCCACTTCCATCTAATACTTCTCTCTTCTCAGAGTCATAATTCATTACGCAATACCATACTAATTCAGGGCATTGAATAGAAGGTGGGATGGCACCCACTGAGGCAATATGACTATCATGAATTTCCTTCAAGGATTCACTCATATGGGCACTACTTAACCGTTGATGGAAATCATTCAAGTCGGCACTCATCAAATCTGTATCTGTAATTCTGCCGAGTTCACTCGTGACCCCCAACGTACCCGAGGAAGAAAATGGCATAGTCTTCATCTCAAAAACCCTAACTTTTCTTTAACTAGTTTTCCAATGGAAAAGACACGAAACACAAGAGTTTCAAACTCTTACCCATTTTCTGTAGGTGCCCAAGAAACTCTGTTTCAAAACTTCAACTTTTGCACTTCTCAGATTCACAAATCGAGCTCCACAACAATTCAATTGCACTTTGCTGATAAAAATGACGAGAGATTATCAAATTAACAACAAAGGATGAATGTTTTTGAAACCCATAAGGTCTTTTGTTTGCATAGGAGCATTAATGGCAATGAGATATAAATACTTTGTATTACAAACCGTTAATTCTGATTTTCTCAACTTTGAATTTGAGCTTTCCACATGGAAAATATTTTAGTTGAAGCGGGCCTGGGGTGCTTTTCACATTTTGTATAACTTAAAGAAATTATGCATTTTTGGAAAATTTTGCCCACACATCCACTTTTGATATAGGATTTACATGTGGCTTTCTTGGGCATTAACGGGGCCGTGGCTTACTTTATGACTTTCATTCTTTTTCAAAACAAAGTTGAGAATATCAAAATGCCTGCACGACCTACCTCCCTTCTATCAATATAGGTTTAACATGTGGCTTTCCTAGGGAGATGGCAGAGTCGCGATTTATTTTTACACCTTTTTACCTTTTCAAAACAAATCCAAAAATTATAGAATACTTCTAGCGACCTACCTTCCCATCTTTGATGTAATCTCAACACGTGGCTTTATATGGGAAATTGTGGAGTTGCACTTCACTTTTATACCTTACTCCTTTTTCAAAACAATACTAAAACTTCCAAAGTCCTCCGACGTCCCACCTCCCCACTTTTAACTTAAAAAGTGGCCACGTGTCCATTTACGGGCACTAGGAATTCATCTAACACTTTTACGCCTTTCATCATAATGCCTCAAAACTCTAATAGGGTCTGCCTTCCCGTAACCACTTGTTTTATGACAAGTGTACATATTCAAAAATTTATTTTTCACGTCACACGCTTTGACTATCCAATTAGAAAACATCGAGCCACGAGACCAACTCGACATTTTTACGAAAGTGACTTGAAAAGTGACAAGTTCACCAAATAGACCCGCCATGTCTTGTCCAATCAAATACCCACGTATCCATGGATGTTGTGACAAAATTTTACAGGAAAACATGACCATGGAAAAATAAAAAGAAGGGGAAACCCCAACATTCATGCCCAAATAACAAACTGGTCCACATGGAAAGAGAAACTATAAACAATACCATGAATGACATGATCCACAACCATAGAAAAGGATTTTATGACAACAACCTGATAAATATAATACTTCAAGCATCCACAAAGGAATAAATAATTAACTCAAGCCACGCACTTTGACGAAAAAACTAAGCCGGTGCACGGGGGCAAGGTTAAAATTGAGCACCAAAAGTTCCCATGTAGAATTCATTATACGATGAAAAATAAACACATGATTTTCATGTGCACTCAACCTCCCGAGGTCATATCGGAAAAGCTGTTGTGGAAGATTGCATGAATACTAATGGGAAACTATAGGAGAATCATGGACAAAGATTGGGTAGTGTGAGTTCGTAGAAGTTGAATTAGATAAAGGGTAATTAGAGGATATGTGTAGATACCATAAATTCCCTATTGTTTGTTTGAATTGATCTTAATGCTAAGCTATGTTTTGTTAATTAAGAAAAATAAATCTATCTTAAATAAAAACAAGTGTGTTTTAACCCTTTAATTAGCTAAATTCATTCCTAATTAATTAACTAAAACAAAATGAACTATTTAATCTAGTTATTGAAAGGATATTAAATAAATAAATGGAATAAAAAAATAAAAGAAAAATCTAATATTTTTGTATTTTATACTTTTTAGAAAAACATAAGAAATACAAAAACAAACTAATTTATTCTAATTTAATTAAATTGCTTCTATAATAAATCTAAACAAGTAAATAACCAGATATAGTTATTTCCTATGCTAGATGGATCTAATCTACTCTAAGTAAAAAAATCTTTTTCCAAATTGTAATTGTGGATCTAAATCCTTTGTTCCACCTCAGAGACACATGAAGAAGTAAAATCTTCTCAGAAGCACTTCTTCCCTAAAACTTCCCGGTAGAAGTAAAGAAGGATTCTAATGGAGATTGCAAATTGAAATGGAATTTTAATTGCTTTAAAAAATGTAGAAGCTTTCCTCTAGAAAAATTCCCTTACAAACCCACAAGGATAGGCAAGGAAAGCAATCTATCACCAAAAGCTTTGTGCAAAAAATGAAAGCTACAATAATTACTTAACTATTCATAATGATTTGAATTGAAATGATTTAACTACTCTAGTCAATATTGTGCATACAAATTAAATAAAGAAATCAAGAAATCTTAAGGAAATCCAAGTACATCCCCAACCTAGAATTTGTAAAATAATGGCAAAGCCAATGATGGTTTACTGTGATGTCCCCTCAGTTTCTTTTCCAACTTTAGTGCTCAATGAATCTAGGGAACTTGTGTGGGTAGTGCGAAAGAAGTGTATAAGTGAGCAATGGTTACAATAAATCTGGTAGCAATGTGGGTAGGAGAATAACAATGCAAGAGAACTAGATTGATTGTGTATTTCCTAGCAAGATTACGACAACATAACGATGTAATTCACAAAAAAATATCCAACCAATGCTTTGGGAAGAAGCTTGGATTTTATATAACATAGGTTGGGAAATGGTCTAATCCATTTGGAAACCAAGGAATGCCACCTCACTCAAAGGAGGGAAGTTAACTCTAATTATCATAAAGAGGAAGAAGAAAGTTGGTATGTATCCATCAAGCCTAAGAATAACCAATTTGACCAAGAAACGTGCTAAAATCATGTTTGAAGAAATGACACACATTTAAAATGTGCCAAAGAAGATTTTGGAAAAACCACACCAACCGTAGTCTACGTAGAGGGGTGGTTGTGTAACCACCAGAATGGTTACACAATCGGTTGTGTAACCGGGGACAATTGTGTAACCGCCACAAAATTTCCATAACTTAAGGCCAAAAACTTAGGAAAATTTGTGAAAGAGATAAAGGAAAGTAAAGAAAAGCATGGAAATGGTTAAGGGAAGCATTCTAAGCCACAAATATACATTGTAAATAGGAAATAGGACTCAAACACCATTGAAAAGATAATAATCATCATAGGGACTTTGAACCATTTCCAAAATGTAGCACATGTAAAATTGGGTGCGTACATATTTCCCCCTTGGAGAAGCATTCTAGCCATGAAGAGGCATAGAACGTAGAGTCCGAGTATGGCATTCCCAAAATGGGGAGTTAGAGGTTATACCGACACATCCGTGTGCAAAGTGATGCCAATCCAAATTCCTTACCTACAAGAAACAAATGAATCAAGTGCAGATAGATATGAAATCGACAAAAAAACATACTAAAACCAAAATGACAAGAGACTTACCATATCCACATGGGATAGAAATATACCTACGCCTAGTGCTCCATCCCTACAAAACACACACACTCAAAAAGAGTTAAAACATACTATATATAACTAAAACCACTATTTTTAGAAATCATTTTCACTCACCCACTTAGATTAATTTTTGAGCTCTGGATTACCTATGACGGTTTTCATGAGTATAGTCAAATCAAAGAGCACAATGATGTGATGGTGGCCCCACCAATGGGAGGAGAGTGAATGCTCGAGAGATGGGTAAGTTATCTACATTTATTTGTTTTTACCTATAATGTGAAAAAATTGAAAAAATTCAACCTAGGGGGTTATTTTTGATAATTTTGTAGTCAAAATGTTCACAAGGGGGCACTAGGTGCATTTGTCTTTTATTTCATCAAAAAAATGGTCAATTTTTTTTTATCTTTTTTGAGCTTTTTAGGTATTAGGGTATGGTGTCCTTTTCGAATGGAACCACCACTCTATATAAGTGGTTATGCAAAATTGCTTCTCTCTATGGAGAGGGGTGGTTGCACAACCATTGCCACAATTATTAACCACCACCACTTCTGCAGGAGGGGTTGTTGTGTAATTTTAGGGTAGAGGATAATTTTGACTAAGTACAAAGATTTTTTTTTGGTTTTTGTTTGTTTTATGATGTTTTTGATGAGCTTATTATGTATGAGATGTTTCTAACTTTCTCTTTTTGATGTTTTGGTGAATGTAGGCCCCATATATCAGATGGAGCAGAGCTAGAGAGTGTGATTGGCTTCCTCCCATCTTGGATTCACTCACTTAGGATGAGAGAGAGATCTTACACAGAGCTGAGGATATGGAGGATATCCCAGACACCACTAGTTACACCACTGGTTATTTGTTAGCGATTTACTAAGTTATTGGGATGCAGACCGAAACACTTTCCGTTCCTAGGGTTAGAGGAGAGTGGACTATCACTCTCGAGGATGTATACATGATTCTGGTGTTCCTGTTACAGGAGATTGATTTTAGAGAGTGCTACATCAATGGTGTAGTCTCCATAATTGGGCTGCTATATGGGAGATGCATTGGCACCCAATACTGTGCCAAGCATGGCATGAGATTATTTTTAGTTCACTCTACCCCTATTCCTATCCTTCCTTAGCAAGGCCATCATTGGCATTTTGGCTTTGCACTTGGTTGGGACAAGGGTGGGGACAAAGTTACTTTATTGTTGGGCCCTGATTATTCAGAGCATAGAGGAGCATGGTCACATCTACGCCTAGGGATTGACATACTTGGTACTACCATATCATGATCTATACAAGGTGGTTCACTAAAGGGAAAGGCCCTTAGTCATCCTACATTAGTGACTAGTTGGGTATTTGAGCACATGATCCCCTATCTAGAGGGGTGTCGGGATAGATGATCTCGGGGCTATCAAAGTAGTTAGATGGACAGTTATGGGACCCCAAAGGGCATCACTAGCCTGTTGCTACACTTACTACATATGACATGATTACATATAGTACCAGGACATGGCCAACCTTATGGGGTGAGGATGTCATTATTGTGGTGGCATATAACACCATTACATAGTTAGTAGATAAGACCAGCCGGGTGGAGGCCCATCCAGTTTAGAGGGTGCCCCAATAGTTTGGGTTTCCCTATATATTGCCCTCCCAAAGTAGTTCCATTATATACAAGGGGGATTAGAGAGGCTAGAGCTTCCCAGAAGGGTGAGCTCCCATGGACCATTATTACTCTTAGGGTGTCGATTGGTACACCACGGGTCATCCCAAGATCCAGCTAGACCATGGGGGGTGATTTTACAGATTGAGGCTTTCCCCTACACATAATGGGAGAGGAGGAGGAGGAGGAGGAGGAGTGATGAGGAGGAGAGAGGAGAGGTGCATATGAGGACACATAGAGTGGAGATCCACCACTAGAGAGAGCTTCCATAACAAGAGGGATCGAGGATGAGGTCCGAGGATGAGACTCTTTATTCAGAGGAGCCTCTTCCATGGGAGGAGGAGGAGATGAGTAGTTCATCATGGGACAATGAGTAGCTTCTAGGATATTATGGCAGAAGGTACCTATAGTAGTGCCACCACCACTTGCACAGGACTAGTAGACCCATCCTGACAACCAGAGATCCAGAGTAAGTTAACACTCTTCTCTCGAAACTCTACTATTTAGAATAGAAATGTTAGTGAATTATGTATTATTTCTTTTTGGTTTTTTTTCTAAAATTTTTCTAACTCATCATTATTTTTTTTTTTTACAGCCACTACCGATGGTTGGAGAGATCTTATTTGGAACATCCTTGTTGATACTTTCTCATCACCCACCCATGACATGACACAAGATGAGTTACTTGTGGACTCAGGGGTAAGGTCCATCATGGGTGGGTGACACACTTGATGTATTTTTCTCTAGCATGGATTATAGTAGGAGAAGTGACCAAGATGAGGACCGAGCTCACTAGATATTAGATAGCCAAGAGGAGGCAGAGGAGAGAGCATTCTCATATGAGGCTACTACTGAAAATCACATTTCTCATCATCTCATGGTCACTCTCATATGTTCTTTTCATGGAGGTCTCACTCCCATCATAGGAGCCATAGTAGGAGCCCCATTATGCACCTTCATCTGGATCCCGTAGAGAGGGATAGGCCATAGGCCTTTATTGCTTTGTTATCATTTTTTTTGAGACACATATATACATTTTTTTTGGGATTTTGTGCTCATTGTGAGTGTTTGACCACACTTAGAGTGTGATGACATTTTATACAAACTTGATTATTATTGTATATATATATACATATGATTCTTTTTGGCTCGAGATATCTTGTGTAAGAGTTTATCTCACTGATGGCTTGCTTCACTTGTGTACTCTTAGATGCTCATAATTTTTGATGTTTTATATGCTTTTTTGAATGCATGTTATGATGATGATGTGCTAATAAAATGATTTATTTTTTTTTTTTGCTTTATATGATGCTTATGCAAACACAATGTAATCTGAAAAAACTTGGTTTTCAAATAATATTTAGTACTTCTTGTTTTGTTGGAAAATGTGATGAATGTGATAAAATAAGAGAATGAACCCACTCCTCTTCTAACTCCACGCAACTAGTAAGATGCGAGGGCTCAACACCAAGAGCTAGAAGGGATGTGAGTTATATGGTTTTGATGAATGGAAATGATGAAAGGAAGACAATATTTTGACAAAAATCCAATTAGGAACCTACAACCTAACTCTACACATAGTTTACTACATAGTCTAGAATGTGATTTTCTTGCAAGTTTATCTAGACTTAGATCCATAGATGGCCTCTTGATTGAAAAATATGGTTTTAAGGTTTTGAATCTCTTGGAACATATACATCTAATTCACTTTCTTAGGATTTGAAGTTTTAAAGAACTTTTTATTTTCTAAATTTTTTATACCTTATTGACTTATTATGAAAAAGCACTTTTTATTTGCTAAATTGCTTACCCTTACTGACCTACCCTTGCCCATGCTACTAGTAAGAAGAATCATGGGCTCATCACCAAGGATAAGATATAGGTGAGTAAGGGAACTTCCCTCCTTTCCCAACCTCACGCCACTAGTATGAGGCATGGGCTCATCACCAAAGATTGGTAGGGAAAGAAGTGTAGTTTTATTTGTGAATGAAAGGTTTTTTATTTATTGATTAACTTATATCATTTTTTTTTTTTTTTTTTAACTTTGAGTTGTGCTTTTGGGAGGAGAGATTTCCCCTAGCCTCAACCCCACACAACTAGTAAGATGTGAGGGCTCATCACCGAAGGATGAGATAGGTGAACAAGTGATCCGGTAAAGTGTTTAGAGTGCTTTTGTTACCAAAGAGGTTTCTTGGGAAAGATGTGACATCGAAGCTTCTAGAATAGACCATGGGAAAAGACACCTATGCTAGAAGAAAACTATGGGTAGAACCAAGTATGTAGGCCTTGGTAGGATCAATGTCAAAATTTATGTCTTAACTTGCTAAATGATGAAGTGATTAGAATTGTTGATGATAATATGGTGGATATTTGAAGAAGTATGATTGAATGTTTTTTCCAATGTTTAGAAGTTTTAGAAGTTGTTTGAAAAATAAGTTTCTTGACTACAATTTTACAATATGATTATAAAATGAAATGTAGTATGATGCAGTAATGTACATGTGGAAATGCAAATGAACTATGTATGGAAGTATTTAGGGTGAATCCAACTAACGGATGTCAAACTCCTCACCTCCCAAGGTACAAAATGATTCACATGATCTTTGAAATTTTGTTCTCTTGACAAGGGCCTACTACCTTGGGTTTAAACTTACAACCCTTGCCTTCATTGTATATATATATGATCACCTAATCTTGGCATGAATCCATTTATTTGAAAGAGGTCTTTGTGAACCTCTTTGTCATGTTTTTGACATATTGTATTCATGTGAGCATGACTATGTTGCTCATCTTTGTTCCCCACATAGGAGGTAGTGGTTTCATTTGACATTTTTGCATTATTAGGATTATGTCCCTGTGGACACATGAAAGCTTTTGACATTTTAACTTATTGGTGTTTAGACCAAGGTTTGGAAAAGTGGAAGAAAGTCCTAGAAATGGCTTTGATGGGTATCATTTTATTCTTAAAATCCTCTTATTTTATTATTTCTATCATGTTTACACCTAGACCAAGATCATCATAGGAAGAGAGGCCATACCAAGGAGGCTACCCATTCCTTGTGGTTCAAAAGGGAGGAAGATCAGTTCATCACTCTCTAAGAGTTTCATGATCTCTATGTGGTTTTAGTGGACATGACTTCCATAGATATTGATTTACCCTTATCTATTTTTTCACTACCTCAAACATTTTTGGGTCAACGACTTCAACCTTCTGAAACATTTGGGGTGGTCATGACCAATTCTTTTGATGATTGAGTAGTTTTTTTAATTGGTTCTAGGAGCTCATATTCCAAATGGACCCCTAGTTTCTTCTTGAGGTTTTCCAAATGTATGTCAAGGGCTTAGGATCCCCTTGAGCAATGAAGATCTTTCCCAAATGGAGAAATCTAACCTCTTGGAACAATGGGAGGAATAGCCTTCATCCAGTGAATCCAAGGTCTACCAAGGATCATGTTATAATTTGTCTCCTTGTCAATGATGTAAAAATCTGTCAAGATGGTTTTTGGCCCAAGGGAGACAGGAAGAACTATAGTTCCAATCGAGGTGGCCTTAAGACTGTCATACCCTCATAACATGTTTCTTGTAGAGGAGAATTTGTCTCCCCATATCCCAACTTTTGCAAGAAAGAGAAGGGAACCACATTCACAACAACCCCATCATCAATCATGGCTCTCTTAATGTAGTTGTTATAAACCCAAACTTGTAAATATAAGGCAGGATCACCTCTTCTGGGCTATTTCAGCATCGAAGGCATCTTGTTTATATCAAAAACAAACCCAGTATCCCTATCACTCTACCCCAAAGGATGTATGTCAAAATTCAATATGATTTATTTGAGCTCTAGGAGGAGGCATAACATGGATTAGATGACCAAGACCCAATGCATCAAGCAATGCAAAATGATGCGTAGGGAATTCTTCAACAAATCTAAAATGAGATGTGAGAAAATGTCTTGTTCAAATCTGATATCAAATCATAGGCTCCTACCGGTTTTGAGATTATAGGAACATCATCTTGTGAGAAGGAATGAGTGGGGAGGGGTTGTGAAATGTATTCCCTTGTCCGAGTTGTTGCATTAATTTTTAGTTCAACCTCTAGCTCAACTAATCCCAAAATCTTTGTATTGTTGTTTAAGCCAAGGTTGGGAGAAACTCGAGAGTTATCAAAAGTTGAGGCCTCATGGTCATTATTCCCTATAGAATACCCTTGTTTATGTTTTGAGGATTCACCTTAACATCTTCAGATGTTTAGGAATGGGTCCCGAAATATGCCTAGGTTTTCATCTGAGGTGTGATGGGTCTTGTATGACCAGGTTGTGAGGTTCCTTTAGGATTTTCTAAGAACATGTCCACAAAGAGTTTCCTTTGATTCTTGGGGAGTATTTGTATGAACTTGTTGTAATCCCTATAAGTTCTAGCATCATGACCAATAACATGATGAAAACCACAATAAATATTGGGATCATAGTCTCTTGGCCTTTGGTTTGAGTTTTGTTGTTGATTATAACCTTGATTGTAGTTTTGAAACTGGTTGTTATAACCATGGTTCATTTCCCCTTGGCCAAAGTTCTAGTACTAGTTCGGGCCTTGGGTTTGAGCTTGTCGAGGAGGGGGATGATTGACATCAACCATGTTAATAGAGGAAATAGAATTAGGGCCTCTTTTATTTCCCATGTTATTTATTTTATTGTTATTGTTATTGTTATTGTTACCATTGTTTGTAAAACCAACATTCTTTTCTTGATCAATAACACCATCCATGGTAACACCATGATTATGATTCAAGACCTTTAGTCCTTGGTTGTTGGATCCATTTTTTGATTACTTACATTGTTTTGATTAGGGGATACCAATTTCCCATTGAGACCATAAGTCTTACACCCATTATCAATAAAAGCTTGGTCAATTCGAAGTGCACCTTCCAACACTTCCTCATAACTACGGAAAAGGAAAATTTTGAACTTCTTCCTTGGTCTCTCGATTGAGAGAGTGAAGGAAAAGATCAAAAGTTCCATCTAGTCCATGTTAGGTGCACTTACAGAGGAGTAAAGAACTTGATGCCATCTTTGGATAAATGAGTGGCAGATTCATTTTGCTCCTACCTAATATGCAAAAACTCCTAATCCCTATTTGAAGAAACTTGTTCATATCAAAAGCTCTGATGAATTCCAGAAAAATTGTTTAAAGGAATGTATAGAAGCTTCTGAATTCCTATAGTACCAATCTAAAGTGATTCCCTCAAGGGTTTTCGAAAATATCTTAGCCACCACAACATCCCAAGGAAGAAATTCCGATGGCAGTAGCATAGCCTTGATATGAGCATTTGGGTCTCCTTCTCCCTTAAATTTAGGAAGATCAAGAAATGGGCATGGAAGCATGACACCCCGTATGTAAATTCAAGGGGTTCTTTCAAATACTCAATAAAGTACCCATTGCGTAAGATTCCACCATTGAAGCTCCCTTGATGAGGAGGTGGAGGAGGAGGAGTTGATAGGCTCATAGTGTAGGCATTAGCTGAACATATGGAGCTCCTTGATATGATGTATAAGGAGTAGGGAAGGTATATGGGTCCATCTAGGGGACTTTGAGTACATATGCAGTAAGGTGGAACAACACTAGGAAATGGGCTAGTGGGCATGAAACCAGGGAACGTCACATTTCCTAATGGAGTGACATTCAGAGAATGCACTTCTGCCAACCCTTAGTGTAGGATAAGCATGAGAAGGGTGAGGGCCCATTCCTAGGGTATCATCTCCCATGAGAAGATCACCTAGATTTGATTAGACATAGGTAACCTTGTTGCACATGATGTTGCATTGGTTATGCGTTGATAGGGTGTACCCTTTTTGTTGATGGGATGCCCCATGTTCTACCCTACTTGCATAGGTTAGTTGTGAAGGTTGGGACTCTCTAGTTCTCTAATCCTCCCTACTAAAGTGGAAATAACATCATGAGGTGAGGATTGAGTCTCTTGTTTGGGTGCCTGTATGTAGGGTTTGGTTGAGAGGGTACATGATATCCTCTTATGAATTGTTCAACGTTTCATTCTTATTTTCCTTAAAATTAGGAGTCTCAGGATAGGTTGTTCGATACATTTTTATTGAAATATCTCAGAGGTGTGAACCTTCATCCTATCTAAGGACTCATCTATTTGGTGAAGAGGATTAGCAATCCATGTGAAAGATGTCATCTTTTGTTGATTGCATGGCAATGTGAGGTCTTGACAAGACTCTAGGATAAGTACTTGTTCCACTCATAGAAACCATGTTATTTGAATTAGATTGACCGTATTTCATGTTTAAAGGTTGATCAACCTCCTCTATCCTCACATGACTAATGGGGTGTGAGACATAACTAGGGGAGGTTTACATTGTTGGTGTAATTGTTAGCCCATCCGGAAAGGGAAGGGGATTATTTGTGGTTGAACGTTGGTGTAGTATCTATCAAAGCCAAATGGCCCACCAAACTCTCTACTAGACATATTTGGGGAGTATAAAATACCCACCAAAATAGGGGAAGAAATGGAAAGGTAAGGTAAAATAATGAAAGAAAAGAAAATAAGAAGGATCTAGTCCTTCACGTTGGTTCACCAATTTGTATGACTAAAAATCAACATGTGACCTTTCAGGCACACTCGACCTCCCGAGGTCATGCCGGGACAACCAATGTGGAAGATTATGGGAGAATGTTGATGGGAAACTATAAGGAGAATTAAGGACTAAGATCGGGTAGTGTGAGTTCCTAGTAGTTGAGTTGGCCAAAGGGAATTAGAGGCTATGTATGGGTAGCATAAATTCCCTATTGTTTGTTTTTGATTTGATCTAAATGTCTAAGCTACATTGAAGGTTCGTTTTGTTAATTAAGAAAAGTAAATCTAGCTTAAATAAAAGACAAGTGTGTTTTAATCTTTTAATTAACTAAATTCATTCCCGATTAATTAACCAAAAAAAATGAATGATTTAATCTACTTATTGAAAGGACATTAATTAAATAAAGGGAATAAAAAAATAAAAAAGAAAACTAACTAATCTAATCTAATATTTTTGTATTTTATACTTTCTGAAAAATAGAAGAAATACATAAATAAACTAATTTCTTCTAATTTAATTAAATTGCTTCTATAATAAATCTAAACAAGTAAATAATCGAGATATAGTTATTTCCATGTGTTGGATGGATCTAATCTACTCTAAGTAAAAAAATATTTTCCAAATTGTAATTATGGATCTAAATCCTCTGTTCCACCTCAGAGACATAGGAAGAAGTAAAAGCTTCTCAGAAGCACTTCTTCCCTTAAACTTCCCCGGTAGAAGTAAAGAAGGATTCAATGGAGATTGCAGATTGAAATGGAATTGTAATTTCTTTAAACAAATGCAAAAGATTTCCTCCAGACAAAATTCCCTTACAAACCCATAGGGATAGGTAGGGAAGCAATCTATCACCAAAAAGCTTTGTGCAGACAAAATGAAAGCTACAGTAATTACTTAACTATTGCAATGATTTTAATTGAAATGATTTAACTACTCTAGTCAATATTTTGCATACAAATTAAATAAGAAATAAAAAAGCTTAAGGAAATCCAAGTACATCCCCAACCTGGAATTTGCATAATAGTGGAAAATATAGTGATGGTTTACTCGTGATGTCCCCTCAGTTTCTTTTCCAACTTTAGTGCTCAAATGAATCTAGGGAATTGTGATGGGTAATGCGAAATAAGTGTTGGAGCAAATAGTTGGATTACAGGAAATCTTGTAGCAATGCGGGTAAGAGATTAAAAATGTTAGAGAATTGGATTACTTGTGTGTTTCCTAGAAATATTACAATATAAAAATGATACAATTCACAACAAAAATATCTACCAATGCTTCGAAAAAGCCTGGTTCTTATAGAAAAATGGTGGGGAAATGGTCTAATCCATTTTGCAGCCAAAGGATACCACATCACAACAAGTAGGGGATGATAACTCTCAATTAGTCATTAAGGGAAGAAGAGGAAGTTGGTATGTATCCATCAAGCCTAATAATAGTTAATTTGACTAAGAAACACACGCTAAAATCATGTTTGAAAATGTTGACAAGCGTTCAAAACATGCCAAAAGAGGTTCTAGAAAAACCACACATAACCACTAGTCTACACACAGGGGTGATTTCCCAAACACCAGGGTAGTTACATAACCACCATGGAATTTCTATAACTTAAGGAAAAATTTAAGGAAAATTTTGGGAGAAAGATAAAGGAAATCATGAAAAGCATGGAAATTATTAAGGGATTAATTCTAAGCTATAAATATACATTGCAAATAGGAAGTAGGACTTGAACACCATTGGAAAAGATAATAATCATCAAAGTAGACTTTTAACCATTTCCATCAATGTTGAACATGAAAAATTGGTTATGTAAAGTCACATCACAACCCCCTTTGTCATGTTGATAGTAAGTTTATGAGTTCATTTTCCATACATTTTCATATGACCCATGGAACAAATACCTATTATTGATAATATGTTAACATATGTTATTTTCTACAAGTGCATTAATTTAAGTGTTTCGCTTCTTGTTTACCTCCCATCCTCCTCGAAGCATCATTTTTCATGTGCTCTTTCTATGATAAGTGTAATTTTAATTTTTGTTTTGGGATGTCTCCTCGTTGGGTCATATTTTATCTATTCATTATTATCCATCACATTCATCTATAAACCATGTATAGTATTTGGAGGCCCAAATTGTTTTTTTAGAGCTACCAAACCTTAGTTAAGTGTCATACATGCATTCATTATAAACTGATCACACTTTTTTATATCCAAGTATAAAGCATCATCAACATCACACTCATAACATTTTACATAATCACTTAAAATACACCTAGCATATCTATAAAGCTCTCAATCATAATCATCAATATTAATCATCATTGTTTCATCACAACATCTATGTTTTAATCAAAATCATACTACAAGTTAACATATCAATCCATAACCAACTCACACATATACTTAGTCATATATAAATAAGTCATATAACATCTATATTATGTCATCATCACCATGTCAACATTAATAACTATCTACATCTAGCATCCACATCATCAAAAACTATAATTTCAATAACATATCATCAATCAAAATCCAAAATCATCATATATATGTATGTTTCCATGATACATCGTTAGACCTCTAAGGTTCCTCTCATAAAACATAGACATCATTCATATCCATAAAGTGCACATCTGATAACCTTAGTCCTTTCTTTCTTGGGGCATGTTATCACCAAATCACATACACACTAGAATCTTGGAAGATAGTAGGGTTTAACGAAACATGTACTTGAAAATGTAATGTCAGGATGAATGGATACAAATAAGGTGAATGACTCCTCCTTACAGTGGATGAGAGAACTTGCATGTAAAGATAAATGAATAAAAGAGATATTAGATATAGTTTTCATGACTTACTCGACAAAGGTTGATCCCAAGAACTAATGGGCTTCCTTGAAGGGCCTCAAATAATTTTTACAATCAAGTGATATGATATGAAAGTAATTGAAAATACAAGGATGATTTATAAATACAAGGGGATAGAAATATCATATTCAGTAGTAGGTTTCCCGGTGAGGGCTACAAAAATATTAAAATCCTCAAAGTACTCAAACTAGAATTGTTCAACAAGATCTCATTCTTGTATTATTTCAATTTGGTCTTTGATTTTAGGTTTCAAGGTGATCACACAAAGGTTGAGTTCATACATGATGTCAAATTGTTCTTAGATGAGGGTTTGTTTCATGATCATAAGATCATAAATTTTGGTAATAGGATTTGACTCACCCGACACTATCATCAATAGAGAGGAACATCTTGAAAAAAATAGATTATATAAAAAACAAAATCATCAAATTATTACGTATACTATATTTATGATTAAGATGGAAAAAACACAAGGATCATTAGTAATAATGTCATATTGTTGACGATTCAAGTAAAATTGTTGGTAATTAGTGTGAGAAAGTTAATCTTCTAATAGAATGAAAATTTGATCTAAAGTGAATGATTCAAGAATTTATGAGATCTTTAATAGGATGTATTGACATAATGAAGGTAAAAATAGAAGACAAAATCTCACCTTTTTTGATAAATTATTTAAAATGGTGTTATGGGTTTTTTACGCAAGTTACAAAGCTTTTGAAGATGTAATAGGGGTGATGGAGATGCCTAAATTTATGTCGTTTTTGGTCTCGAAAGGAATAAATCTTTGTTGTGAATGCTATAGGATCCCCCACAAGGACGTTTTTTGTTTCTTTCATAAGCATTAGTGATCTGGTTATTGGGGTGATAATGTCAAGTGTGATCTACCACTACAAGACGCCTCAATATTGTATTAAATATGTTCATTAAACTTTATTGTGAAGGTATTTAAAATTTAAGAGGAAAGAGGCTTGACCGATTCAACCACTCATATTGATTTGTGTGATTCCTCTCATGATTGGCTGTCTACAATGTATGCATTTGTACAAATTGAAATAAAGTCTAAGATCTTATTATAAGATACATTCGATGATCATTATATTAACTGATAAAGAGATATATCTCTGCAGACACTAAAAAAATACTAACATGGAAGTGGAAATGTTGGGTTGAGCTTGTGTGAATTATTAATAAAGACAATGCTTTACCAATGGTATTTTTTCCTTCGTGTTTCTCCACTTAAATGTGGTGTCATATGTCTATGTTCTTGTTTATTATCTACATTCAGTTCTTTCTCATTATTATCTATAATTCATTATCTATTTGAAGTTATTTATGTGTCTAATAAACTACATATCATAATCTATAATCTTTAGAATTTTAAGGATGGGTCAGTAATCTGCTGATTATATTACCCCTGCTAAATCTAACATGGTATCAGAGTTGGTGATTGTGCATGTGCATGATTGATCTAGAATTTTTTAACTTGAAGAGGTGAAGAAGCTTTAATTTTATTTGTGGATCTACAAAATCTTAAAATTTCTGCAGTCATCTTCAAGCTAACCAGGTTTAAATTTTCAATTCTTGCCCAAATATTTTTGAAATATAGGTGAAATATTGGCTAAATGGTTGTTTAGATCATGTTTGATCTTTTGTATGCTTAGATATTTTCTTCTACATCCTATTTCATTCGTTTATGGTTTAAATTCATTGTTTGCGAGCTTATTTTAAGTTTTTGTGTCGTTAATAGCCATTTGGGTCATTTTTGAATTTGGATCTGAAAGATTTATTAGATCTAGTTTGTTTAGGGCTTCTAAATCCATTATAAAAGTAAAAATCTATTTTTTTCACTAGTTTTGTCTTTGCAAATCTTGGGCCAATCATTTTGTGCCATCTAGGTTCACATTTTCAGTCTTTCTTTAGATCCTATCGGTTGTGCAAATCTTGGACAAAAAAATATTCCAAATAGCTTCGTTGTGTTTTTTCACATTTTCAAAGCTATATCCACTCTTACAATGTCAAGTGGCTTCAATCGACACATTTCTATATTCTTGAAACATGATACAATCCTCTAGTTCCATCTGGCTTTTCTTTGTCAGTCTTATTTGAATTTTTCCATTTCTGTGAAGTTCTTTTGACTATAAAGCATGAGCCAATCATTTTTCTATAGATAGCTTCACATTGTCAATCTTCTAAATAGAAATTTCTATCTTTGCAAATCCCAAGCCAATCGAAGGCTCTATCTTGCTTCATGGTTTCAATATTATTGCTTATCTATTTTTCTTGTGAAATGTGAGCCAATAAAGGCTTTTCATGTGTCTCCATGTTGTCAGACTTAAAAAAGCTTTCCTCTATCCTTTGAGAAAATTTGAGCCAATAGGAAAGCTCCAACTTACTTAATATTTCACATTGTCATTTTGCTTTTAGCTTGCTTTTGTCATATGTGAAGGGTAAACCAATAAAATTTCTCCAAGTATTTTTATTTCGCATCTATCAAATTTTTGAAATCCGAGCCAATATAATTGATCCATATTTTATATTTGTCAATATTTTTCATTTGTGGCAGTGCTTGTCCAATTAGAATTTTCCACCTTTTCACATTTTTTCCGTCTTGCAAAAAGTGGGCCATTTAAAAGGCTCCACACGTCCTCAATTTTCTTAAGCCATTTTTGTTGCATTGTGAAGTGCAAATAAATAACATTTGGACATTTACATCTCTTATTTGTTAGTATTTGTCAGACTTGTGAAGTGTGGGCCATTTAAAATTCTCCACATATCTTTTTTTGTTGTAGTCTTTGTCAAATTTGTGAAGGGTGAACCAATTACTTTTTGACACATATATTAATTTTCTTTAATTGTGTCATCCTTCACAAGTGTCAACATATCAGTCTTTTCTTTGGATTATCCATTTAAATTGTGACACTTGTCTTGTACCTTTTTATGACCCAAACTTTATTTTAAGTGTGGTTTATTTCGAGGACTTTAAGCCCACTCAATGCTATATTTTTTAAGTTTGTGGAAAACCACAAAATTTATATTTTTAGCTATTAAATTTTTGATAAGTGGCTCTGTTTGACTAAGAATTTGATTTTTTATTGTGTTAAAGTGCGAAAAATTGATCCAATTATTTTAAAACACATGTATATGCTTCATTTTTTAATTAATTGTCTTTTGGCTTATTAGCTAAATTCCAAAATGCGAGAAAACTGAAAAGCGACATGTGTATTTGTTTTTCACTCTTGTCATTCTTCTCCGATAATTTTTAAGTGTGTTTATTTTGTTTCTTTTCGCGAACCCGAAAAGGCATTGCATTTAATTTTTAAATTTTCGCATCCACTCAAGGATATATTTTAAAGATGACACATGCCTCTCTTGGTATTGTTAATATGTGCCATGTATCGCCCCCCACCTTGGCTATTTTTTAACTTGTGTTTATTTTCTAAATAGCTCATTTTGAGCTCAAATAGCTTGTTTTTGAGATCGCCATTTCGAGTTTCTAAATGCCTCATCGAGCTAATCTAGTCCCAAATTAGTCGATCTTAGTTATCTTGCATGTAACTCAAAACCGACCAAGATATATCAATTTGATCTTAAATTAGATCAAATCAAGCTATTTTTTTATTAATTTAAAGTTGTTTGCATTTTTATAGAAAATTAAAATATTTGTAGCTAGTTTTGTGTCTCTATTTAGCTTCCTTGATTTTTTTAATTTATATTTGTCTCCATTTCCATCTGAGCATTAAAATGACTAGTTCTGCTACTTTTTATTTAGATAAGTCTCAGCTCTTAAATGGAACGAATTATAGCATATGGAGAGTTTTATTGAAAGAGTTCTTAATGGATAGAAAGTTATGTGATCTTGTCACTACTATAGAAAAACATCCAATAGAGATACAAACTACCCATGAGAACCTCAACTCCTCTCTCAGAGATCTTAGGAAGATCTATCCATCATATTGCAAAGCATTAGAGATGAATTCTTGATGCATATAGGCCATATGGACTCTCATGTAGATGCATGGAAGTAATTAGAAACCATGCATGAAGTAAGTAGGTTTTCTAAGATCATTAAACTAGTTTTAGAGATGTTTACCTTAACCGTGAAGGGGGTGAGAAAATTGTCAACTATTTAGCTGAAATTAAGAACATTAAAGCTCAATTAGATGGATATAACTATAAATTATTTCAAGATAAGCTTCTTTACTTTATAATTCAGATTAATATTCATGAAAAATTTAGATATTAAATCTCACTTCTTAATTCTAAGTATCAGAATGAGAATGATCTTCCTAATCTAGACACTTTCTCTTCTTTGTTTATTCAAGAAGAGAGAGTCATGGAGAACTTTGATTTGAAAGAGACTACTTCTCAAGCTCTATTCTCATAGAACCATAATTTTTCTCATAATAGAAATAAAAACAATCATAATCATAATTCTAATATAATATATAGATTTAAATCAAATTCTAAGACTAATTCTACTAAGAACAATCATAAATTTAAAGTCAAATTTAATGGAACTTGTAACAAGTGTGGAAAATTTTGAAATAAAGAGTTTGATTGTAGAGTAAAAATTAAAAAATCACATAATAATTCTACAAACAACAATCCTAATACTCATAGGAAAAATTAGAAGCAAAATCAAGAAAATGTGGTTCTATTGCTTTGTATACGCCCTTTTATGTTCAAATGATGATGAATGGATTCTTAATAGTGTTGCCTCCATGAACATGACTTGTACTCCTTGTATCCTCTCAGATGTAGTTAAATTTGAAGATAATATCTATCTAGGAGGTAACTTAATCATTAGATCGAAGGTTGTGGCAATGGTAAGCTATCAAATGGTGTAATTAGGAATGTCTTGTACGTTCCTCAATTGAAAAAGAATCTTTTTTCTTTCTCTTAGTGAACTAAAGAAAAATATAAAGTTATTTTTCTACAAGATAAGTGGTATGTAAAAGATAAGTTTAAAAATGTTATTGCTTCTAGAATTCAGAAAAATGGCTTGTATATCTTTGATGGTTTTGTGTCTACGTATAGTTCTTCTTCCTCTTTTAGGAATGATAGTATGCTTTGACATGAAAGACTTGGACATGTAAATTTCAAAATCTTGTATGATATTTCTAGACTGAATCTTGTTGTTGGTCTTCCTAAGATAAAGACATGTCATGAAACTTGTGAAATTTGCATATGTGGTAAGCAACATGCTCAACCATTTCACAAACATCATGATACGAATTCTTCTCAGTTATTATAATTGATTCATAGTGATCTCGAGAGGTCCACTTGAGGTTCCTTATCTCATTTGTCATTTGTATGTTGTTTTTTTTTATGATTACTCTAGAATGAATTAGGCTTATTTTATCAAGAAAAAGTCTGATGTCTTATCTAAATTTCAGGAATTTAAAGATATAGTTGAAAATTCTTCTAATCTAAAATTTAAGAGAAATTGGACTGATAATGGAGGTGAATATGTTACTGAAAATTTTAATGATCTTTTTGTGTCATATGGGATTCAAAGAGAATTGACTGCTTCTTATTCCCCACAACAAAATGGCATTGCAGAAAGAAATAATATGACTGTCTTAGAAATGTCTAGGACTATGATTCATGCATCAAATGTGCCTAAGTTCTTATGGGCTAAATCTACTAAAAATTTTGTCTTTATTCTTAATATAGTACCTACTAAATATCTTCATCAAAATACTCCTCATGATGTATGGACAAAGAAAACACCAGAAATTTCAAACTTAAGAATATTTGGTAGTCCTACTTCTATCTTCATTTGAAAATGAAAAAGGAAGAAGCTTGATCCAACATATTTATCTTATATTTTTGTTTGTTATGGTTTTAGAGCTAAAGGATTGATATTCTATGATCCATTCAAGCATGACATTGTTGAAAATAGAAATGTTCAAGTTTTAGAGAAAACCTTCTCTAATGTTTCACATGAACCATCCTCCTTTGCTCTGGAAATATTTCTGATAATCCTACTACTAACATTATGAAAAAAAAGTTCAATAGGCTGATTATCATGATCTAGATATGATGGAGATTGAGGGGGATTCATCCTAAAATGTCTTACAACCTAAGATTCCTAAATCAGGTAAAAATCTTGTTCAAAACTCTCACTGATACTCTTAGAAAACTAACTATAATTCAATATATGTCTCATGCCTTGATGACCCTATATGAGGTAGAACCATGATCCTTTGAAGAATCATCTCAAAATTATAGATGGCTTCAGGATATGAAGGATGAATACAATGCTTTAATAAAAATGAAACTTGGGAACTAGTCCTTTCTCCTTCTAAGAGAAACATTATAGGAGCTAGGTGTTTATTAAAAATAATATATAACTCTCTAGGAGATATTGACAAGTTCAAGGAAAGGCTTGGTAGCTCGTGGTTTCAATCAAAACCAAGAATTGATTATGTTGATACTTTTAATCCTATTGCTAAGATGAGAACTATTAGAATTCTTCTTGCATTCGTTGCCCAATATGGTTGTGAGATTCACCAAGTGGATGTTAAAAATGATTTTTAAATGGTGACTTAAGAGAAGAAATCTATATGAATCAGCCTAAAGAATTTAAAGTACTGGAAAGAAAAATTATGTATGTAAGCTTAAAAGTATTTGTATGGTCTTAAGTAAGATCCTAGAGCTTGGTATACTAAAATTAACTATTTTTCTCGGGATCTTGGTTTTTCTAACTACTGTTTTGATAATGATTTATTTTTAAAGTTGAAAAAATCATATTAGCATTATTCTCTTGTATGTTGATGATATTTTGATTACTATAAGTGATATACCTTTAATTGATAGAATCAAAGAAAGGTCAAAACAACATTTTGAAATGACTTAGTTAGGTTTAATAAATGGTTTTCTCGAGATGATTATATTTCAAGAGCATAAGTCTATTATTGCATCTCAATCTTAGTATGATATGAATTTTCTTATAAGATTTACCATGATTGACTGTAATCCCATTTCCATTCCTATTGAAGTTGGTGTTAAGCTAGACCCTAAACCAACTTGTGCTAAATTTGATCATACTCTATATAGGAAGATAGTTTCTAGTCTAATGTATTTGAATATTACTAGACCTGATATTTCTTATGCGGTGGGAGTGGTTTTAAGATTTATACAAGAACCTTATGAGGATAATTGGAAAATGGAAACAAGGATTTTGAAATATATTAAAGGAATGATCAATTATGGTATTTTTATTCTTCTTATAATGATGCACAATTATTTAGTTACTATGATTCTAATCATGTTGGTGATGTTATAAATAGGCAATCTAGTTTCAGATATCTTTTCAAGTTGTGTTCGGTGCCATCACTTGAATTGGTAAGAAACAACCAATAACATATATCTCTTTTACTAAAGTAGAGTATGGAAGTGGTTTGGAAGGCTCAGTAAAAGAAGGCGTGGTTGAAACAACTTTTTTATGAGATGCGAGATGGGATTCAAATGAAGTAATACTCTTCTACGTGACATACTAAAATGTATTAATCTTACAAAGAATCTAGTTCAACATCAAAGGACCAAGCATATTGAATTTCATATGCACTTCATTAGAGAGAAAGTCTTGAATGGTGATATTGATCTCAAGTTCTATTCAACTAAAGATCAAGTTGTAGATATCTTCACAAAACTATTGTGTTTTGTAAATTTTTGTAAATTTTGTGCCTTATCGAGCATATCATATTTTCCCTTGAGGGGAGTGTGCATGACAATTCCACCTCTTAATGTCCTGTTGAAAACTTCCAATACTTCCTCCAGTTTGTAATAAGTAAATGTGTCACATTATGTGAAGTTACTTGTAAATCCCAATGAATATTTAGTTATGGGAATGCCTTAGTTTATAAAAGGATCCATAGTCTAATGTAAGTATTCATATGTAAAGAACTGGTCTTAAGAATTTTTGTATGGGAAGATCTATGGATTTCCCTTGTTTACATGCTAGCCTAAATCATTGTTGCTGATTCAAGGTTCTAAAAATACTTTTGAACAAAAGGGTAAAATTGAGATGCATGATTTTTATTCCTACTTAACATTAAGGGAGAGTTTTGGGGTGATAATGTCATGTGGGATCTACCACTACAGTATGCGCCCAATATTGTATTAAAGTTTGTTCATCAAACTTTATTGTGAAGGTCTTTCACATTTAAGAGTGAGGTGGATTGAATGATTCACCCATACACATTAATTTAGGTGATCCTTTGTCGGTTGGATGTCTAAAATGTCTAAATTTATACAAACTGACATAAATACTAAGATCTTATTATAATATTCAGTCGATGATCATTGTATTAACTAATTAAGATATATAGTTCACGAGACACTAAAAAATACCAACGTGGAAGTGGAAGTGTTAGGTTAAACTCGTGTGAATTATTAATAAAGACAGTTATTTACTAGTGGATTTTTTTCCTTTGGTTTTCTCCACTTAAATCTGGTGTCATTTGTCTATGTTCTTGTTTATTATCTTCTTTCAGCTATTTCTCATTATCATGTGTAATTCACAATCTATTTTAAGCTATTTCTATCTCTAATCAACTACATATCATAATCTATAATCTTCGGCATTCAATGAGGGATCTATAATCTATTGATTATATTTCCCCTATAAAATATAACACTTGTTAGGGTCATTTTCGATCCAAAAATGTGGTGAAAACCTAGGTGAAAGTGGTTTCAACCACTTACAAATAGGATTTATGGGCTAGGATATGAGTGGGAATGGTTGAGAATATTTTTAGGGAGTTGGGAGGTTTGATGATTATTGATATAATGTGTTAGAATACGTTTTGAGTTGTTAGGGGTTTTAAGATATGTAATTAAGTTTTATGAGGGTAGAGACATGTTTTTATGGGGGTGAGGGTATGAATTAGGATAGGTTTATGATTTAATGATAGGATTAAATTAATATTTGATATATGAGTGTGAGGGATGTAGGAAGGTCAC
Organism: Taxus wallichiana var. yunnanensis; assembly: GCA_018340775.1. Classification (NCBI taxonomy): domain Eukaryota; kingdom Viridiplantae; phylum Streptophyta; class Pinopsida; order Cupressales; family Taxaceae; genus Taxus; species Taxus wallichiana. Next base: position 272,650,213 of record CM031242.1, on the reverse strand, counting down.
CTAGGGTGTTGCAAATGTTGTGTCTACACCTACTCCCATCACTACTCTAATAATCCATTCTTCTCGCCCCTTCTTCTTGCTCTTCCACCTAGGTTATTATAGCTACTTGTTGAATTTATTGAGGTCCTACCTCTTCTCTATCATTCTCATCCTTTGTGGGGATTTTTATCCTTTGAACAATCTCTAATTATTCTAATTTGGCTTCCAATATTTCTAATACATTCCTCAATTCTTCAAGGATGACATCTCGTAGTCCTATTTATGCTCTATTACATCTAAGTGCTCTTCTTGGTAGCATATTAAGAAATTACTTTTTTAATTCTTCCTTGGTGACTTATCCTCTTGCTCAAGCTATCTTTATAACACATCTTAAATCCTTTCACCTTCTCTAGTACCAAATGATGTAGAGGATTTGACCAAGAAAACTCGTTTGAGATCTTCATAACCAAGTCAAAGTGGTTTTATTAATGTCGACCTAGTTTAGGGATAGTTAATACTAACTATTATCCTTTTCACATAAAATTAATGTCTCTTCATACATCCCCATCCTCCTTTGTCTCTGTTAGATCACTAAACCTCTCTAAATGAAAAAAATAATACTCTTATAGGCCTAATTAGACTTGTAGATTGCATTTTTGAGTTTTAGGCAACTTACACATGTCAACGCCTAATGTAACCCCTAAAATATGTTAGGAAATGATAAAAAAACACTTCTCCACCATATTTTATTAGTTTTTTTGTTTGGTACATTTCATTTCATGAATTTTGGTTGCTTTGTTCTCTTTGAAATGTAAATTTAATCTTAAAACCCTAGGTGCGGTTTTTACTAGATTGAGAGCTACCAAAAAGTAAAATTTTGAGTTTTATGAGGTTTAAAATATTACTTCTAGATTTATAGTATTGTGTTAACTTTCAACATGGCCCCTACTAATTTCAGACATTGAATTGACTCTTTTATGAAGTTATTCCAATTTTATTAATTACGCATGCATGCAAATGCCCGAGAATAGGGTCACCACAAAAAAATTGGAAAAAAAAAAAAATAACATATAAAAACACATAAATTAGATTCCTCAAAATGTACACAAGATTTAACAAGTCTCATTTATTATTCTCTCTTCTTGGAATGACTTACAACAAGTGTCTTATTCACCTTTCTTGTTAAGACCTACTTCTCTCTTATTATTTTGACATCCTCCAATATAGATCTAATGTATATAAAGAACTATATTATTCAAATTACTTTCTATTACTCCCCCTAACCATCTACATATATATTCTTGGCATACCATGTGGATTTTTGTCTCTCATGACTTTTCACCTTCACAAATTAGTCTTTATTCCTAGCATTCACGAAGATAGTACAATTACATGAAAAATGAGGACTTGAGAGTCCTTCTGACACATGTAAAAAATCCTAGGACTCCTACATATCCTCTTAACTCTTTACATTGTAACTCAATTTGATGAGATCCTCCAAATTACCTTTACAAATTCAAATTTTAAAATTTAATGTTTTTGAGGACAAATTGAAAACATGCCATTAGAAACCTAAATTTGAATTATATGACTACACAAAGATTTTACAAACTACCAAACACACTCCTAAACCTTCTCACACTTAAAAACATTAAAAATTAAATCTTTCATGATGTTCATGAATCACTTATGCACTATTTATGTAACCTTGTATCCATTAAAATTTCCTCCGTGAATGGAAAAACCAACAACAATATAGAAGCACCTTTAGAGGAGAACATTTAGACTCATTAACCTATCCTTCCATAGTTCCATATTAAAGTATAATATCATCCTTCTACCTATGCACTATTTTTTCATCCTTGTATCAAATAAAATTTCCACCATGATCTGATTAACAATTTATATAGAAATGAAAATGTGTAGAAAACCCTACATTTATTGGAGTTCCCTTAATTGGTAAAGGTGGGTCTCATTTATTGTCTCAAATGTAATCATGGGATCATACATACAATATTGGGGTTCACAAATATAAAATTTTGGATCCCACATATATTTTTGGAGATTATAAACACACAAAAAAACATTCCAGGTCACATGTATAGTTGTGGATATCCCACAGACAATCATGAGGACCCCACACGTCATCAACTATTGTGTGGTATCTTAAAATCATTAGGATCCTATGAATAATCATTTAAATCTCTAAATAAATCATGGGATCCCTAAAATAATAAAAATTCCCCACTAACATTCACGATGAGGATTTTGTGAATTTGAAGAAGAGAAAATCAATGTGAAGAACAAATAAGCTTGATTTACTTTTGAAGCTTATATAGAAGCAAAAATTATGATACTAATGTTATGAATTGAATATAAATTTTTAATTTTTAATAATTAAATGTGATAGGATAAAACTATTGAAATATGAACTAAAAAAATTCTAATATATATTATATAGTTTAAGTTCCAAAATAATTAAAAACATTGTAATATAAAATAATTAGTTACTAAATTTATTTTTCTATGCAAGAATCATTTTCAAAGTTTTTATATTATAATTTGTAAATAAGTAAAAATATTATTAAATAGTATATTAACTATCTAATATTTAATATTTAACCATAAATAATATCCATGGTTTCTTAGTGATAATTTGTCAACTTTTAAGTTTGCATAATATTTAACTAGTCTAAATATACAATTTAAGTTGTTTTAAAATTATATAATAGGGATAAAAAATGATAAATGGTTTATATAACATGAAATTACAAGCCATCTATACGTGACACATCCATTAATAACAAGAACACAATATATTGAAACTACTAAATGTAGTAAAGACAAATTGATGGTGAATTTTTTTAAAGATATTAAATATGTTCAATAGTTACAACACTAAAAATAATGTGAATGTAGTGCCCACTTCCTTTGACACCAGTTTATACTTATTTTGATACGGTTGATTTCATTATGGACATTATTATGTTTTGATTTAGTAAGATGTTAGACATTTGATCACAGATTATCGCTAATATTGATTTGGTTATGATGCATGATGATTATTAGAGACACTCATATGTGGATGATAATATACTATTTGACATGTATGTTTTATGGATATTGTTCGGACATGTGATTTTGGATATTATGAGTAGATCTAGAAAATAGATATTATATGATGATGATATAGTTGTTGATATAAATTGTATGTGATAATGCTAAATTGTCTTGATGTTGTTGTGATTCACTTATTTAGATGATTTTGTGATTATATTCATATCATGTTGGATGTTCTGATATGGCCATGAGGCCGAAGGAGGTATTTGTGTTTTGCAGGTTAAAAATCACAACAAACATCGGGGATTGGAGACCAACCACAATGGAATTCTAGGTGAATTCGACACGGTCACCATGGCAACTTGTTTCGTTGTGTTGTGTTGTTGTTGTTAGGGATTCCCATGGGGGGATCACCTTTAGATGTGACCATGGGGTTGTGCATTTTATTAATGTGGATAATTTTTATTAGTTTTGTATGTATTTTATTAGTTATGTGTCCCTTTCTTTTATTTAATTAAATTACAGTAGATTAATGTGGGAAAACATATGGTTAAGAGATAAATAAATCAAATTGGGATATGGGAAAGTAATTATAGAAGTTGTTGTCTTTGTAATAAATATGTAAGAGATGTGTAAGTTTGTGTAAGAGTTGTGTAAGTCAAATTTTGGAGTATGAAACACTCCACCTCCTTGGAAATTCGGATTTGTCCTTAGGTGTTGTTTTTGGAGGCTTGTGGGACAAGTAAAACTTGTCCCATACATCTCAATTTAATTTACCAACCATACTTATGGTTGGAGAGGTGATTTTAGACTTTTATAATGCATTTTATTAATCATGTTGCAAGTTTTGATTGCACTCTTCTTACATCTTATTTAATTTGCAGTCCTTTAGGGTGTGGGATTTTGGAGTGTGCAAGTAACTTGTCATATTGTCACCCACCTCTTTATTGTGCTTGGGAGAATGAAATTTTTATTTTGTGTTTGGAGTTGAGGATGTGTGATGTGGCATCCTACATGGATCCACATCATCCTCTTCTCTTCCCTCTTCTATATAATTCAAACTCTTTGCTTGTTTTGGGTTGTTGAATCTTTTTGCATACTTCCTTGGGGGCTCTTTTTCTTGTGTTTGGAGATCTTGCTTTTGGAAGGAGTTTGGAGAAACTTTGCATGCTTGGTATTTCTATTTTGGGACTGTGTTTTGGGCATTGAAGCTTGCTGTTTAAAAACAAAAGCTACCATGGAGAGGTAGGAGTTTAACTCTTATTTTATGTTGCTATTTTCTTGTTGTGTTGTGTGAATGGTGAATGTTTTATGTAATTGTTGGCTGGTTGGGTAGACTACCATAGGAATGGTGTAGGAGAAGGCTATGGGGAATCCATGTGGGGGGGCATAAGGGAATTCCATTGGCATCAAAAAAATTTGGAGGCAGTTTGGGTTTGGGATCCACCATGGAAAAGAAGTAGCTTGCATTTCTTACTTTGTGGAGGGCATAAGGAAATTTGTGGGGGGATTGTCAGGGGGCATAAGGATATGTGAGGTGAATTTTTATTAGAATTTTGTTATTGGTGGATGCCCAATTATCATTGGGAGGCATAATTAGCTTCCCTCATAGTTCTTGCTTCCTTAGCTTACATGATCAAGCATGAGTTCTATTTAAATGTTTATAAATGTAGTTGTAAACTATTTTTTTGTTTGGACTATTTCTTATATTGACTTATGCATGTTGAAATAATGTTGTGTTGTGGAATCCAGTTGTTTCCATGGGTTTAATCACACCTCTTATTGTATTTTTGTTGGGGCTAGGGGGCCAATGATGAAGGAAGGCTTATCCTTTCATTGGATGTCTTGGTTGGGTGGAGAGCGTTTCCTTTCACCCACTTTTTTTGTGATCAACTTAGGAAAAAAAAAACTTGCATGTTGATGTTCTAGAGCAAAGGAAAATGTAGTTTTGACACTCCTTTGTGAAACAAATTCATTCTAACCTTTCCCACTTGAAGTGGATGAAATTTTAATAATTATATTTGTAAATAAATGATGTTGTAATTGGTTATGAAAGTTACTTATTCGAATTGTGAAAGACATTTATATTTTGTTCTGTTTATTGGAAAGAAATAGAATTCTGTTATTTGCATTCAAGGAATGAAAGAATGTAAAGAAGTATTTCTTTTGAAGTAAATAAAGGATTGCAAGATCTTCTCTCATTTACATTGTTGATTCAAATTGGAATATCAGATTGTGATTAAAATATTTGTTTAGAAAATGGAAAAAGAAGGAATATGTATGAAGGAATTATATTTCTTTTCTCCTTTTGAAATATATTAAATTGGAAATCAGACTTTACGATTTAGCTTTGAAATGATTTATTTATAAACAAATAAATGTATTAGATTATATTAGAAATAAAATATCTCACATAAATGATAAAATTTATATACAAATTTTCCTAGAAATTGATCTCCATTGTAAATTTAGAACTAGCAATTATTTAATTAAAATGTACGATTCGGGGCTGCACATTATAATCCACTTGAAAATGATATAATTTTGCATGCTTTATGACACCAATGAACTCAAATTGACAAATAAAACTTAATAAAACATTTTAAACATTGCAAAATCGTTCCCAATCCCTTTCACAGTCGTATTCTATCATTTGTTGGGAAAATGTAAATTGGAAATCAAACAAGTGAAATTACCTCCCTAAAACACTTTAAATACTTCCTAGAGTAATCCTCCATGTCTGTTTGGCATGTTGAGTGAAGGAGGTGATCAAATTGAATCAAATTTATAAGTTAAAAATTACTAGTTGACTGTTTAAAATCCTGCAGATCATTTTCATAAAATTGACCCCTTAAACTTTATCAAAAATTAAAATTTATGATTCATGTACAAAGAGGGCATTGAGAGATTTCCATAAAGTCCTTGTTTTCCCAAAACTGAGATTTCTAACAAAATTTATGGCCATCTGAAGTTTTCCTGCCTTGGCGGGGAAATTTGGGAAAATTTGGGAAAATTTACCGTGGTGAGCCCGTGGCCCAAAAATTTCCCATCAAATTATCCCTAGAAATTTTTTTGGAAAAAAAAGTTAGGAAAAATTTTAAAATTTCCTCCACTAGCCTACAACCAATCAGAGGTTGCCACGTGTCCTCATGGGGCAATGGTGGAGGCGCGACATCATTTTTGCCCTTGGGCCTTTTTAAAATTTTGGGAAAATTTTACCATTTTCCTCGTTGGCCCACAACGTATCATAGGCTTCCACATGGCAACATGATGTGTTGGCAAAGGGGCGAGAACCCTTGTGAACTTTTTGTATTTTGGGAAATTTTGCATATTTCCCCCACCATCCCATACTCCCACCCTCGCCTTGGTGTTATCCCTCCATAGATGCATAGACCCGTGTGCACCTTTTATCCTTTTTCTCTCATCTTGGACAAATTTTCCACTCAAACTCTACAACCCCACACCTTCCTCATTTTCTTCCCCACATCAACTTGTTGAGTGCCACATGTCCTTGGTGGACCTGTGGGTGCATAGGGCACTAGTTGTCTTTTCCTCCCTTAGGTAGATCTCCCCAATTTTCTCCGTCTTTGTCCTTCCCTCTCCCTTTCTCCCGGTGATGGCTTGGAGCCCGACACATGTCCCCACCTAAGGCACAATGGAGGTGCGGGCGAAAATTGACATTTTCTCCCATGCAAGGAAAAATTCCAAATGCCACCCTACGACCCACCAACCTGGAAAATTTCTTTCTTCCCCACTCAACACGTGTCCCCTTGGGGGAAAATTTGACCCCCAAAGTTTGTCTGTCCATACCTGGAGTTCTACAAGGAGTTAGGAGGACTTCTTTATATAGTTGGAAAAGTGAGAAATTTTCCTATCCAATGGGAATGATTTAGGGAAAATTTTAATTCTTTAAGTGTGAGAACAATTCAATTGAAACCCTGAGCCTATTAGAGAGTGGGTATGGTGTTAATCTACCCCCTGAACCTAACTGAAACCCTTAACCCTAAAATCTGAACCTTATGACCTTTGGAAATTGTTAATCAATGAAAAATATGTTGAAGTAATTTTATACTTGTTCCAAAACTTCTTAGTGCCAATTTTTTCCTTACTGAACTCGTTGTAGACACTTATAATTAAAAAAATATATTCCATAAAATTTTCCCGACTAACCCTAGGTTGTTTCTTGGGTCTCAAGTGGGTTGTTTTAATGGGCATCACAAAGAACCTAGAAAATAAAATAGGGAATATAAAAACATGAAAAATATATCTATAATTTTAACTTCATGAAGAGGTTCACTTGATCATTTTCAACCTTTTTGATACTTCATGTTAACTTCATGAGCATCATCCATGCTAGATTAATCTACCTATTAAAAAAGTGTCACCATATCAAAATAGGGCATTATAACATGATCATAAATATTCATTATAAGTTATTCAAACCTTTCAACAAACATATAAATGGCCATCAAAGCCTACCCCTTCAATTTAATTGTCATAACTTCCTACACCATGAATCCCTTTATTACATCAATCATCTATGGATGACCGAGTGGTACGATGGTAAAATAACCCTACTAACATATTTAGGGATAGGAAAACCTAATCACCAATGAAATTTTCCTTATTCAATTCCATCAATTAGCATAATAAAAATGCTCAACATAAGGGTCTGGGCTAATGGAGGAATGAGATGTTTTTAAAAGGACCCCAAATTATTACCGATCTTTGGGATCGTGTTATACGCCTTACTAGTAGGCTATCTAATGTTTGAAATCAACTTGTTACCACTTTTCCATATTTATTTCTTCCACTCACCGTGATTGGATCATTTTCATCACATTTCTTCTGTGATATTCACCTTGAAGTTTGAAATTTTTCTTATACTCCAAAAATATTTATTCAATAACACACACTATTTTTTTTTTTTTAGTTATACACATCACACCCAATTTGAATACACACTCACTTGAAATATGGAGGAAATATTGTAAAATGAAACTTGTGTAATAACATGATACACATGATTAAATTTGAGAGTGTATTAAGATAATGAATTCCATCTATTTGGGATACCACATCATTTGATGCATGAGTGAACCATTCCTCCTATAAGTTTTACGACTTGGATTTTAGTTTAGGGATCAATATTCTAATTGATAATAAAATGATCGGGTTAATTGGTAATACACATAGGTATGAACATCATGAAAAAAATTTGGAAAGAGGTAAGAAAGTTAGCTATAAGAAGGAACAAAAAAAAAAGTAAACATAAAAAATGCTTTTGAAATGGAGCATTGGATTATTATAATTGAATAAGTAAATATGTTTTTTACATGAAGAACATAATGAGATAGTAGAGGTTTTCCCATGACCACTCTAGTGTACCCCAGGATACATTGAAAAATATCTCGAGTCTCATTGATTTTATGGGATTTGACATATAAATCCCATTATCCTAGGACAATTCATTGGGATTTGACATGGAAATCCCAAACAACTAATATTTGTTCTTATAAAGATTAAACATGGTTGAAATAACATTATTATTTTGATAATACATTTTATTTATCAAATTTTTTCTAAATAATTTGTCCAACTTATACCAAAATATATCATTCCCATCAAGAACTAGGTATAATGGACCTTGAGTGGTAGAGGGTGTGAATTATAAAACAATCAAGGTGACTACACAATATTTATCATTTCCATCCCACATAAAATCACAGATATAAACCATTAACAAATCTTGTTTTTATTATTTGATGGATAAATTTTTATCTTCAAACATTTCATATTTATGCATACTTTATGGACAATCATTATTATTCAACGAATATGCACTAAGGAGAAAATTTTGGTCAAATATTTTAGCATTCACAAAGATAAAGTATTTTTGGTATGAATCCTTCAAAAATAATGATTATTATAAAAATTTAAACCATTAAGTATCATAAGGGTGTACTGTGAGAGTTGGGGTTGGTAGTGGTGACAGAGATAGGTTAAATAAAATATATTTGAATGGGATAAAGTGGAGTGGATAGTATGAAAACCTTGATAGAAATTTTAAAAAAGGAAACCTATAGGCAAATCAACCTCTAACATGAGCATCAACTCAAGCACACACTATGGCCCAAAATGTCATCAACCTCAAAGTTTGTAGAGGTTTATGTCTCCATTATTATTAACCTTTTTTATTTCTTCGTGAAAATTTACATAACCCAAATTATTATGATACATGGACCACGAGATATTTTCCCACCCCTTGGGTGTGACATGGAATAGTGCCCAAAATTAAAATGGTATCAACATACTCATGACAACCCATAGGATAAGATGATAAGAGGAACATTTGAGGTGAATCTTTTTATTTCCAATTTTCAAATTATTTTTATAGTGGTAATACTAAAACTACTACATGCTTGTAATGTTGTAATGACATCATAACTATATTTTATTCTATGAAATTTTATTTCATTTTTATATTTATATTGTAATATTTTAAATATGCATAACTCCGATTTTTACCATGTGAATGATAGTCATATTTATTTTAAGCTAGTACAAAATTAGGGCATGATTTAAAATTATTTGAATCTTTTTTAAAAGTTGATATAGTTTATAGATAATGCATTTAACTATAGACCTTTATTTTTTTAATACAAATGTCTTGGTATTTTAGTTTTAAAGTTTATTATATCCATATTTTTCATATTCCTCACAAATAAATTATATTACGTTATTAGATGAAATATTTTTACAATTTGTTGACTTATAATTATATATAATTTTTTTAATTTGTAGTTATTATTGATCCTACAAATAAGATTTTTTGAATGGATTCTACAAGTTTGTTTTGTCAAAATTAAAAAAATATATGTTTCAAATGAAAGTTTATTATAATTTTTTGACTTCTAGTTTTATCTAAATTTTCTTCATTTTGTAGTTATTATTGATTCTAGAAATAATCTTTTTGAAAGTATTTTGTAAGTGTGTTTTGTTAACAATGCAAAAAAATGCTATCATATGAAATCCTATTATAATTTGTTGACTTCTAGTTATATTTAAATGTTCTTTAATTTGTATTATTATTTATTTTGTATATATTATTTTTTGAATGGATTTTACAAGAGTGTTTTATTATCATTTCAAAAACAAATTTTTTTATTAGATAAAATCTTATTATAATATTTTGACTTCTAAGTTTATTTAAATTTGATTTAATTTATAGTTATTATTAACTTTGCAAATAAGATTATTTTGATTGGATTTTACAAGTGTGATCTTTTATCATTGCAAAATAAAAATTTCTATAAGAGAAAAACTTATAATATTATAGACATGTACACTCTTCCATATAGAAAAAAATAGAGTACTATGCCATGATTTCAAATATCAAAGTACATCTCATTACTAAATAATTAAATTAAGTAACAAATTATAATTATTAAGATTGGAGTACATAATCTCATTATAACATAAACAAAATATACACAATTATTTGAATTCACCACAAACGCAACTTGTTAAAATCCAAAAACAAGGTGGGAATAGGAGAACTCAAAGAAAAGTAAAAGAGAGGAGAATGAAATAGAATTTGATAGGATTGGAGTCACTCTTGATAATCTTGCTAAAGAGTGGGCTATCTTACTCAAATATTTGGAGAAAAAGGAAGTGACCATGATAGTTAATCCTTTTTCCTTTCTTATATCTCTTCTTGTTGATTTTAATTTGTAATGTTGTTAGTTTGGTTGATGTTGGTTATTTTTTCGTTTCACTTGGTTATGTTGTTATTTTGGGTGCTGTAGTTTTTATGTTGGTTTTTAATCCTTGTGGTTTTTGGTATTGTTGGTTTGTTTTTAATGTATTTCTATACCCCCTAAGGGGTTCTTCTGGCATTATATGGGGTAGGGTAACCTTTACCCTCCTTTTTGTTAATAAAAACCACATTATAAACATACAATAAAAATCCTTAGATAAAAATCCCATATATTTGACACCTTCATGATTCTACAACATTATTAGTTACATTTTAGCTACATCATTCATATGTAAATGAGACAATATGTTTTCCCAAAAATAATATATAAATTAGTGGGTTCCAAATTCCTCTTATACAAAAATAAAATAATAAGGGAATGGATAAAAGGAAGACGTAAATATTACATACATTATATATTGACAGAAAAATGTCCCACTATATTTCCCACATGGAAGTTTCCAATAAATGTATCATCATAACCTTCTCAGCATACATATAAGATCTTAACCAATTAAAGTTCGCCAAGAAGGTGTATGGTATATTTAAGGATTAAAATTTTACTTTGATATTAGTGGCCCCTTCATGAGATTCAGATAGATGCTTATCAAGTATGTGGATAAAAAAATTTACTATCATCCAAAACATTTCAATTAATGATTTGATGACCAACTACCACTCTCCCTTATTTTTCAACAATTATTTTTCATATATGGAAAAGGTAATCCTTTCAATGTTTTGAATCCAAGGGTTTCTTGGGATTATTGTATTTTCCTTGAACTTTATCCAAGTTCCTATGGATTATTAATAAAATACCATTACATTCATTAATGCTACTATTTAAACCCCTTAGTCATTCTAAATTATCTTGTCCCATGTTTTTCATGTTAGTTTCATATATTAGTTGAATGTTAAACTTGGTGTCTCTCCTCCCAATCCTTGAATATTCCCCATATTTGTACATGTTACTTCAACAAATTGGGGTATTTTTAAAGGACTTGAATATTTCCAACATACTCTCGAGAGAATTTACTAATGTAATCAATATTATGATCTATGAAACCTATAAAAAAATTGTAATAAATTCCCATGTAAATTAGTTTCTTATTTATTACTATAATGTTTTACTCATCATTTATTATATTTTCAACTAATTTATTAATTTTAGTGGGTAATACAATGATATTGATAGGAAGAGTGGTATAATTTGTATATCCTACATATTTTTCCAATACTTGAACACTCCTCTCCAAAGTGTTACATATTACATTTTTACCTTCTAAGAATTATTGAACTAAGAACAACTCAATATAAAAAAATTATAGTATTCTTATCATTTTTTGGAATTAGACTCAAAATTTCATGCATTAACTATAGTAAATTAAAACATTTTTGTGTCATGTCACCTAACTTACAAGTCACCTTCTTTAAAAACCTTAAAATATACTTGTAATTCCTTCTTCCTCATTTGATACATGGGCTTTTAGTTTATTGGAGCTACTATCCATTATGATATTACGCATGTGTACATACAATTTGGTTCCATGGAACCACTTTAAAATCTCCTCTGATGAATTATTAACGTTAAAAATGCTATAGGTGTCCCCATCTCTCATTAACTCATGAATTACAAGTGATTTATTTTTCCCTATAATAGAAACATCATTAGTCCAAACTCTAAACCCTAAACCCTAAATCGACACATATTTTTTGTCAACTAGGAGAGTCAAAACCCTTAACTCACCTACACCTTCCATGTTTGATCCATCATAGTATACCAAGGGTTGTAATTATTATTGAATTCACATCTATTTAATGGCCTTGGAAATATTCCAAGTTTGTTAAAACTCCTTGAAAATAAATTGATATGGTCACTAAATAATTGCTCCTGCTCTTTAACCCTATGATCACCTATTTCATCATCACTAGGCATATTAACAATTTTATCCCTTCATCTTCATCCAAAATATTTACTAACTCTAACAAATGTGACTTTTATTTAACATGATCTTTATCAGTTGTCTTATCAAATATTTCAATATTTGCTACTTTTATTATGTCATCAATATAACAAGTTATTACATGTTTCCTAGTTGAATGTTCATTAGTTGAGATCAGTATCTATGGCCATTCTGAAACATCTATGGTATATAAGGTATAAAAATACAAAAATACTCAACATCATCCCCTCCACATTATTTATATAATATTTTTTTAAATCTAGAGGGTATTTTCATTATTCTTTCAATTTATTGCATAATAGTCTTCATCTTGGTAATAAAGTCATACACGTGTTAAAAGGAAACTTTTGTTACATATTGTTATGAATATGCACCTCTAATATGCCATTTTTTTATTTGATCATACAAATATCATAAATTTATATAACATTCTTAGTAATTTCTTCCTAAAACTTTGGATGTTTGTAAAAATAGCATTCTTACTTGTTAGTTTCCTCCTTCAAGTTAATAAGGTATACTTTCACAATGCAACAAACATGGAAAATATAGTATTGTGGATAGAAAAATAATTACAATCTTATTTTTGAATGTGAATTCCTCAACTACAGAAGTAGCATTTATTAATACCTATTTCATTTCCCAAGAAAAATTAAAATCCATAGTACTAAATTACCTTAACAAATTGAAGGTAACTCATCTTATTCGAACATATTTTGAGAACTTCATAGGTGCCACCTTTGACCCAATATTGTGTTTTATGTATGAGAATTCTATAAAACATAAATCCCCCAATTATTTATAGTTTTGTTATATAAATTGCATGAAAATATCCTCCAAAATTCTTGAAGCCTCAGGGAATCTATCCCTATCCCCTCTAAACAACCAATTATATTTTTATCACAATAATTCTTGAAATTGTACATATATGGACCATTTGTTACATTTTTCAATAATAGGTAATTGTATATGATTCATGATACCATATAGGGGATCAAACCCCTTCCCAAAATAAGGTTTATTCTTATCTTTCCCTTCATGTTATATAACTTAGAAGTAAAGTATATAAAACATAGTTGAGAATAATGTAAAAATATAAAAAAATCCCTATTATTATTTTTTTCAATAATTTCTCCATTTTATCAAACTGAATGGTACCCTAATTAGAAAATATTTTATCAAAAATTCTCAATACTTTAGTGAAGGTAATGGCCTGGATGGCATTAATATTTTCACCCTCGTCGCTCCCTATCACTTAATAAAAGATAATACTAGATGGAGGAATTTAATTAGATAATATTTCAACAAAAAAAAGGTAACCTAACGTTAAAAGGAAGACATTTTAATTGTAATAGGTTCATTTAGGCCATTTTATAAACTTTGGGAGATAGATATCCTTATACACATTGTATTTTATTTGAAAATTGTTCTCCTATTTACTTCATCAAAAACAATTTCTCCTTTATATTTTGACATTAATAATTTCTTAATACCACTTGGGGTGAGGTCAAATATGGTTTCACCATCCTTACCTATAATGACTCTTTTATCATAATTGTACCTCTAAAAATACCAAATGATAATACATGTATCTAAAATAAATCAATACAATCAATTGTTCATGGAGGAATGCACCCTTTGGAGAGCGGTGTTTAAATTCTCCTTACAATAGACAAAATTGAGACACTCTAGGTTGTGGGTGACATGTATGTTGGAGTGATTCTCTAGAGACGTTTGGTTCTCCTACTATAACACCTAATACTACTCTACTTTACAAAATTTAAAAGTAAAATAGAGAAATAATTAATGGAAAAAACTAAAAAGAGGGTGATACACTAGAAATTTTGAGGATCTCATTCGTTTGAACCACACAGATGAACCACAAGAACCACACATACCATACACAACTTAAAAATGATATGTTAATGAAAAAGTGTTTCAGAGAAGGGTTTGAAGCTAAGATTGAATAAAGAAGGTAAATAAATGGCTCTAGAAGGGAATTTCGATGAACTCCGTAGTTGAATCCTATAAAAAAATGGTTAAACACAATCTATGACCTCTAAATTAACATATAACCGTAAATTGGAGATAAAAGTAACATGAGATAAAATAATCTTAAAGACACATATTTTCATGATAAACAAGTTATAAGAAGGTAAAATAGATTCTTTATTGCTCTAAGAGGTGAAAAAAATACAATAGATCATTCATAACCCCTTCTCTTCCACTCGAACTCTAAATTATTCCAAAATGATGAACATGAGGTGTAGATATCCATTTTATAATAAATTTCATGGATTTTTATAGAGTATTAACGAAAGAAGGAGAGAAAAATAGACCACACATGAAATTATGAAGCCAAAATAGCTGAATAATGAAAACACGTGTGTGAATTTGGTTTCTTCTTTTGTAGAATAGGTCTTCCCTTTAATTTTTGAACTGAAAACCATGTTTTTATTTAGCATTGAAGTTATTGGCTTCACTAAATTTGTAAAATATGGAATGAATATTCTGAAAAAATAATTATACCCAGAAAACTTTGTAATGCCTTCTTATGATTTGGAAAAGATAATGACAAAATTACACTTACCCTTTCTAGATCAATGGCAAGACCTTCCTTAGAAACAACATGACCCAACAATTTACCTTCATGGATTGAAAAAATGCACTTTTTGGATTCAAAGATATTTCATACTACCCACGATTAACGAAAACATGTCCGAGATGGTCTAGATGATTTTTTTAGCATGCTTCGAAAATACATTTATGTCATCTAAATAGACAGGAAAAAATTTATTAATCATTCCCTAAAATTTTAAGTCCATCACAGACTAGAATGTAGGTCCCGCATTTGGCAACACAAATAACATTTTATTATATGCATACTTGCCCCATTTTGTGGTAAATGTAGTCCTAAATTTGTTGAATTATTGAACCATAATGTGATTATACCTAGAATAACGATATAAGAGTGAAAAACATTATGAAATTGTCACCATTTGCAAAGTTTTCTTGATTTATAGTAGCAGATAATGATCATTTAAAGATGTCCTGTTCAAATCTCTAAAATAAAAAAAAAAGTGTATTTCTCCATTTTTCTTTCTAACAGGAACCAAATTAGCAACCCATGATGAATTTTTCATAGGTAAAATGATATTAGATTTGATAAATTTGTCTAACTCTTGTTTCATGACAAGTTTAACCTTAGGATTAATGGATCTGTTCTTTTTTATAGCATGTTTTGCATTTAAATCCAACTCTATTACGTGTTTAGCTAAATCTGATTGAAAACCTTTAAATCACCATAGCTCCATAAAAAACATAATCAAATTCTTGAGAAAGTTAAACAAAATAAAGTTTTTCATCTTGATTACATACCTTACCCAAATTGAGTGTTTTGTCATTGCCAATGTTGATTTTCTCATAATATTCTTACTTTATTATCATTTTATAATTCTCACCTCTAACTTGATCATCTGTATTGAATATAAAATCAAGAGTGGATAATCTCTAAGGTATTTTATTAGATCTTAACTTGATGATCAACTCTCATATTGTTGTTTTAATTTTTCATAATTCTTAGATGAGAACTCATATTCCTCTTACATGAAATTAACTATCCATTGATATGGCTCAAATAATTTCTAGTTAACATTATTATAGAATGCCTTACAATTATCTTGATATGCTGCTAATTTTTTCCTTACTGATTTGATTTGGAATGTCAACCTAAGAACCAATTTCAGCTAGCCTATCTACATATTTATTATTTTCTCTAGGAATATATTAAACATCGAAGTACCAAATGCTCTATCGGATCCCATTCTAAGTTTTTATAAGATACCGAGATAATTCTACTTGGTTGTAACTTGTCCTTTGATTTGATTGAAGTTTAACTCACTATCTCCAAAAACTTGTAATTTTCTTACCCCTTTTTTCTTTTCCCACTGAATACAATGCATAAGAGCTTCATACTCATATGTATTGTTAATGCAACTAACCTGAAACCTTAAGGTGTAAAATACCTATATTATTTTCAATGAATTATCATGATTCCCCCTCTACTCCATTTGTTTTTCTTGATCCATCGAAGTACAATTTATAAAAACCTTCATCATCTTGATCTAATCTAAAAAGGTTAGGAATAATAGAATTTTCTTCATATAAATAATATATTGCAAGCCCTGCCTCATCAATATGACTATTTGGATTAACAACATGAATTTTAGTAGCACATTTCAAGTAATAAGTCTAGAATACCCTCCAAACGTGTGCTTGGTTCTTATTCACTAGATGGTTTTATTCATTTATGATCATACCATTAGAATTGATAACACCAAGAATATAATGTGTGAGTGAACAAAAAGGATCAATTGAGCCCAAAATTATCAAGGTTATTACACTCCAATAGAAATGTGAATGTGCTCCAATTAATTAGCAAAAATTAACCATAAACAATTGTTTATGCAAAAAAGAAAAATAGGTGTAACATTCTCATATATCAAACAAATAGTACACGAGGGAGTATTTTGTAACTCCCATTCCTATACATGGCATACTCTCATTAGGGAGTGAAGAGTTACAAGGGTAATAATAACATGTAACTCACATATGACAGTGACACATATGAAAAGTACGACATATTCTATGACAAAAAATTTCATATGTCATATAACTCCCTAAAAGACTAATCACTCACCTAAGTGAGATGACTCACCATGTGTGAGGTTAAAAAAACATAATAACCAAATAAAATATGAAAAATATTCCTCACACCAATACCCCCTTCATTTAATCTTATGTAAAGGCATGACAAGATAGAAAGAGAAAGAGGACTCCCCTAGATAACTAACATAGATGTGGCATATGGGTCCCGAACAATAAAGGCTTGATGACGTATCAATCTACACTGTGTAATATTTCTATAAGAAGAGGAGGAGAAGAGGGATATAAATACTTGAGAAGAGGAGGGGTTGTAGTGGAATTCCACCCAAAAAGAGAGTGCAAGTGAATAAACTTGTCTTTAGTGAAGGGTTTGGTAAAGATTTCTTTAACTTGATCTAAATTCGATAGTAATACAAATAAAAATGTCTCTATTGATAAACTCCCATGTGAAGTGCATGTAATATGAATATGATTTTTCCACCGATTTTGAACTATATTTTGATAAATCAAGATAGTTCTCATGTTGTCACAATAAATGATGGTAGGTTTCCAAAGTGAATACCAAACAATGTCGAATCCTCTCAGTAACAATTTAGATTATGTGGTAATGTTGATTGCTCCCATATACTTTACCTTTGTACAAGATATAAAAATCATGTTATGTCTTATTAGACCAACTTATAAGACCAAAACCAAGATAAAAGATGTAACCTAAGGTAGACTTCGATGATTGAGATTACCGACCTAATTAAAATATGTGAATCCAACTAAATAAATCTTTGTCCCTCCTAAGTAGTGAATGTCATTAGTATGAGTGCCATAAACATAGTGAAGGATTTTGTTTCTTACTTTCTAATGTATATCATGAAGATCTTGCATTAATTTTGACATGATGCATACAATCAATGAGAGGTCTGATTGAGTGTAATTTAGGTATATCAAGCTTGCCACCAATTAACAATAAAGGGTACTATCAACTAAGAAAGTGAAGAAATATGCAACTAGCTTTTATCCCGTAAAGGAAGGGGGTGGGAGATGGATTAAAATTAGATATGTGAAACCTAACTATGAAATCAAGGGAATACTTAGGTTGAGAAATCATGATTCCCAAGTCGATTGGGTAATTTGTATCCCAAGGAAGTGATGCAGGGGCATCACTACTAATCCTAATGACATCACTACTAGGCCTAATGTAGGACGTGTGTCATCAAATTTTGGTTTCTAGGTCCCTTAGGTTGTCTTAAGATTCATTAAGTGGTCATTTTAGGCTCTAGAGGTCAAGAATTTAAATAAGGAGGTTTCCCTCCATTTTGGCATAGTTTGAAAATTTGAATGTTGTTAAAGCCACTTGTAGGATTGTTAACATGTGTAGGTGTCTTAAGGGTCTGAATAGGTTTCTATAGGTTTGTATGATATTCATAATTTTCATGAGATATCGATCATGGTCTTCAAGTAATATTTTGAATCACACTCATTTTTGTAACCCCCTTTTAATATGTAACTAGCCCATAAGATGTCATCATGAACCATAATGAGGAAGTTAGACAAAAATAGAATTGGAAGCATATATACATGCTTGTAATTGTTGTAGAACATTGATTAATAAAGGGGAATTATATTTGTATCTCCAAAGGTAAGTTGACAGGTTTTTTTGTTTTTTGTGTATGCATGTTACAAAAAAATTAAGGAAAATATGTGAGTGTTTGTAGATGTATGAGTGTATTTACAAGATTGAATTGTTTTTTTCCAATTTAAAAGAAAAATTAATACAAGAAGATGTTTATGTTTTTAGTGTTATCCATGTATTATTCCATGCATTAGTTGGGTAGAAAAATAGTAGCCTAGGTACGGTGAATGTTTAGGAAAAAAATCATAAAAGAATTCGAACGGAAGGGGAATTTTTTTAAGATTGTTCAATTTTTTTAAGGTTGTGGAAAGCTTCTAGGTATTGAGGGTAGTTGAATGAAGTATATGGATTTTAACGAGAAAGAGAAACCATAAATAAAACTATAAAATTCATCCCCTTGGGTTTTCTTAGTCATGCCTACCATGAAATAGGTATTTTGAGTGGAAAATTAATCAAACTCAAACTTGAACAAGTGCAAAATCTCAAAATTTAGTAGAAACCTCTATGGAGAGGTCATAAAGGTATTGGAATTAGTATTAGGTAGATTCATTCCAAAATAGGTGAGAATTTCTTGACAAAAATATTTTCTAGTCATGCTTAACCTATAACTCGGGTTCCTTGAACAAAAACCCATCTAATTCAAATTTTGACTGATGAATTTTTTTGAGAATTGGTAGTAGTAATCATTGGGAGATTACAAATTTTTTATAAAATGAATGAAATTGTTTCATTTTTTATCCAAGGAGAAATTCATGATTGTATTTTTTTTGCACGCTTTCACCAGGTAGAGAAACCGAGTTTTTCAAATTAAATCCATTGGTAGTTAGTGTGACATTATACCATCACTAGTATAACTCAAGGGGTATGAGGGAATTGGGAGGAAGATCGTAGGTAGTTTAAAGGTGTATATCCCATTGAATAATTGTGATAGTGTATGAGTAGAGTTCCCCCATTTGGGGCTTAGTGATACTTTTCCTTAGTAGTACAATCTTCTAAAGTGTGATCAAGAGATTAACAACCTTCCCCACAACTGATAATAGCCCAATAGGAGATCACTAAGGTGTTATAAATATAAATATAGTATTGAAGTCTTGAAGAGTCCACTTGACCACTAAGTGTTGGACCCGAGAGTCTTAAGAACAAATGGTGAGTGCAACCATAAACCCGAGAGTAAGAAAAGTGAAAATTTTAAAGACCTCTCTATATCATATTGGTATTAGAGATGAGAAAGAAGTAGTGAAGAATAAGGAGTTTGAGAGAGAAGTTAAAATTTGAAAAAATCCACCAAGAATAAGAAATAAAGAGAAACATAGGGGTGATGATTTGGCTGTTATGTTAAGGAACATTCAAGATAGGTTAAAAGTCTCTCAAATAAGAGGAAAAACATTGGATGATGAAAATGATGATGAGAGAGAAAGAGAATTCAAAACAACATAAGGAGAAGAAGAAGGACCAGAAGTAATGATAGTGAAGACAAGTAATGGTAGAAAGCAATAAGCCAAAGATAGATTGGATAGAAAATATGGATAAATACTTTGAATTTGAGAACATTGCAGAGGATAAGAAGGTGAAATTTGTAGTCACAAAGCTTATAAGACATGCTGTAGTATGGTGGGAATTTTTGCAAAAAGAAATATTAATTAGAAATAAGGAAAAGATCAAGAAGTGGGACAAGATGGTGGAAATATTGAAAGGTAAGTTCATTCTTGCAGACTATCAAACTAGTTTATTCAAAAAGTTGTAAAATTTGAGACAAAGATAACTAAGTGTAGTTGATTATACTGATGAATTCTACAAACTATCAATGAGGTCTTATCATATATAGGATGATATTGAAGAAGTAACAAGTTATTTAAATGGTGTGAGGTTGAATATATAAGATGCAATCATTTTATTTCATTTGAGATTAGTATAGGAAGCATATAAGGAAGCCTTAAGGGAAGAAGAGAATTTTTCAAGAAAGAAAAATAAATATTTGATAGGTAGAGGTGGAGGAGTAATAGGAATAAGTCAGTAGAAAGGAAGAGGAAAAACATAGAAGAAAAAAAAATGAGGAAGAAGGGAATATTTCAAAAACATAGAGTTATTCTAGAGGTGGATACTCATATAAAAGAAGAAGTGGATATGGAAGTGGTAGAGGTGAAATTACTAGAAGATATTTTAAGTGCAACAATTTTCTTGACACATATCATTTGAATTCCATGACTACGCTCAAAAAACAAACAACAGAGTTAAATGAGGAAAGAAACCAAATAGCACATGTAGATGAAGAGGAGAGTGTAGCATCACCATCCTTGGTAGAGGATCCTGAAACTGGAGAAGCATTGATGATGAGAAGAGCTTTGGTGAGTGCAAGCAAGAATGAAGAACTAGTGTAGAGGAGAACATTATTTAGAACCATATGCAAGGAAAAAGGTAAGTGTTGTAAACTCATTATTGATAATGGTAGTACTGATAATTTAGTCTCCAATGAAATGGTAGAAAATTTGAATTTGAAGAAGATAAAGCATCCACATCCTTACAAAGTATTTTGGGTATAAAGAGAGCATCAAGTGTTAGTGAATCAACAATGTTTAGTTGATTTTCAAATAGGTAGATATCATGATCAGGTGTTGTGTGATGTAATTCCCATGGATGCATACAATCTTCTATTGGGAATACCATGGCCATTCAATAGGAAAGCTATCCATGATGGATGGGAAAAAACTTATATATTTGTGAAGGATAAAACTATACACACCTTGAATCCATTAGAGGATAAGAAAGCATGGCATGAGAAATAATTAAGGATTATTTTCATGGGGTTGAATTCATTTTAATTCTATAGAAATGAATGTTTAGTGATGGAGGAAGGAGCTAACACAGATCAAGAAGGTGTGGAAATGGATAAGTGGAGAGAGAGCACCAAAATAACTTAAAAAAGAGATTGAATGTGAAATATGAAGTTGCATATAGAGATCATGTTGATAATAAGGGTATATATGTAGATAATAAATGAGGTGATTCAGATATTGATTGAAAAATACAACAATCAGACCTAGTTGAGGATGAAAATAGATTTGAAACATGCCTAGAACAAGGCCAAGAAAATCAAATAGTTCAATAACTAGAGGAAAAAAAAACATAAAAATAACATAGCAGTCAAGTATAAAGGAGAAACTCCAATTTTTCAAACTAACATTACCTTAGAAGTTGTGTATATAGGTCATGGACTTGAAGTGAAGGAAGAACAATCATATGAAGATACATACTTTAATCAACTACAAAAATTGCTCAATTTTGAAGGTGTTATGGATCAAGTAGAACAATAAGAAAGTGTCATGCATAGCTTACCAGTTATAAAACCTCAAGAACCATCTCAAGTGACCATGAAACAAACATATAACTTAAATAAAGGGATAAAAGAGACACTATGCAGCCTTAACACAATCAATGAAGTCAGGAAGAGGAATGATACATAGGAGAGGAGACTTGCAAAGAGTAAGGTTCAACCACTAAGGAAACTTAAGGAAAAAAACTCCATCATAGTGCATTCTAAGAATCTTATTAGAAGTTGGAAAAGAAGAAATAAGGATCTGAGATCAACTTACAAGCCAAACACCTCAAAAATATTCTATTTTAGCCCTTAGTAGTATGATGCAAGGGTTTCACTACTAGGCCTAATGTAGGATGTGTGTTATTAAATTTTGGTTTCTAGGTTTGTTAGGTTGTCTTAAAATTCATTAAGAGGTCATTTTAGGCTCTAGAGGTCTAGAATTTAAATAAGGAGGTTTCCCTCCATTTTAGCATGGTTTGAAATTTTGAATGTTGTTAAAGCCACTTGTAGACTTAATATCATGTGTAGGTGTATTAAGGGTCTAAAAAATTTTCTAGAGATTTTTAGAATATCCATAATTGTCATGAGAGGTCCATAATGATCTTAAAGGAATATTTTAACTCTCACTCCTTTTTGTAACTCCATTTTAACATGTAACTATCCCATAAAGTGTCATCATAAACCATAATGAGGTAGTTACAAAAGAATTTAATTTGGAAGCATATATGCATGCTTGTAACTATTGTAGAGCATTGATCAATTGAGGGGAATAATATTTGGATCTCAAAGGGAAGTTGATTTTTTTTTGTTCCATGTGTATGATTGTTATAGAAAATTCAAGGAAAATGTGTGATTGTGTGTAGATGTATGTGTGTATTTGCATGACTGGAATTTATTTTCCAATTTCAAATAAAAAATTGAATACAAGAATATATTTTTGTTTTAAGTGTTAACTATCTCCTATTCCATGCATTAGTTGGGTATAAACAATACTATCTCATGTCAAGTGAATTTTCATCCAAAAGCATAACATAAATCATAAAAGAATTTGAAATACAGGGATTTTTAAAGATTGTTCAAGTTGCATTAAGCTCATGGAAAGATTATGGGAGTGAGCTTAGTCAAATAAAATATTTGGATATAAATTAGAAACATAAATGATAAAAAAACTATCAAATTCATCCCCTCGGATTGTCTCAAATGTGCTTACACTTGAACTAGGTTTTTCAAGAGGAAAATTAATCAAACTAAAACTTGAACTAGCAAAAATCTCAAAATTTGGTAGAAAAATATGTGGAGAGGTTGGTAAGGTATTGCAAAATAACCAAGTAGATTCATTCTGAAACAAGTGAGAATGTATCGACCAAAATATGCTCTAGTCATGTTTAATCTACAACTCAGTTCCTAGAACAAAAACCCATCCGATTTGAATTTCAACCAATGGAAATTTATGATAATTAGTAGTATTCATCATTGGTATATTATGAATTTGTTTCAAAATAATTAAAACATTTCATTTTGAATCCAATAATAAATTTGTGACAGTCTATTTATACACAGCTTGTACTAGGGAGAAACCGATTTTTCACAAATTAAATCCATTCATAGTTCGTGTAAAGTTATATTATCATTAGTATAACTCCAAGGGGGTATGAGAGGATAAGGTGGAAGATCCTAGTTAGTTTTAACATGTATATCCCATTGATTAATTATGATAGTGTATGAGAAGAGTTCCCCATTTGGGTTTTAGTGATACATTTCCTTAGTAGTAAAGTCTTGTAAAGTGGGATCAATATATTAACAACCTTCCCCATAAATGATAATATCCCACTATGATATCACTAAGGTGTAATCAATATAAATGGAGTATTTAAGGATTGAAGAGTTCACTTGACCACTAAAAGTTGGACCCGAGAGTCTCAATAACAAAGGGTGAGTACAACCATAAACCTGAGAGTAAGAAAAGTGACAATTTTAAAGACCTCTCTACATTAGGATGTAGTGAAGAAATCCCAAGTTAATGATGGAGAATTTTTTGGCTAAGGAAGTCTTCACAAAATCAATGATCAAGGAAGAGATACTTGTAATAAACAATTCATCAACATATAGAATGAGGATAAGCATAGACTTATCTTTCCACATAATGTAAACATTTAGGTCGGGGTGATACCTAAGTAAACCCTAATGCAAGAATAAAGGAGTCCATTATGGCATACCAATATTTAAGATGCTTGTTTAAGGCCATAGACATACTTTTTTAGCTTGCAAATGAGGGAGGATTCCTATACATAACCTAGATGTTGTTCCATATATATTTATTCCTCTAGGTCCCCATGAAGGAAGTAACTCTTAACGTCCATT
Source organism: Taxus wallichiana var. yunnanensis (assembly GCA_018340775.1). Lineage (NCBI taxonomy): Eukaryota > Viridiplantae > Streptophyta > Pinopsida > Cupressales > Taxaceae > Taxus > Taxus wallichiana. The sequence continues at coordinate 272,625,488 of CM031242.1, read as the reverse complement.
TGATGGGATTCCCATCTATAAGCAACATCGATGGTGAGGGTCTTTTAAATGGAATTCATATTCACAACGAGAGAAAAGGTCTCTGAATAGTCAACACCAAAAACTTGATAGAAACCCTTAGCTACTATTCATGATTTATACTTATTGATGTTCCCATCGACATCATACTTTGTTCATTACAAATTATTACTTCAAACCTTTTTTCTTCCTTTTGGAAGAGGGTTGAGATCCCAAGTATCATTATTTGTGAGAGAGGAATACTCCTTATCCATGGTATAATCCCACTCGGGAATAACATTAGCGTCCTAAAAAATGATGGTTAAAATCAGAGATGAAGAAGGTGTGGGTTGGAGAAAAAATTGAATGATTCCATCTTTCATCCGAAGGATCCCCTATCCAATATCCAACACTCTGCAAGGTCTTCCTATCCCAAAGTGAGTACCAAGAAGAGAGCAAAGATTAGATTATGTTAATTATTCATTCGAGTGAGAGGGGACATATTTCTCATCGTCACTAATATATAAATAAGAATATTATAAAGCATAAGGAGAAGTAGGATTAGGAATAAGAGGCTCAAGTAAGATCATCATCAAAAGAGTCCAAATCAAATTCAAAGAGGGGAAAAATACCTCACTTGGATGAAAAAGTGGAAGTAGAATATGAATCATCAAACTTCACACTTATCTTAATATAAATATAATGATTGGTGGCATTAAATAATCTATATACATTCATGTCATTGGGATACCCTAAAAATATACAGGTCTAGATTATGGTTCCAAGGACTTACTTCTCTTTTTGGGAATCGAGCTATAACAGTTGATTCGAAGACACAAAATTTCTCAAAATCAGGTTTGTGTCCATACAAAACCTCAAAGGGTGTCATCCCTTTGACTGATTTGTGAGAAATTTGGTTCTAAATGTAACAAAAACAATTCATAACTTCATCCCAATACTATGGAGGAATGGATTTAGAATAAACCATATATATAGCCATCTCCTTAAGTGTTATTTTATTTCTATGTGTAAATCCATTTGCAAAGGGATATAAGAAACTATATCATATATTCTACAAAATAATCCCTTCAGAGGTATAAATATCATCAAACCTATTTCTCACATACTCTCCTCTATTGTCAAGTTGAAAAAACTTGATAGAATTTTTAGATTGTTTCTCAACGAGATCCTTAAAGTCTTAAAAGTGATCAAAAACTTCATATTTCTATTTGAGAAAGTAAAACCACGTATAACATGAAAATTCATTAATGGAGGTAAGTATATAAATAGATATAGTAAATAAAGGAGATGAAAATGTGTTAGAAATTTCATTATGAACAAGAACCAAGAGATGGGAATGTCTCTATGATTTCCCCTCACCAAAAATTTCTTCAGGTACTTCCTAAGGTCAAAAGCCTCATAAAGACCCTTAGATATTTTTGCTTGAGGAAACCCATTGACCATATCATGTTTTGTCAATTGTTCAATGTAACAATAGTTTAAATGACAACAATGCTCATGTCATAGCTTACTAACATCATCTTTGTGAGTAAGCAAGGTAGTGGGAAAAGAATTAGAAGTAAAGTGGGAGAATGTGTACAATTGAGACCGGTGGTCTCCATTTCCCTTAGTGACTATGGTCTCACTATGAATGTAATAGATGAAAAACAAGTTAGGATTTAATCCAACTCACTTTCCTTCATCAATATCAATGATTTGGTAAAATGATAAGAGATTTGTAGATAGATAGGGAGCACTCAAAAATTATTAAAGGTTCCACCATCTACTTCTATTGATCCACTACAAGAAACTCGACATCAAGTATCGTCGACCACGAGTTATTTGGTATATAACACATGGTTTAATGTTAGAGAAATCAATATGTGAATAACTCGTGTACTATGAGGCAAAGTGGAATCTATTATTGATGAGGCCATAAATTGACCATTAATTTGCATTATTTTGTCCTTTCAAGTTACCTTTGAAAGTGGATTTAAATGTAATCTAGGAACTTATAGTTTTCTTAAGATAGAATATAGGATATATATCTTGTTCATTCTTTAGAAATATTTTTTTATCTATTTTGTTGACTAATCCTACTGATTATTTGGGAAAATATGTAAGTCTTGTGTATGTAGGACAAAGGAAAGATAATGCTAATATTGGGAAAATTAGAACTAATAATGAAAAGTACATTTAAAATCAAATCTGATTTCATATTTAGATTTCTCTCAAAAATTACGCAAGTTTAAATTAAGAATCATCTCAATCTGAGTTCGCATGCAAAAATTTTAGTTGTTTTAAGTTAGCTCCGAAACTTGCGAGAGAGTTAGTTCCGAACTCATAGAGTAAGTTCCTAACTCGCAAGTTTAGTTCCGAAACTCACAAATTTAGTTCTAGAACTTGTATCAATTGAATGAAATTTATTTCTAGAACTTGCAATTCATGGACAAATAATATTTAGTTATAGAACTTGCGTATTTAATTCCGTAACTTGCATAAAAGGAATGTCAACTTTAGTTCCGAAACTTGCATCAACAGAAAGATAGTTTTTGAGGGATTGTGAAAAATCAGATAATCCAATGGGAAATATGAGAGAGGTTTTTGTTTGTAACAATTTTTTAACAAAAATATTATTCATATTTGCTATAGGTTTTACCAATGAAGAGAGATATAACTTTTAGTGAGCTGCAATCCGAGGAAAAGTGTATCAAACGAGCACTAAAATTTCCATAAACAAAAACATAAAATTCAAATGGAAAATATGAGAGAGGTTTTTGTTAATAGAAATGTTTTTAACAAAAACCTCATTCATATTTACTACAGGTTTTACCAATGAAGATATATCTAACTTTTAGTGAGTTGTAGTCCGAGGAAAAGTGTATCAGATGAGCACTAAAAATTCCATAAAAAGAAATAGAAAATTCAAATGGAAAATCTAAGAGAGATTTTTGTTCATATCAATGTGTTTTAAAAACCTCATTCAAATTTACTACAGTTATACCAATGAAGAAATATATAACTTTTAGTGAGATACAGTCGAGGAAAAAACATATTAGACAAGCGTCAAAAGTTCCACAATCAAAAACAACAAAGTCAAATGGAAAATCCGGGAAAGGTATTTGGTCAAAATAATATTTTGAGGAAAAAAATCCTTCCAATAATGTAGGAGAATAAAATCATTGTGATTCTTGTTACCAAAAAGCAAGGAGAAGATTTGGGAGCAAATCTTCCTAAAATAAGCAAGATAAGATTTGACTTCAATAATATCTCTCTCTCCATATTTTGTGGATATGGAGATCTTAGTTGTTAGGATTGGAATAAAGATAAGATTATATTTTATTTCTTAAAATAAGGAGTTGGTTGGATGCATGAATTATAAATGCAACCTTCCACACTGAGATATGTAATTCTTTTCCCCAAGTAATCAAGATTTGTTCTTTCTTTCCAATCTTTGGAAGTAAAGTTTTTTTGCAAGTTCTGAATTAAAAGTATGAATTAAATCCTCTTCCAAGGAATGAGCTGGCCACTCATTCCAAGGAAGATGGATCAATGTGTTAATGTTTATTTCTTTATTTCTGCAGTTTTCCTTTTGTTGTAAATTTTTTTTTTTTTATGTTATGTAATTTCTTTTGTGAACCTACAGTGTCTTTTCCTCTTTCCTTTATTTTCAATTCAACAATTTCAATTTATGCAAGTGTGTTTTATTCCTACAAGTGTGATTTCAATTTATGCAAGTGTGTTTTATTCCTGCAAGTGTGATTTCATTTATGCAAGTGTGTTTCAATTTCTGCAAGTGTGCATTAAATTTCCGCATGTGTGCTTTCAATTTATGCAAGTTTGGATTGTGTTTAAGGGAGCTGCTTTCCAAGATCTTCTTCTCTTAATGCATACAACCTTCGACACCAACCCGGATTGACATTATTAATGGTGAGGATTGACAACCCTTGTCAATGACCCTCTTCGATGATGGAACTATTAGGATGAGGGGTGAAAAGGTATATTTACCAACTAAATTAAATGTTACGTTAACATACATTAATAAGTGGAAATATAAATGTGCACATCATAATAAAATAAAATAACAACATAAAAAAGTGACACCATATGTAATGTGAAAAACTTGTAAATGGGAAAAAAACCATGAAAGAATAATCCACTCTAGAGAAACATTTTACAACCCAGTCTAGTAACTCCTCCCTCATTTCTACTCCATATATTTACCCGAGAATCTGAAATGATTCACATGATTTACCATATGAACTAAAGCCATATTTAAATAACCCAAAGGGTTATGTCCATATTAAGTGATGGGGCATACCCCAATTTAATAAATAGTTAGTTAATTAATAACTAATAAACCTAATAAAAATTTTATATTTAAATAATAAGAATATAAACTATTCTATATTTTTCTTACTATAAACTAAATATTATGATGCACTTAATATTATATTTATAACATGAGAAACTCTAGATACAAGTTCCCTTCCTTTCTTATTCTCATATTGGGATTCCTTTACTTTGGAAGACTCGTGTTTTGGAGCATTTTACTTGATATAATTAATAATACTTATATTATTTTTCTCAAATAAATGAGTTAGGTGGTAATTTTTTTCTCATGAATTGATACTCTTCATGTCTTGACTTCTTTAAATTGTATCACTTAAAATTTTCCTTCTTTAGTTATTCCTTAGAAGCATAAATGTTCATGTTGGGTTTGCTTTAGGTGGTCTTGGATTCTTTCTTAGGTTGGTCCTTTTTCTCTTTCTTCTTTTCCTATTTATTTTACTTTCCTTCACTAGTACTTGTAGCTAGGGCATGTGACTTGGACTTGATTACTCTCATTTGAATAAACTTTTCATGTTTTCAAATGAGTGCATGTGAAAACATTTCAAATGAGGGCATCTCCCAAGAAGTCCCTAGTAATTCTTTTATGGCATGAAAATTGGTAGTGAAGTAGATTATTCAAGGCCAAGAATATAAATAATTGATAATATTGGTTGGGAATACTTTTTATCAACTCCATATTCTTTCAACAAGAATCTAGTGTAGAAAAAATTTGAGAATAAGGCATGTAGGTTATAAAAATTGCTAGTACTTAATCCCAGTAGTTCATTCTCCAACTCAAGGGCTCTCATGTCATATTAATTTCAAAATATATTTTCAATAGTTTTCTAGGATCCATTGGGTGTTGTGGAAGACTCAATGTGGAAGAGAAAGTTGGGAGAGAAGAACATACAAATAATACCTAAGGCTTTATCACATTAGTTGAACCACCTAGATTTCTCAGCTTCAGTTGTTGGTTATTTCTCCATTCCCATAGTTATATGGTATAACCCTTTACCACGTAATCTTAAAATCATATTAGATCTCCATTAAAATAATTTAAATTGATTGATCAAAGGAATAACACTAAAATCCATCACGAGGAGAGAGAAAGTAAGAATACCAAAATAAAGGAAGCACACACACCCTAGAACAATATTTTCACTCCTATTTGTGGCACATTATAGTTTAGTGTGTTCATTACAATCAAATGGGTTCATGGGTTGTGAAAAAAACATCCACTCACCTTGCAATTAGTGTAATAATTCACAATTTTGAAGACCTTAATAATTTTTAAGTGATCACGGTGAATTGACACCATAACAAACACAAAATAAAGTGAAAACAAGAAAAAGGGAAAACTAAGTTCTATGTGAGAAATAGCACCCCATGTTGCTTTATACCTCCCTTTATGCAAGGTTGTAGCGAACACACTCACTAGCCCACAATTAATAGTAATAGCTTGAGTACAAAAATGACTCTCAAAGGAGCCAATAACCTCCTAAAATGTAGAAAATAGCTCTAGAAAATGAAAATCCCCTTACAAGTACATGTTATAAAAATCCTAATAATACTATATTTTAATATTTTTCCCAATCATTTTAATTTACCAAAAATGATTAAAAAAATTTAAAAGGTATGAAAAAATAATGAGCACCTAAATCCAATTAATGACCTAATTAAATTAAATTCCCCTTTTTAATAATCGTAACATTTGTTTTTAAAACAAGATAAGTTATACCAAATAACCTAAGTTTTAAAACCTATAACAAAGCTTATAATATAAAAAAGTGGACAAGGATAAAAAGGAGAGAATGAAGTTTGAAATAGGTCAAAGGGAACAACTAGGCTTAGGGAGGGGCTAGAGGTAATTACTACTTGGTGAGTGATTTGGTGTTGACAGAGAAATAGTAACATGAATTATAGGGGAGTTTTTTTAAACATGCATGAACATTTTTAGATGGGAATAATTGAGCCATGGTTGGGACATAACTGAGCCAACATGGGTGCATATGTATGTGAAAAATGAAAAGTTTGATTAGGAGATAGTGATATTGAGGGTGAATGGTGGCACAAAGGTGGAAAATTAGGTCCAAGTTACAATAAAATGAGTTGAGCTCAAGTAGAAAAATGATGACAATAGTGAAGGGGTCCATCCTGGGGTGTAGAGATGAGCATGAGCTCAACATAGAGCATGATCATTCTAAGATGAACTATTATCACCACATTTAAACACCCTTATATTTGCACAAGTGTGTGTGCTTGAGCTCACAGTGTGACTGGGTAACATGGGTGTTATCTCCAAGTTGTGGTACTTGCTACTTGAGATAGACGTCCGAGAGAAATCTATTTTTACTCCTAAAATACCGCGGAATCTACTCGAATGTAGGAAAAACTATCTTATCCTAATATAACTTTCCAAGGGACCAGGGAGAGAGATTACATGAAAATAAAGCCTACACTAAATCCATGATTCACCGAAATGGAGGGTATGAGAATTGTCTTCCAATGTGTGAAAAATAGAAGTAAAGTGCATATTAAAAGAGGTGATGCCAGTTCTCCATGATCTAGCAACTACATTCACAACAAGGTTTCATGCACACAATGATAATTAATCCCTACAAGAGAATAAATGGACACAATATATTTTTAATGACTTTGAAAGGTCAAGAAGAATGAAAAAGAACACAACAAGGGAAGATACATCCATAAACTTGCATATATTGCTTCATTGATATTCACAAGATTAAATCTATTACAAAATAATGGTCTAGATCACCATGCAAAAAATCCACTATAAGGTACTACACCACATTAGCTTCACAAAATAAATTTGGATAGAGTTTTTCTACACAAAACTATCTCCTCTTTTATAATGAGCCCAACACTCCAATATATAAAATTTGGGAGAGAGAATTGAAATCCCAAAATCTACCTTCCAACCACTTAAAAGATGTTATAAATGAGATTTAATGATGGAATTTTACTTGCAAAAGGCTCCCCATGCTATCACATAACTTAAAATAGTGAAAATGTATGCCCATGCTTCATTAAATGCGTATTCAACCACTAATAAAACATTGTTCTAAAGCGCACGTTTTCCTTAAAATATCCATAAAAATTCATCAAACTTTGCATTTCTTGATTTTTTTTGCATTGGGCTTGGAATAAAAATTTCAATGAAACCAATTTTGTGGGATTTTTTGGGAATTGCAATATTTATGGATTTTTGAGTGTGACCAACTATTTTTGCCAAGGATTTCTTGCCCTTTATGAGACTAGGAATGTATTTTCTTAGAGCTGGATATGTTTCTTTTATTTTTGCCAAAATACCATCATTAAAATTAATAAATCTAGTTTTTGTGGAGTAGAGGATGTCATGCCCTTTTTGAAAAGTAAAATTTTGTGAAAAATAGAGCTCTGGGTCAAAAGTTATGACTATTTCAAGTTTGGGGGTCAGGCATTGACTTTTCCTTTATATTACGGGTATCGTGGGTTTTCGGGGAACTCATGTCCCTATGGTACTCGACCGTCTAGGCCTCCAAAGTATACCTTGTCCACATCCATATCTATTTCCTTCGACATGTGACAATTTTTCCTCCACAGGGAACTCATGTCCCCATGGTACTTGGACCGTCCGAGCCTCTTTCTTCTGCGTCACCCGATTTGACTTTTCTGTCCCCACATCTATCATTGACCAGAGCCATGATGGCTATTAACTTCCAATCCACCTACTTTTCTTTGAGTATGGATATTTTATTTTTTGGAGCCTGCGCATACTTTTGTCCCAGCTATCTCATAGATCGCACAGACAAAAACTTCCACCTTTTCCACATTTCCCTTTCTTGCGGCTACTTCATATTTTTGGGTTCCAGACTATCCCATGAGACCGTGCGGGATAGAATCTTCAACCTTTTCCACATTTTACTATATCTTTAGCATTTAGGGCCTCAAATTGGTACAACGAACCTTGGTATGATCCACCTTGGTTCCATCCATAGCCCCCAGATCCGATTTGCACTAAAATAGGCCCTTGATTTCATTTTTTCAAATTTTTGCAAATTGTTACTTACTCGTGGATTTTTATTGGACAAGGAAGTTAGAGAAAATAAAGGGGGTCCCCAAAAATCCAATTTTTGGCCTTTCACCATTTCTTCTTGCCCAACCCCGAAGAAATTGTACAAGTTATCAAAATTACCTTGGGGTGAATTTTCGATAACATGATCCCGATGGAAACTCACGATAAATTTTAGCTCGGGAAAAGTCTAGATGGGAAGGGAGGGGGAAATACCAAGGTGGCTTATCCAATATGGCTATTAGGGAGCTTGAGGAACACATTATATAACTCATGGAGATCTTGGTGTAGAGAGCGAGCTAGTTTAAGGAGCTCAATTTGGAGCTTGCAGACTCTAGATGGAGTTCAAGGGAGAAAAACTAGGGGTTTGAGGAGTAGATAAGCTAGGAAGGGAGGAGAAGAACATGGTTTTGGAAGGATTCAAAAAATTCATAACTTGAACTTGATGAAAAAATAACCAAACAAAAAACCAACTGAATAAATACCTCCAAATCCATCTTTCTTCCAAATTTAGTTGTAGATAGCCAAATTTATCTAGAAAGTCTTAGCTACACAAACACCAAGGAAAAAAAAACAAAATAGAAACTCCAAAAAATTATATTAACATGGATTAGTACCAAAATGCACAAACCAATAAAGGATTAATGAAATTTACACAAAAATCCATATATAATGAAATCGAAAGAAAATAGCAACGAACCAATAATGAGTTAGACATTTACTAAAACAACGTAGCTCTAATACCATGTGAGAGTGAACCACAGAGATCAATGGATTCCATGAACATCAAGGTTGATTCACTCCAACAAAAATGTGAATGTGCTCCAAGTAATCAGTAAGAAAATTAACCATAAGCCGTTATTCGTGTAAACAGGAAAAATAGGTCTAACACTCTCATAGATAAAAAAGAGTACATAAGGGACTACTATGTAACTACCATACTGTGTATGTCATACTTGCATGACTATACATGTCATACTCCCATGATGGAGTGAGGAGTTACAATGCTAGGAATAACATGTAACTCCCATATGATAATGACACATATGAAAAGTATGATAGATTCTATGACAAAATATGTCATATGTCATATAACTCCCTAAAATATCTATGACTCACCTAAGTGAGATGACTCACCATGTGTGAGGTGGAATAAACCTAATAACTAAATAAAAGGTGAAACATATACCTCACACCAACACATAAGACTCTACATGACTTGTTTAGATGGGCTCAGACCTTAATGGAACTTTGGTGGCATAGCTTGTTCTAAGCAACACGTGAGACTAGTTTGATGATAAGTATCCTCCAATTTTAGTAGTGAAATATCTAGAAAGAAATAAGGAAAAACAAGGAGGAATATTAATAATTAATACATCTTGAGGGATGGAGAAATTTGGGAATACATTAAAGTTTTGGATTATTTATCTAATGAATCCAAGGGTCTCTAAAGGTGTTCCATATAGTTGAACTAATCCTTTAAAAAGAGGCTCACATTTCAAACCAAGTTTATCAACAATTTGTTTGGGCATAATGGAACTAGAAGCTTCTGAATCAATCATGAAATTATGGACTAGGTTCTAGACTATGATTAAGGAAACATAAAAAAAGGTAGTTTTACACTTTTTATAGCTTGGGTTTTTGTATCATATGTGTTACTAAGCTCACTTTTAGATGGTTCTTTGCATGGTTTTATAGAGATACTAATAATAGACAAAGATTCTTGCAAAAGATATTTTTTTCTATGAAGAGACAAGGTACCCCACATTGTCAAATGGACCGTAGTTTTATTTATTTGATTAAGAATATTGAAATAATAAGTATTAACCCTCTACTATACTTTATTAAATTTAGTATTGTCTTGTATTGGTGGTGTCAAAATTATAACATATTACTTATTTTGAATTCTTTTAGAATGATTTCTCTCACGTTCCTTACTAAAATTATGAATTGAAACAACACCTTGTAATATTGGAGAAGGCTGGGAATTATTCTTACCAGTTGGTTGATCCACTTATACTGATATTTTATTTGATATATTTTTTTTTTTCCATAGAATTAAAGGAATGACATGACTTATTTAATCCACAAATATCATGATCCTGCTATATTAGAAGCATAACATCATTGTATACTAATTCTTGAGAAACCACTTATTGTGGTGGGGTCTCGAATAATGAGTTTTGAGACATAGAAGTAGTTTACACCATAAGTTCTTGATTCATAACACCATTGGGGAAATATTTCTAGTTATGGGATAAAGTATAAGGATAACACCACTTGAAGTCTTATATCAGGTTATTTTAGATAGGTATAATTGCTTTGGATGAACTAACAATGTTGGGATTAAATGGTTATAAAGGCTTGGAATTGGAGAACTAGTTTTGGATTTGAAATTTAGGTAAGAAAGGAGGAATATTATTTTAATTGGGTGGATGGTAGGGTCTATAACCCTATTTTTGTTTTCTTTTAAGGAGAAACTATATCATTCCTAAAATATTTCATCCAATTCCCAATATCTTTTATTTTGTTCCTCAAGTCTTGTAAGTCATTTGATTGGTTCAGAGATGAATTATTTAGACTTAAAGGCTAAAGAATAGGCATTTGTGCTGGAATAGATTCTATTACAACTATTTAAAGTGGCATAAGGGGATAAACTTTTCAAATATAGGCATAGGGGTCTTGGTGTAATATTTTCAACTTGTATAAGATTGTTTTCATCTCCATTTCTTATGTCATATGCATTAGGAATTGTCCTTCAACTCATTAATTATATCATCAATGACATATCTGAATTCAAATCCCTTTGATAATACAAAAAAGCATACTCAATAGTAGGCCTTACAAGTTATGGAATTCTTTCACAAGTCTTTTGAAATTTTTATTTTAAGTCGACATAAACTCTTACGATGTTCTCTTAATGGTATTAAATTGTTCTAATAGAGAAAGAGGATATGTCTTGTCTTAAAATTTTATGCAAAAAAATTCTCCTAGATGATCCCATATATTGATGGAGTCTAGTGTCAATCACTTGAACCACTATAATAAGTTTCCTTTAAAAGAGGTTGCTTTAGTAACTTTGACTACAACATTATCTTGAGTAACATGATAAAGAGAGTGGATATTGGCGACATATTTAATGTGTTATATAGGTGTAAATTGATTTTATATAGTTAAAAATGGAATGCTCTTAAGGTAAAATAAAGGGGTGTCATTGCGTTAAGCAAGTTGTAGTGGGCTACTTTCATTGAATGGAACAAAAGCAAATTTCTAGGGATGGTCATATTGAGATTCATATTAGATATGGGGAAATTGGGAAGTGAACTATGATTTTTGGGATGGAGGGAGATTTAGTATATGGTTTGGAACTTAGAAACATGTTTCCTTTTTTTTGAATTCAAAGGTAACTCAATGAAATAAAATGGAATACCTTTTAAAGATGATCTAGTTATAACTTTTAGCATGAAATATGCATTGATCTACTACCAAGATGTGCTTTGAACTTATGGAGCCACCATATGTTGGATGAATGTGTCTGAAACACTAATACTTTCTAAGAACAACATCAAATCTTTACAAATTATTTTCTTTGGGTCCCGTTGAGCATGCCAAAAAAATTTCCATTGAAGGTGCAAAGGTGGATAAAATGATTACATTGGAACACTTGAAAAATAAGACAAAAATCTAAACAATGTGTCCCATTGGGAATGCCAAAACTAATGAAAATTGAAGGCACCAAGGTGGATAGAATGTTTACAATGGAACACTTGAAAAATAAGACTAAAATCTATACCAAGTGTCCCACCACGTGTGCAAAAATTTGTTTTCATGAAGGAATGCACCTGTGTATATTGGTGTCGAAAATCTCCTTCAAAATCACAAAATGGAAATAGTCCTAGGTTGTGGGAAACCTATATGCTTGAGTGAGTCTCTAGAAGATTGGTTCCCCTAGTTTAACACCTATGACTACTCTAATTTACTAAATTAACAAGGAAAAGGTAGAAGGAAATAACATAAAACACTAAAAAAGGGCGATACACCAAAAAGTTTGAGAATCTCATGCTTGTTTTAACCACATAGATGAACCACATAAACCATACACACCATACATAAATTAAAAGCAATATTTCAATGCAAAATTATTTTAGAGAATGGTTTGAAGTTAGGTATGAAAAAATAAGGGAAATTAATGGCTCTAGAGGGGAAATTTGATGAACTCCGTGGCTGAATCCTGCAAAAAATGGTTAAACACAAATTATGACCTGAAAATTAACATATAACTACATAAAGGCATGTAAATTAAAATGTAAATCAGGGATAAACTAGTTTCATGAGAGAAAATTATCCTAAATACACAATATTGCACTATAAACGGGCTATAAGAAGGTAAAAACAACTAGTTTAATGATCCAGAGGTGAAGCCAACACAACATATCACTCATGACCCTTTTTATTCCACTCATAACTTTAAATTAGTCCATAATGATGAATAAAATATGTAGAGATCCCTTTTATAATGAATTTGGTGGATTTTCATAGAGTATTCGAGAAATAAGGAGAGGAAAATAGACCATACATGTAAGTTTGAAACCAAAATAGAAGAATAATGCAAGAAAATACGTGAATTTAGTATCTTCTACTTCATAATAGGTATTCCCATACTCGGAATGTGACTGTATATGCCCATAAATAGATTATTGATGTCCCTTGCATGTTCATATATTATTTTTAGACTCTTGTGCATGATATGAAATCTCTTCTTTCTTGAAAAACTGTTAATATTATCCTCTAAGTGATAAAAATAGAGGCTTACTATATTATCTTTCCAATTTTAGCTTCATGTGATCCAAATTTGGATTCTTGGTGAATCAATTAGCTAAACTGAATAAAATGGGATGTTTTCTAGGGTGTGCATGCCTTATTTTGGGCCTATCGGCTTTACGAGAGAATAGGAAGAATTGTGGAATTTTCCATATGTTCCTCAATCATCCGACTTAATTAATTTTGGCATTGGGTAGTGTTTGGGTGATGAATTGGCATTTGTGTAGAATGACAGAATGATCTATATGTTCATGTCTTTCCCAACTTCACTAATGTGGGTGATTGGTGAACTTAGGTTACTTGGGAATTTTATAGTGTCCCACAAAGTGGGGCCAATCATCTCCTTTAATTCTCATATTATTCTCTGTTGGCTATTGTGGAAAATAAGAATTCAAAACTCATGAATTGTTCCCTACGTGCCAATAATCCCCAACATATCCGATTCCTTTCCCAATTTCCACTATTTTCATATTTTTTAGGTTTGCGAGATAACTAATGGAACCTAGGAAATATTCCTAGTATTTCATTTGTTTTTATTTAACCAATGGACTTTGTCCCACCATACTTTTCATTTAGTTTAGTTGATCGGGGATTTTCATAACATTAAAATGTTTCCATTCATGTCATTCATGCCCACCTTATCTAATTTCCTTTCCCTATACTGAGAGATGGTGGTGTTTTAGGGAAGTAAGGGAGCTATTGTACTATTTTGGTTATGTCTAGAATGCTTGAATTTACCACTTTTCTTACCTTGTCTTCTCTAATGGTGACATGGGGAATAAGAGGAATTAGAAAAATTTCATCTTATTCCTCGAAAAATGGATCTTACCATATTTACAAAAAAATTACCTCCTTTTTCCCTAGATTTACTAAATTTTGACTATTTTTGTCTAGTAAGACTTAGTTAGAGAAAGAGAAATTCTAGAACATGAATTTTTCCCAAATTTCCCCAAAACCCACTAACTTCACACAATATGGGTTTTAACAAGAGAGGGAGGAATGACCAAAATGCTCAATTTTCCTATAACCTACCAAAAATTTGAATGTTCCCCTATGATAATACCAAAATCAATGTAATAGCCTGGAGCTAGTTTTGGATAATAGTTTCACCATCCCTACCTATAAGGACTCTTTTATCATAATTATACATCTCAACAAAAAAATGACAATATATAGATCTAAAAATAAATTTGCACAACCAATTTTTATAGGTCACCGATCCATATATATTTTACATGAAATTTTATTTTCATATGGTCCAAATTATGTTTAAATAAGAATATTGCAACAATGTCTCTTGGCTCACTATGGAAAAAAGGGTTCCTAATGTCCTTAAGTATTTTAATGGAAACATTAGAGGATATGAGGTATTTGGGGGAACTTTATTTTTAGAGCCAATAGCTACCACATGCATGATGGTCTCATCATATTTCTGAATTTGATAATGGTGGCAACATGGTCACGATACATATTGGATATAATCAATAACGATTTTGTTTTGGGTGTAGAGGGATTCTTATCCTTATCCTTCATGTTTGAAGCCATGTCAAACTAGAATATCACTTATAATTGAATAAAATGGGTTGGAAAATGTATGTAACTCACCTCTTATGCTTAATTATCTTTCTTCTCTAAAATTTGAATTTACCAATCATGTAAACAACACCAAAACTCTTTAATGTTGGGATGAGATGTAAATAGGCAAAATAAAATAAGAAAGTACTTCAAAAATATTTCAATGCAATACATATACAATGAGATATGTGTTTGTATTTCAATGGCCACCCGATCAAGTTACTTATATTTTCATGTCAAATTTCTTGAATGATGGATTACATTTATTTCAATATCAATGATAATTGAATAATAAATGGATGTATCTATCTTCTTTACTTTGTGGAACAAATTATTTGATGGGTATTTGGGATGAAACACTACTATATCAAATGATAAATCAAGTGATTTGTAATCTGGAAAAATTATAAAAATTTGTACACAACTATTGGATGAAGAATCTAGATTATCCTAGATGAAATCAATGATAATTGAATAATTTTCCACCTACACGCCTTACTTCCGAATGCGCCCATATTTCTAATAAACTAGCCAAATAGATCCTAATAAGATAAACTATAATAAAATAGTCACAACATATAAAATTATTCATATATGGTTCGTGATGGGTATCCTTGACTAGATAATGGATGTCCTTGAAAGGTTGATGTGAATCCTAGTCTCCTCAAGGAACATCCTTTACTATATGATTGATATCATTGATTGTATGGGGTATATCCTTAACAAAATGAGTGATATTCATTCTTTAAACAATTAATTACCTTCATGACAAACAATTTTCTAGGAATATGTGGCGATAAATGTAAAGCCTTGGATCATGATATTAAATGGAAAATTGGGAAGAAATGATGCTAAGAAAATTACTTACATGTAAACACCTATGGTTCGTTACCCAAGTTATATTATTGCACATGAATGATAGATAAAATCACATTAGAGAATTCCCAAATGAGTCAATTTTCTATAGGGGTTGAATTTGACACTTGTTTAGATGTTTTTCATGATTTTATCTATAAAATAATTAAAAATATATGAAAAAAGTCACTTGTGAATTAAATATTTAGAATGTTGTCTTCATTTTCATATAAATTTATATGAAAATTATATCAATATATATATATATATATATATATATATATATATATATAGAAAAATAGTAAAATAAATATAGAATAATGTTTTATATATTTGATTAGTGGTGTACTAATAATATATTTTTGTATTTTTGAAGGTTAATATTACAAATTATTGACATATAAAAATGTAACATGAATAGGTGACCATCAAATTTAAATCCACTCACAAAAAATATCGTATGAAGTTATGTTTCCATAAGTCCCTTATCTAATGTCGAGTTTTACTTTTTTAAAGTTTATATGAATTTAGGGTAAGCATTAGTTTCTTCTTATTTGTAGTGTATTGGTATAATTGAATTCTTTTCACACTACTACATTCTCTTTTCCACTTTGAGAGGTAATTACAAATTTACATACATTAATTCTTATTTTGGTGGCCTCTAAAATAGTAAATGTTGCAGAATTTTCTTTGCTTGATCTTGTAAGAATCCACTCATTTTTTTGCAATCATCACAAATAATTCAAAAATATGAGCCAACAACTTCTCATTATGGTATTTTTATTATTTATTAGTTTATGTGTTAATAAATTAAATTATTATATGTTTATATGGAAAATTAATTTCTTGTTATTTTGTGTTATTTATAATATTCTATTTTAGTTTCTTAGTTTAAAATGTATGTAAATTGTTACAAGGTGTAGTATACAACATGATAATCTTGATGAAGTGAATTTTGGGTTCCCTTCTTATGAAGTGATTTGGTTTCCCCAATATTCACAAATTGGTCAATTGATGTGTTTAATGACAAGAAAATTGTGAGATTATATAATTTGGATCTCTTCCTTCTCATGATAGGTGGAGCATGTCGTAGCACCATTTCCAAACATCTAGACAAATTTGGCATTCGAACACATTGTGGGACAATTTTTAGATTATTGTATGAAGTTATAATTTCCTCGTTAGGCATCAATTGTGGACTGGGTTCCCTTCTGCATCTTGGGTCCTTTGATATTGGGTGTAACAAACCCTAGAATTTAAAAAGTTATAACGATAAATTCTAACGTTGTATTTAATGGCGTTAATAGTAATAGTATTATTAACATCGTTAATATGATAACAATATAGATGTACATATAAATGGAATTTAATAATAATAATTGTAATGAAATTTATAATTAAAATAAACTAATAATAATGAAAAAGGCCCATAAGGTTGAACTAGGGATAACGATGTGGTTCAATTTGAAGACCTTGTTTCAAATTTCATAAGTTGGAGCATTCTATACGTCAAGAATACCATCCAAAATCTGCATACCTTGTCCCAACTTGCCAATATTTATAGGAAGCATGAAGAACAAGAGACATTGTAGAAAAGGAAGATTAGTGCATCAGGGAGACTCCGATCTGGAAAATATGTGTACTTCTTTTGAGAATCTGTCAAAAGAGTGGGCCAATTTGTTGGAAAATATTGACAAAAAGGGTGACTGATAAGGGCTATTAGATTGTTGTGTTTTTTGTTGTTCGATCACTTTGGTTGTATATGCTCTTAGTTTACATATTTTCTATTTACTTATATTATTTTCAAATTAAGTTTTTATTTTTGTTGAAATGTCATTGAATATATTCTTTGTATGGGACATCATTATTATATAGGGTAGGGTCCCCTCAACTATCTTTTACCCATGATAAAAAAACTATTTTCCCCACTTTTGGTTTCTTCAGAGGTAGCTACCTATAACTTTTCAAACAAATGCATATGCAAGATTCCACAACCTTGGTAGGAAGTCTCCCGACTTGCATAAAATGGAGGCCTTAAAGCTCAATGGTAGAGGGATTTTGTTAGAAGATGTACTTTAAATTTATCATTAGGGAATTTTGTATGTAAAATAGGGGTGGGGCATGCACAATAAAAGCATGGTGTAGACACCAAAATGTGGTATCACTACCCTTATTTTCCGCATCTGCTTCTTTCACCATGGTCCTATCTAGACCCCCTTTATTTTAATCCTAATTCATATTTTAATTCTCACCTTTCCTATCTATTAACCTATAAAATTTAATTTTTAATTAATCTTCATTTAATCATTTTCTAATCCTCATATAATTAGCTAATTACCTCTAATCATCTTCCATTTCTCCTCACTAGGTTATTTTTCATCCCTAAATACCTAGTTCCATATCCCTATGCTTTTTCTAGCTTTTATTTAATCCATATTTATCTCCCACCTACCCATATCACTTCCTTATGAAACCCTAACCCACCTATATGCTTTAAAAACTCATCCTAATCCATAAAAGCCCCATATCTTGAATAAGTCACCCATCCACAATCCAAAGGGATGGTTTATTGTAGTTGGTAGTGAACCATCCGGGTTGCAATCAACCCTATAAAGCTAGTTTCACCCCCTTCAAAATGAGGCATAATTAGAGTTTTCTTGTGTTGTGTGAACTTATCTTCGAGATTGAGCATCCTTGCAGCTATGTCAACCTTCTTGGAGTCCATTTGAGCTTGTCTTGCATCTCTTATGGAGACTTTGGGAAGTTTATCCTTACTTTGTGTTGGTTTATGCTATCATTGCTTATTATTGCTATTATCTTTCAGAAATAACATTTTGTAGGTTTAGTTTATTTCGAGCCTCATCTTTAGTTTTTTCTTTGAGTGATTCTATCTACAGGTGTCACATCCATCCAATCTAATGTCATCTTTGTTTATTACTTTTAGGTAACCGCCACTCCACCTAGGTCACCGTCAACCTAGTCCTATATTTTCATTAATTATGTTACTAGTAATCTGTAAAATTGAGTCTCATTTCCATCCAATCCATCTCGAATCTATGTTTTCTTACATCCTTATTGTTTCTTTGTCTCGAGATATTCCTTTGTAGGCTAGTATTAGTGTTCTCGGCATTTTTGATCATCTTATCTACATTCAAATCCTTTCGATCTGCATTTACAACTTGTTTTCCAGATGCATCTGCTTAGGTCTTTGTCAATCTTCCCTTTGCATCCTGGGTTGTAATCGACCCGAAAGCTATAATTTATTTTATAGCAATCTAGATTAGATTTATATGTACCTTACATTTCTGCATTTTCAATTTCTGGGTGCTTGATTTTGTATATTATCTTCTTCATTATCATTTCATTTATCATATCCTTTTTATACAAGGTTTGACATCCACTAAGGAAGTTAACACTTCTTGGAACCAACTTCGTCACACACATTTCGATCTATCATATAATCTATTTTATTTCTAGCTACCTTTTATGTGCGGGTTCATTGAGTTTACAACGAGGTCATCTACGTTGCACCCATTTATTTGCATCCATCATACATCAAGGTACCTTAAACCCTTGCATTTTGGAGTTGTTTGCTTTTCTTTAGTATCTAGTTCATTAGTTTGAACAGGGAATAGAGAAATTTTGAGCAACATTCTAGCACACTGGTGGGACAACCATTTTGGGTGAGTCTTTTCCATTTCTTGTTATATTTTATTTCTTCCACTAACTTTGTAGGTATAGGATTTTTCTTTTTCTTATCCATGTTGGGCTTCGGATTACTTGGATTCTCACTCTCCACTTTTTTAGAAATTAGATAAAAAGGTAAAACATTCTCTAGGTATTATTATTTTTATCTTGGTTACTCTTTTTTCATCACATTTTCCATTTCTTGTGTGTTTGTCCTCATCAAACTTTCATATTTGGATTTTGGGCTTAAAACAAACCTTTTCCATCCTTACTTTCTCATCTAGCATAAGTATGGTTTTAATTGGTTCCATATCACATTTCATCACACACAATCGAACTCACATATCAATCTACACATATAGACATTTCCTACTCTTGGGTGGAACTGATTGGTATTTCATGACCCAATAGAAACCCTCCACGATCTTATGTCTGCATTATAAATCTTAAACAAACTCAAGCCTAACATAATTTTGGATATATCGAGGACTCCTAGCCAAAACTACCTCGAAACCAACCCTATAATACCTTTTCCTAAGTGCCTTTGTTATCCATTCCCTTTTTCCTTTTCACAATTTCTATATTAGTCAAGATAAAGAAAACATTTTGTGTGTTCTTGTAATAATTAATATAGCTATAACTTCTTGTTTTGTTTCATGCCCATTACCACATGCTATTTAGCTAAGAAAATGAAGCAAAACCTTTCCTCAAACAATTTTGTCATCTCATCCTAACAAACATGTACCATGAAAATTTTCTCATTTGTTCCTTGGTTACTTCTTCCATGGTCACCCAACCTCTTATTATCAATGTTCCTCACCAAGGACCTCTTGTTAAAACAAATACTACATATGAGACCAATATTGTCTTATATCATCATTCCATCCCATCTCGACTAGCCACCCTTCCATCCACTCGCATCAATCGAGGGTTTTCATCCTCCTCTTATCCCTCATGGAAATTTGGAGTTCTAAGAGATTCTTGATGCTAATCCCATAGCTCTTCATGAATACCTTCTTAGGAAATCAACCCAACTTCCTATTGATGGACCACCACTTCAAAAAATCTATTCTTATTAATCTAACCCTGAAACAACCCAAGTGATCTCTTCCCAACTTGCATTGTTTTGCCTCAAGCCATGAACAATATTGTTATAGCCCAATGTGACATTCATCCATACTCTTCGACCAATCCTCCACCTCATCAAACCACTCAACTAGTTACACCCATTCCTCCCAATCTACCCCCAATAAATATCACAATTACCACTTCTATTCCTATCACCTCTTTGACCACTATCATCACTAGTGTCCCTATCAAATCTACCCAAACATTACATCCCATGTCTGAACAAAATACCCATTATTTTCCTCTCACATCATACATATAAGAAAATCTCATCACTTCCCAACCTCCTCATATGAGGGATTTGCAATATATGGTTTCTAATCCACTTCATCCACAATTTCAAACTATCCACATCTATATTCCCACCCACAATCTACCACAACAACCAACCCAATCCCAACAATCACATCACATTCCTAGTTATCAACAACAATCATTACAAAAACCTCTTAAATCTTAACCCATGATTTACATTCACACTCATCAAGGAATTCCTTAAACACCCACACATCCATAAATTCATCAACAACCTTATCCGGCCACTTCTCATGCCATGCAACTACAACTACTCATTTCCCAACAAACCACTTCAAATGCTCCCATACATGCCTTGATGAATCCGTTAGCTAGTATTGAGGCTGCTACCTTGGGACCCAAGGTTACATTATCTTGTGAACATATTTTTAACAAACCTATTTATCCATCTCTCTCCAATTAAACCTTATCCCCCTCATTGGGATTTTCCCAAATTCACCAAGTTTAACAAGAAGGAATATCCCAACAACATCTTTGTGTGTTTAGCCATGTGTGTTATATTATTACACATGATCGGACCTCATACTTCACACCTTCCATATGTCCTTCACCGGTCCAACATTGGATCGGTATAATGGAATTCCCAACATTCATTGTTCTAATTTACCTAACTTGCACGAATCTTCTTATAACACTTTTCAATAAATATTTCTTAGAAGATCACCATCACGGAATTATACACCATTAGACAATTTGGCAATGAGTCTTTCACAACCTTTTTCATATTATGACATGAGATTATAAAGGAACTCTCATTCTTTCATCCACACACATAGCTTATTGAATTATTCTCACAATCTTGTGTGAAGTATATCTCATCTACCTTATAGATTAAATCATTCAAAATGTTTGAAAAATCCTTCATTATGGTTCGTAAACTTGAGACTTGTGCCCTTAAGAAATTCCAACTTAAACTTAAATCAAAAAAACCAAAACCACTTTTACCAAACCATCTACACATAACCACAAATATAATAGTGTGGCCAATTTTGTGGTCGATAAGTCTTCTTCCACACCTACCTTTACCATGTGGCCTCGACAACAAGCCCCATATATCTAACCCAACTATACTCCCATTGAAGAATCATATAGTTTAATATTTTACAAGTTAATTTCGGTTAACCTTATCAAACTTCCCCATTCATCCATTTGATGAATCTATACCTAAACCCACGTGGTATCATGAGGATCACTATTGTAAATACCACCAAGTTTGAGGACATGATATAGATAAATGTCAAACCTTTAAATATCTTGTCCAAAAACTCATTTATCAAGGTGACCTTCAAGTGGAAAATCCTAATGCATCTCCTAATCAACCAATTTACATCTTTGAACAACCATTCCCCAACCAGTCAATAACAAGTCAAACCACCACTTTCTTCAACATCTCAAGCACCCATTTCTCATACCATAAAAACTATCCACATTGTTGATTAAGATCCTACCCCAACCATAACCTCGCCTTCTTTATCAACTATCAGATCCACCACTTTAGAATTTTTTCATGCATCTAAAATCCCATCAACACTCAACCCTATAACCACACCATTCATGTCTACATCTATTTAGGAATCTATTCCTACATCCACACCTACTACCACATCTTCCCCATTCACAAGTATATCAATGAAACAACCACCTCCACCTCATTCTACATTCACCATCGATTCTACACCTACATATACTTAATCACCTATATCAACTTCATCACTTATCACATCCACTTCATTGCATTTGAATACCTTATCCACATCTATTCCACCTTTACCCATTATACCATCTTTAGCATCAATCCCAGTTCCTCTTTCCACACTTTTACCCACACCAACCACATCAACTATTGTGACCACATCTACATCATATCCTCCTTCCACATCACCCTCATCATTTGAATAATTTTTAAATCACTTCAAATTGTAATAACTTCAAGCGATCTTCCTATCTCATCTACATAATCAGACACTTCCACATCAAACCAATATTTGCCTTCTTTAGACCTCATCAAATATAAATTACTCCCTCCACTTGAATTAACTACAACAAAAATTTAGACTCTCCATTTGAAATCATCATCATTCCTCCCAAGGGTTCCTCTTCACAAACAAAATATAGAAACCTTGTAACATTTCCTCAAAGGTATCTTTCACATCCTAACAAAAATATAGACATCCACCCACCTAAGATCAAAAAATCCAATGCCACATCATCTATCTTAGGGTCACATCCATCTCTTCTAGCACCAGCCTCCTCATCAAAAACACTTAAACCCACCAATCAACCCAAGCCAAAACCATCCAACACTTCTTCTTCTAGAACATCAATCATCACCAAAACTGAATCCAAGACATCAAAACCTTAAAATACTCAAACTCCACCCTCAACATCCAAATCATCTCAAACATCCACCTCTTCTTCCAAGACCAAGACATCTCACAAAGACAAGGCACCTCCTAATACTTTGGTTGAATCATATGAGGAGTTCATTCAACACTTACTTCAAATTTCTTCCATCTATTAAGGCCTTTGACCCAAATAGTAAGAATCCATTGTGGTTTGATTCCAACCTCATTTGTGCCTATCATCACACCCCTGGACATGACATTGAACATTGCAAAGCACTCCAAACCATTTTCCACAACATCATTGAGGAAGATGACCTTCTTCTTGAGGAAAACTAATCTCCTCCTTCCACATACATTCCAACATCTACACCTTAGACCTCATTCATACAAATTCATAAGTCCCCTCATTCATCACATAGTTTTGCAACCATCCTACAACCAATAAAAGATTCTTATAAGGATGGTTCCCTTTATTCATCAATGCTATTCGGATAGCCACTAGATCCAGATCCACGTGGTCCTAAACCCACATCCTAACAAAAATAAAATACCTTTTTGCCATTCCATATCCTAAGGAGTTCACCTCATCATCAAAACCTAAGGTTACTATCTTAGCTTCCCCTCATCCTATTGAACAAAGTATGGTCAGAAAAATTCATCAGGCCCTAGTTAAGAAGCTTCTTTATGAGCTCATCTAAATATTTTCATACCATATACATGCTCTCACTTTGGATCCTTGAATAGTATACCTACATCCAGGTGATGACACTTAGCCCTTTGTACCTCTCATAGGAGCACTTAGAGCTTCTATTGTTATCACATTCAATGATACTAAGATTCTAGACATCACACTAGAATAACATGACCTTCCCCTTTTCATCACGGTTAGGATCAATGATACTTTCATTCAATGATCCATGATTGATAATGGGGAAAGCATTAATATCATCCCATCACATAATTTTGATCAACTCAAGATCCCAAAATCTAAGATCACCCAAACACCCGTATTCCTTCATCCCTTCAACAACGCTATCATTCCTACCTTGGGAATTATTATTCCTCCTATCTGTGTAGGTGAGAATTTCCTCCACTAGGTTTTCTACATTATAGAAGGAAAATTTCAGTAAAATGTTCTCTTTAAATGACCTTAGATCCACGTTATGTGTTTTTTCCCCTCTACACTTCATCATTTATTTAAATATGAGCATGAGGGGAAGATCTTGACACTTCCCAGAGATGATCCCCCTTCCAATGTGCAACATGACCTATTTACCCAACGATGTCCTCGTTCCCAATAATGATTCATTTGCACCATCCACCAACTCATCCATTTCCTCATCCAAACT
This sequence comes from Taxus wallichiana var. yunnanensis, assembly GCA_018340775.1. Lineage (NCBI taxonomy): Eukaryota > Viridiplantae > Streptophyta > Pinopsida > Cupressales > Taxaceae > Taxus > Taxus wallichiana. The sequence continues at coordinate 272,601,012 of CM031242.1, read as the reverse complement.
TCCCGACTATGAATCCCTAGAAAACTTAATGGAAAAAATTATGTTGGGGGAGTATCATCTTCTTACATTTAAGAACTTCCACACTTCTCACCATCTAATAAAACCCAACAAAGATCTATTGTACCAACCCAATGTCAAGCATATCATTCTTTTTCGGCCCTCCACATCTTTGTACCAATATCATCTATGGTGGTTTCGATACCCCTTCTTCTCACATCATTGATCATCTGCATGCTAAACCATATACCGATTGTTTTGGATTACTTAACAAACCACCCTTTTCCCACACCTATATCCTTTGTTGTGCATGAAATGGATTTGGCATGGGATGTTATGAGCATGGGCTACATGGAATTATTATTGATCAATTATGCAAGACTCATGAAAAGTATAGGTTAGGATATCGGGAGAAACCCACCGACCCCATCCCACCATCTAAGATGTGCATGGACATTCCTTATACATATTCCCTCTCCCATGAGTCCATGGATACAAATAAGACTATGTCTATTACTTCTGATGTTTTTAGTCTCCACCATAACCTTAAGACCAATCACTTATCAATGTCAAAATAAGAGTAAGTCCTTGCCCTTCACCATCTAGAGATGATAGAAGAAGAATCTTCTACGATCAACATTCATTAATGTGCTAATGAAGACACCATTCTTTCCCATATGGGAGAAAAGTATTCTTATCCTCATAAAACCTTAACATTCAACATTTACACTCTTCTCAATGAAACCGCCATTAACATAAATATCAGGACTCCCTAGAATCCTTGCATCCTCAAGGTGGTTCAATCTCTTGATCCATAGAAGCTTGAGTCTTTCATCGCATTTCTCTCTTGTCATATTAAATCCTTCACATGGTCATATTCTGACATGCAGGGTCTTGATTATTTTATTGTCATCAAGAATATCATCACCTTTCATAATGTAAAACTAGTTAAGTAGAAGCTTTGCCACATACACCCTCGAGTTTCCCTCCTTGTCAAGGAGGAGTAGTAATGTCTTCTTTAAAAAAAAATATTTATCCCCATTGACTATCCCCAATGGGTTTCTAACATCATATCTATAGCTAAAGCATCTAACAAGATTCATATATGCACCAAATTTTGAGATATTAATATCAGTTATCCTAAAGACAACTTCCATCTTCCCAAAATTTATCAACTTTTGGATCTTACCACAAGTCATGAAATGCTTTCTCTTATGGATGGTTTTTTTTTTTATAATTATATGCTCATCATTCCAAAAGACCAACATAATACCTCATTCGTCACTCCTTAGGGACATTTTGCTATCCCATCGTGCCGTTAATCTAAAAAATGTTTGAGCCACCTATCAACGAGCCATGACTTACATATTTCATGATCTCATCCACAAAACCATAAAATATTATGTCGATGATATTTTGGGTAAATCTAAACATCGACATGACCATCTTGCCATTCTCAAATCCATTTTCAAGCACCTTATTCATTTCTTCCTTCATCTTAATCTAACCAATTGTGTTTTTTGAGTTCTAACCGGTAAAATCCTTAGATTTATAGTGTCTATTAGTGGTATTGAAGTTGACCCCTCAAAATCAAATAAATCATCAAAATTCCACCTCCTTCCAATCTTAAGCAACTTCATAGTATTTAAGTCTGACTTCAATTGTTCTTTTTTTTCATCTTGCAACTTTCAAATCATTTCCAACCCTTTCATCATCTTCTTCACAAAGATATAGACTTTAATTGGGATCATAACTGTTAGAAGGATTTTGATGATCTTAAGCAATATCTCTTATCCCCTCAATTCTTACACCTCCATGTGAGGGGAGACCTTTTATCTATACATCTCTGCTACTGATCATGCTCTAGGGGCTATGTTAGCACATCATGATGACCAAGGTTGTGAGTAGTCTATTTACATTACTCACACCTTCACGAATTCGAGATTCATTACACTAAATCTGAAAAGCTATGTTGCACTCTTTTCTTCACCACCTCTAAGCTTGAACATTATCTTCTCAACCATAATACTTATGTCATTACTAGATTTCATCTTATCAAGACAATACATTATAAACCATATCACAATGATTGTATCACTCTCTTCATCATGCTCATGGCCCAGCTTTGACCTTGAGGTCATTTCTAAAAAATAAATTAAGGTCTAATATATCGCAGACTAATTAAGTTAAGCCCATTTTCCTAGTTTGCATCTTCCTCATGAATGTTTCCTAGATGAATCCATTAATCACTTTCATCATGTGTATGAAACCCTTAATCCTCCAAGGGATGCTCCTATTAATCACTTCAATAGGTGCTACCCTTTTCTCTTTTCTCTGGTTCTAAAGCCATTCTTACTTTCGAATTTAAAAATCCATCCTTGCACATATCTCCTCATGAATTCATTTATGATGAATATTATTGTGGGGATTGTCTAACACAACTTGAGTTGTTAGACAAATGCCTCCTTCTTACTCTTGATCATCATCACATTTATCAAGAACACATAAAGTGTGCTTACAAAAATCACTGAGAGAGCATGACTATAATTTTGGTGACATTTTCCTTATAGAAAATCACAATGTCACTACTCTAGAAGGGAGACAATGTGGAAGGTTTTCCCCCAATTATATTAGACCATACATTATCACACATAAGTATGGGATAGGAGCCTATCATTTGTGCTCCTTTATGGTAAATAAGAAGTGGAACCACTTAATGCATTACACTTGTGACCATTCTATTGTTACCATGTCTACAGGTGAGCACTTAGTCATAACCTAAGATCATCCCTCCATCCTAGCCTCTTCCATATATCATCATAATGATCTAGATTTATGTTGTCTACTTTTACTTTCTTCGATATGACCTTAAATATGGGAACCATGAATCTATCTATAAAATTTCCCTATGAATAGGTTCTCCTTCTTGGTGAGGACTCCATGATAATTACATCCATCACCTTCTCGTTTTCCTATTTGAACCACCCTAAGTGTCCACGTGTATCTCTTATACATTGATTATCCCCTTTGAAGTGGTCTACCTAGCTATTCCTAGCTCTTCCCTATGTAAAATTAGAAATTCATGGATTCTCTTATCATAATTCAAATCTATCAAAAATAGACTACTCCTTGAAGGACAACTATTCATGTAAAAAAACAATCAAATAAATATACCGATCCCTCAAAGGATGGCTATTATGTGTATCATTTCTTTCATCTATATCATATATGTATAAAGTATACCATACCCTCGAAGTATGTATACTATTTTATATCATGACATTAAAGGATTCCCGCATTGAGTCAGGTCTTCTATTTTATTAACATCTTAAGAAATCTTCCTACATTGATCAAATTTCTTCTAGAAAACTTCCCACATCAATCAATTTTCTCTGTTTCCCTTACCAAGATCTGGTGGGGTAGATTTAGGTAACACCACTAATGTAGGATCCTCTTATCACATACAACTTACATCACAAAATCATTTTTCATGTCAACATTAGGTTAATGAGTGCATTCCATCCATGTTTCCTTAATGATATTTGATATAACTAATTATCATTAGTTTATATGCTAACATCTATCTTGGTCGCATGTTCTTTGCATTACTTAGATCCCCTTTTTGCTTACCTTCATTGTGCTTAAAGTAATCCTTTTCTTGTGAAATCCTTGACATTACATAGGTTCATTTCTTTGTCAATTGTCAAGTTTCCTTCCATTCTGTTTCTCCCTATCTATCTTTATTTCCATTTTTTCTTATTATCATAACCTTCACTCTATCTAACTTATCTACATACTATCTTCCAACCATCTCAAATTTAATTACACATTCTTATCCATCGTCATCTATGCATATCATTTATCACATCTATTTTTAAACATCATACATTATATATTAACCATCCAACCATGCATATATATTTACCATCATCATCAAATATAAAGTAAGACATATAATCATCATCATCATCACATATCCACATCACATCATCACAAATAAAATAATCAACATCAAATAATACACTCATGATAAACCCAAAAAAATCATATATCATATATATATTGTCAAAATAAAGTGTATCTGTACATCATCAACCTCTAAGGGTCCTCTCTCAGAGTAGAGATATCAGTAAAAATAGTAAAGTTCACATAAAAAATCCTAAAGTCTTTCCCTTGTGAGAAAAGTTCCTCTATCTCTCTCTAGGCCTCTTGCCCTCTACCACGGCTCTATCCTTCATATAGCTGAGCCACACTTATTATGATCCTAGTTGGCCCAAATCTAGGTACTTCTCACCTTTACACATAATCCTTATATTGTAGTGTCTGCATGTAACTTCTTAATGAAAATCCCATCATAATACTTAGCCTCTACATCTAAGGCTCTATATCGATCCATGGAAATCATGCCAGGAGGTGCCATCTCTTCTCCTCACTATTATGTTCTTGGTGCATCAACCGTAGCCTATACATCTTTGATCATCACCGGATCTCAAAATAGGCCATATAGGCTTCCCCTTATCTTTGGTATCAATCCATGTCCTGGGTGAATTTTTCCTCTCCTATGCGACTACATCTCTCTATTGTATCGCAGTGTCCCTCTCCACACGTAATTATGCAATCTTCATAGAATCTTCCCTACCCCTATCTCCACCCTCCTAGAGTTTCCTCTACATCAATATCCATCTTATCGTCTTCCTCATCTCTTCTCTCTCCATCTACACGACATGTGCAAGTTGGATTCATCTAATCGATAAACACTTCTCTCGACCCCTACATCATCATACTCATCTAAACATTTTTATTCCTCCTCCAATGGATATTCCATCTCAACACTCAAAAACACCCTAACACTCTCCTATTACCAATATGAGATAGGATATTTGGGTATAGTTTGTATGACTCAAAAATGTCACCACACTCTATCAAAGTGTATGGTCTCGATCATCTCTGGATGCTTGACCTATACCCTCCTCTTCCTTCACATACCAACTAAATCTAGATCCTCCCTAGACCATGCAGGTAAGTCTCTATAAGAATGCCATCTGATATACTCTTCCTCAAGCTTTGTAAACTAGTCTCGCATACCAATATACATCTCTAGCTCCCATATCTCTATGAGCTTGACTGGCTCGCGATCAAAAACCCAATGTGAGCTCTATGTGGTCCCTAGTGACCCATGGTATCGCCAAGGGCTAGATAACTACAATGTGCTCGTAGGAATAATAGTGTAGAAGGAATCCCACATCCAATCCTGATATCCTCCCCACTATGTATATGGATAGCTTATGATACACATGTGCTAGCAAAGCAATACCAAACGAAAACCATGTCGATGCTCCACTATATCTGCCGAGACACTTGCTATAGTCCATGGGAATTTGGCTCCCCTCAAGTCAAGAAATTCATAACAATAAATTTCCATCATAATCAAACAAATTAATTTTCTCTGTGGTACCCTATGATTATAACTACACACATATGAAAAAGGCCATGAATAAAATCTGATATGGGACGCATTAGATCCAGATAGTTATGATTGTACTACCATTCTGCTATCTACTATAATGGGAGCTATATTTTCCCCTATATAGGAAATCTCATTATGTGGTATACATCCTCTAGGGTGATTGGCATCTCACCCATCCTAAACCAGAAGGTGTCAATATGGATATCCAACCTCCCAAATACTGTAATAATTAACCCCACATCTCAAGGGATCCTTTGATAATATTGAAATCCTCATAGCCCCAAATCCTCTAAGTGATCCCACTCAATGTTGGCCACATCCCCTCTCATCTAATCAAATAGTGATGGGACTCAGTCTCTGAGGTACAGGGTATCTCGGACCAGAAAACACCCATCAAAAAATTAAATATCATATCCTTTTCGTCATCAAACATCATCTAACATAAACATCATTCATCTATTTAACCTTTGTCGTGCCAAATTGACTCCTACCTAAGTTAGGTCAACGTTTAAGAACCAGTCACCACCTTTTACGGCAAAGTTGATAAAGTGACCCTACTAGGTCACCATCGATTTGCCCTTGACGTCATCCATTATTTTCTAAAAATATGCAAAAAAATAAAATAAATAAAACATAACATGAATTAATAGAAAGCATGGGTTTCACTACTCACCATCCAACACACCTTCTTGTATTTCTTGGCTGCTCCTCTAGCCTCCATCTCTCAATCTCCTTTTATAGATTTTGGCTCTCAATCGTCACTTGTAAGCATCTAAATGACCATCGTCGGTTGATTTTTAGGCTTATATAGCCACCGACACTAAGTCAATGTTGACCCCCTTGAGTCTTTGTAAATCATTTTTAGGCTCCGTCGACTTCCCTTGATAACCCTTTTTTCATCTTTTCCATATTCATTGTTGTTTCCTTTGCTAGGGAACCATTTATTTATCCTTGTTTGCTCTCAAAGTACACTTTGTAGCCATATTTATTCCCCCTTAGGGAATCTTATTTCATCACTTTTTATATATATTTTTCCTTTTTGTCCATTTTTGTTCCCTTTCCTGGGAACCATTACTTTCATCCTCTTTCATTGTGGATGCATACTTTTCAATTAATTCCTCACACATGAATTATTACACATTATTTTCACATTTTTTTGCACATAGTTTGATATCTCGTCTATGACCCATTAGTCCCCATGGCTTGCATCCATTTGAGTGGTTTCCCATTGGATTCCCTCTATTTCACTTTATTTTTTCCAACTCACAGTCAGGGACATTTTGTTTCCTCCATTGAGACCATCCTTTCTTCCCTACCAAAGTGACTCCTAAAATCACCACCATATTTTTGATTTGTTGATTTGAATCCTTCTTGCTTGGGGCATCTTACCTCACCCTCTCATTTTACCCATATTTCTTCTCCCTCCCACTCTTATTCATCTACCTCTTTAAACATCATAGTAAATTCCCCTGTGCATTATCGATCCCTCGTTTGAGGGGGAGCTCATCATCGATCCTTCTACATCCTTCTTCTTACTCATTATATTTTATCATTTTTTCTCATAGCTTACTCAGCAAAAAACAACTTGAAAAAAGGGGCAAATGTAGACACCAAAATTTTGTATTGCTACCCTTGTTTCCCACATCTTCTTATTTCACCATGATCCTATCTAGACCCCTTTTATTTTAAGCCTAATTCATATTTTAATTCTCACATTTCCTATCTATTAACCTAACAACTTTAATTTTTAATTAATCTTCATTTAATCATTTTCTAATCCTCATCTCATTAGCTAATTACCTCTAATTATCTTTCATTTCTCCTCCCTAGGTTGTTTTTCATCCCTAACTACCTAGTTCCATATCCCTATTATTTTTTTAGCTTTTATTTAATCTATCTCTATCTCCCACCTACCCATATCACTTCCCTAGGAGACCTTAACGCACATATATGCTTCAAAATAGTCATCCTAATCAATAAAAGCCCAATATCTTGAATAAATCACCCATATACCATCCAAAGAGACAGGTCCCTATAGTTGGTGGTGACTGATCCGGGTCATCATCATCCCTCTAAATCTTGTTTCACGCCCCTTCAAAATGAGGCATAATTAGAGATTTCTTGTGTTGTACTAACTTATCTTCAAGATTAAGCATCCTTGCAGTTGTGACAACCTTCTTGAAATCCATTTGATTTTGTCTCGCATCTCTTGTGGAGAATTTAGGAATTTTATTCTTACTTTGTATTGGTTTATGCTATCATTGTATATTATTGCCATTATATTTTCAGAAACTAACATTTTGCGGTTCACTTGTCATTAGAGCCTCATCTTAAGCTTCCTCTTTTAGTGATTCTATATATAGGTTATCCATCCAACCCATCTACCCTGATAGTTTTTAACATTGTTAAAGTCTTCATCACTCCACCTAGGTCACCATCGACCCAAGTCCTATGTTATCATCCATTCTATATGGCGAGCCTCATCGGTGTGCTCCTATGTTATTTTCTTTTCCAGAGACTCAAATCTGTCACTCTCTCTTTCTTTCAATCAAAATCTTTTATTTTTGTCTCCATTCACCACCAACTCATCCCATTCATCATCAAACCAAGTCATGTTTCCATCCAATCCATCTAAATATTTGTTTTCTTACATCCTTATTGTTTTTATATCTCAAATCTTCCTCTCAAGGTTATTGTCGGTGTTCACATGCGTTTGTGATCATCTTATTTGCATTTATATCCTTTCGGATATGAATTTCTATCTTATTTTCTAGATTCATCTTATTAGGTTGTCGTCGGCCTACCCTATGTAGTCTAGGCCACTATCGACCCAACCAAGTATACTGTATTTTATAGAAATCTAGATCATCTTTGTATGTGCTTTACATTTCTAAATTTTTAGTTTATGTGGGCATCATATTCTGCATATTATCTTGATCATTATCATTTATTTTATCATATCCTTTCTATACGGGGTTTGACATACGCTAACGAATGTAAAGCTTCTTAGAACTAACTTTTTCTCGTAGGCCCTCATCTACCATGTAATAACTTTTTCTAGCTTCCTTTGTTGTGTAGGTTCATCGAGTTTAGAGTGAGGTCATCTTCTTTACACCCATTCATTTTCATCCATCATAAATCAAGGTACCTTAAACCCTTGCATTATGGATTTATTTTGTTTTATTTAGTATCTACTTCACTAATATGAACAGGAAAAAGAAAATTTGATCAACACATGGAGCTTTAACCTTACAATCTAAACTTCATTATTTTATAATGGCTTATTACCATGAAGACCTATGGAGGAGTGTGTGTCAATAATCCAATAGTGTTACATCAATTTGAAGGCATTTAAACTTCTTCAAAATTCTAGGATGTTGTTGTTCTAGAGCCAACAAACTCACTTTTTTAGCATAATCTTTTACTGTGGAAATGGGTTTGTTAAAAATTATTTAGACCTATCAATAGTATTTTATTAACATTTTGTTAAGATAATTTCTGCTTACTTTTCTATCATCCTCCTATTTGTGTCAAATGATAGCTAAGGAGTAGGGTATGGACATCCATTGAAGCATGATGGATGAGATTTTTTTAAGTCAAATTATGTAGTGTAGCCACCCATGTAGATATGTATGCAAAATGTGGAAGTTACAAAAGGCATAAATAATGGTTTAAAAATGTTCCAAAGAAATTTTATTTCATTGAATGTATATTTTTAAGGATTTTTTTCCAAAATAGTGTTCTTCATGAGGCCTTAAGATTTCCAAATAAATGTGTAGCTAAGATGTGGTTTTAGGGAACTTGTCAATTTTTAGATACACACAAAATGGGTATTTTGGAAAGGATTTGAAAATTTTAATAAAATATGTTAGTGGGAAAAATTCCGTATATGAAACCTCTCCTAACCTCCTCCAATGTGTGAAAAATAGGATCCTTTAGGAAACAAGCAATTAACTCTTGTTGTAAACAACATGTAGACAAATCAAGAGAATTGTCATCCATGTTTTCTTCATCCTCCAGCTATGAATTCACTCATATCTAAATTTATTCTCAATTTTCATTCCAATGATAATCACTTAAAATGTTAAATATGAAATCAATATGGTTATCAATGTGTGGTATGAAACTATATTTAAAACCACATAAAATTGTTGTCACACCATATTAAACTATTACTATAAATAGTCACCTTGAACAACATGTCAAAACTCTAGGCCTCAAAATTATTCAAAATAAAACTTATGACATTTCCCCATCACTTATGTTTCTCATTATATTCAATCTATATTGATAAATGTTTTTATAATACAGAATGGAAATTTTAAACATCCTTTTAGGTGTGTTGAATGCCTCTCTAACCTGATGCGGAGAAAGAACGTCGAACCTACTTGCCACTTTACAACCACGTTAACCTCTTCCTTTTTTAAAAATGATCTCATTATAACCTATAAATATTGCTAAAGATATTTTGATCATGTTTTTGAAGTGGGCTTCCATTTTCTTCATAAAACAAGGTGTTGGGAGAAACCATTTACTACTACCAAACCCTCCCAAAATCACCTCAAATTTGGTGTCTATGGTTTCCATATGTAAAATTTGACCATGAAAACTTCTTTTTTTTGTTATATGTAAAATAAAATATCAAATTTATTTTTAACCAATACCTTTGAAAAAGAAATTACGCACTCATTTTCATAGCCAACTTGGCTTAGTTTGTTGGAGAGGAAATGCCAAATTAAGCTAACTAGTTTTAAACTTTTGTTGCGATTTGAGCTATAATTATTGGTTTTAGACACTTACAGGTCGCTTATTTTGAATATTTATATAGTATAAAATATTGTATAATAATTAAACATCGCATTCGGGGTTCCAACACAATTTTTGCAAGTAGATTCCATGGCCACTTGGGCTAGATTGCACAACAATGTAATAAAGACCCGTGGACTGTTTTTAACCTCTAAGGTTCATACAATGTTTAAAACTAATGTGATGTTTGGAAATACGTATGATGGTTATAAATTCATGGTCTAGTATACTTATACAATAATGTTAATGGAAATTTAGAATCTTATAATTTATTACATATACCTAGACTCTTGTAGTGACAACGTGAAATGAAAATTGTGTTAGAGGCCATAGAACTTGGTGTTTATATGAAAATATTTTGAAACTTGAATGTTAAGAATCACAATTTTTGTTTCATGTCTCACCCTATCTGATCATGGAAATGTATTGGTTGACTTTTATAAAATAAAATGGGGTTTTCTCTCTTTGTTCTCTCTCAAAACTCTGAAAAAGTTATTTTGGTTTGAAAAGTATGGAAAGTAAATATTTTGTAATCTCTTTCTAACCCTACATTGATGGTGTGAGTCTTGGTAGCATGTTATATAGAAGGGGTGTTTCCATGTTGGTTTTTGTTTCTGAACCATGATTACATCATTTTTAGGTTGCAGGTAGCATGGTGGTATAAAATGTTGGATAAAATTTAGTGTTAAAGATGTATATGGTTTTCTATCATATTTTTACTCCAAAATTAAAATAAATTTATTATTTTCATATTTAGATGTACTTTTGTATGTTTTGTAAATTAAAAGAAATTTATCCAATTATATATGAAATGGATAACAAATATATGGGAAATCCTATAGATAATGTGTGACTCATTATAAAAATATGCGTTTGAAAACTTGTAATCAAACTATTATATTTGTTAAAGGAATGAAAAGAAGAGGAAAAATTATTTTTAAGTATATTTTCAATTTATTCAAGTATGAAGTTGTAAATGGGTCTCTTAAACATTTTCTATGGTATTAGATAATGATATTTGGTACATATGTCACTAAAAAGGATATGTGAATTTACTATGAATAAGAATTATATTTGATTATTATTGTATTTTTGTGTGTGTTACTCATTGGTTAGTCGTAGACGTAAACACCTAAACTATTGAAGAATAAACAAGTTATCTCAAGCTATCTAGTACCCTAAAATTCTAGTGGGTAATCAAGTTCTTATGAAACTAACTTTGGATAATGACATCCATGATGTTGTCTATTATAGACAAAAATTTTAATTTTATCTTTCCTTATAACATCTTAGGACCCAAATCATACGAGTGGTCTTGTTAAACCCTTTTGGAAAGGGTGCATCTATGGGAAAGGAGGAAACATTTGGTCTTTCTTCTACTTATGTGTACCTCACCTTGCACATGACCTTAAGTACATTTTTTTACTTAATACCAATTGATCTTCCTACCCTCAAAGTTTTTTCTTCTATAAACATTATGCTTCACATGTTGAGATCTTTGTGTTTCATTATATATAATTTGTATTTCAGTGGTTATCCTATAAAAAACCCCTTGTGTATAATTAAGGACATATTTTCATGAAACAAAGAGTTTAATTTAATTGTAGATAGTATCTTCCTTGGATCCCAATTCATCCTCATCATGCTCATAATTCTAGACTAAGGACATCTCAATGGTGAGTGTGTATAAATGTTTACATGATGTCCTAATGAATATTATATATGGGAGTGTCCTAGTTCCCTTAATGTCAATTCCATCATAATACGTACACCACTTGAGTTCAAATGGAATTTAGTCAAGCCTAATATTCCTTGAGGGATCATTGTGGGTGAATATTTTCACCGACGTACATCCCTAAAACTATGTCAAGTAGAAGGATATTGAAAACGTTAGGTGTAACTTGGGATATCTCATTTATTTGATGTTAAACCCTTTATCTATGTTGTGGAAAGTGTAATTATTTTTACGAGGAAGTATGCCTCTCGGACTCATGAAACCCTGACTTAAAAATTATCCCTAAGTGAATTATATGAGCTTAAAAGGATTTTGTCTATTATTGAAATATGGGAATTCAATATAGTAAGGAATGAAAATAATGAGGTGTACTACTTGTGAGTACATGATTTTAATGAAGTAATAAATATGTAAGATTTGAGGAAAGAACTTATGGTATTGGTATACGTCAAATTGTTGTATAATCACCTATGTAAAAACATGTAACCTTTTTACCGCTATTAAATGATATTTAATATGATGGGTTCGTAGTGTACGGTGAATGTTTCTTGTCTTATTTAATAAATATCCACCCTTACATTGTTAAATATTCATTAAATGATTTATTCTCATATTGGGGCATACCTCTTGGAAACAAAAATCCCCTACTCATAATGAGTGCTTCATGACTCGTGTAAAATTTGAATGATACCAAAAATATTAAAATGCTTAACATGTTTGTAATATAAATGGAATGAAATGAGTGTGTTCTTTTGCAATTAAACATTATTATGGGGTTAAAACTCATAATTTGCAAATAATATTGTATGCTTCTAGTAAGCGTTACCTATGGTATAATACAATGATTTTAACACAAAGGTAATTTAATAATGATGCAATACTGATCCGGGGACCTATGTATTTGGTTTTTTAGGTCTTTATTTTTCCTCATATAGTAATATTATTGTATTTTGTTACTCTTGTTTGAGTGAATTTGGTGTTATTTATTTTTGTCTCATCATGATATTATACATGGTGGAAATGGCCTTAATCTATTCCTCCATAAGTATTATGTTATTGTTTTTGTTTCACTCTCTTGGGGCCAATGTGACATCACTTTATAAATTATATTACTTGTTATCATTTTAAACATGTTCAATGAATTTTGAGCTTGGTGATATGGGCCCTCAAACCTAGCATAGTTTGGATTACAGTTGTTCCACTACTTTCTACCTCTAGGGTTCTTAAAATAAGGGAATGTTGGCGTCATGGTTTGTGTTCGTGCACCAAGGCATGTTGGTGTGGACATTAGAGACCAAACATATAAATTCATGTTTAGTATTATAATAATTAATAACCTAACAAAAACAATACCACGATTTTAGTGGTTATTTTAGGGTGAAAATGTTTGGGCATTAAATAGGGTGGTAATTTCTATTAATGTTATTTATAGAATCCATATCCAATTACATGATTGCGTTTTTCATGGGTACTCCCTATCAAGGTATGGAATAGTGTTGTATTTATATAGATGTTCATATAAAATAATTACAATTAAAAGATACTTAAATAATACCTAATGTGTAACGTGGTAGAGGTATCATAGAATGGGCATATAAGGAGTAAACAATAAAAATACTTCACATGCATAGAGACAAGGTTATTATAAATGTAAAATTAATAATATCATTTTTTTGCTCCACACGATTGTGGTTTCTTTATAAATATTACTATATTGTTCCTCTCGTGGAATTTGTTACTTCTAAGAACCCCAACAAGAAGAAAATTATGTATAAAAGCATGAAAAAAATTACACTATATACAACACTTGGCACCCATATGTATTTTATGTAATAAATTATGGATGAGAATTGAAATAAATATTAGCTTTACTCTAAATTTCTAAATAAACTAGGGGTGTTAAGTGTTGTATTGAGTGTAATCTGTTTGCATGCTTCCATACCACATTGTATTTACAACCTAGGGAGGTAGTTACTTATTTCCTACATTCTATTCATGAATCGATGAGGAACAATCTTGGTTAAATTCATTGAATCATATTTTGGTGGAATATAATATTGTACATGTTGTAGTCACTTGACTTTTCTAAATCTTCTTAGTTGACTATATTCTTTTTGTATTTATTTTGGTAGGTAATGCATACTATTAACATTTTAATAATGATATCAATAGTATATGGATAGTGGTATATGGATTATAGGATTTTCAAATCCTATTTAACACACTTGTGCTATTGTAATGATAAATGTAGTTATACTTATTATTTATCACTAAATTGAATTTGTCACATGCTTTAATGCACAATATATACAAAAATGGTGGATTGGTAATGATTCATTTACATTCATTCACTCTTTAGTTTTTATCAGGAAAAAGAATAAATGTTAATTTCACTTATGTAAAAAATGTAAGATCAAGTAAATGTTGTATACATGTTTTGCACTTAAATAATATTATTGTGGTAATTTGTTTCTAAGAGTAATATTGATTCATTTTAGTGATATTTGATAGTTTGATAATCAAATATGTTTAGGGAGTTCATTGTCATTGATTTTTTTCATGACTTACTATAATTTCATCAATTTATCTTGACTCTAATGCACTTTTAATTAAGATTAAACATGGCTTGAATTGTGAAAATAAAATAAAAAATGAAGCTAATTATGAACATGTTCATATTGTTGTTTTTTTCTAACACAAAAGGAACACATAGATCAGTATGTTCATATCATATATTTATTATTATATTTCCATATATTAAACCTTATTTAAACTCTTGCTTTATACATGGATCCGTAGCAATAAAAATGACCCGAATTGTAACTCTACCAAACCGTATAGAAATACTCACTCTATATATACAACATATCCATGGTTTCTTATACATTATTATTCATTTATGACAAAAATGAATGAAATGTTTTATATTCATAGTTTTCTTACTATATTTCTATATTTATAACTATAGAACCACATTATTTTCAAGTATCGGAAGAATGCTAAGAATACCTTGTTGAAATATTATTATGCCCTCTGACACTATTCTTCCTTTTTGGATTAGAATTTACTATTATCCAAAAATCCTATTACAGTTGGGATCATTTATTGAAGTAGTTTTATAGGGATATATCCATATTTTAACTACTATTTTGTCATGAATTAAATATTTTGTTATGACAGTATCATAAGTATAATATCTATAATCTTCTTCAACAAAAATCATGGTGGAAAAATTATATGTTTTCCATTTTTATACAACTGTCAAATTTTTGTGATTCAAGGTATGCCACTTATACAACTTGTCTCATATTATTTTCCCTAGGAATATATTTATTCTATAACAGATTAAACACCACTATTTAAATATGCACATAAGATAATCATAAAATACACACATCAATTTTCGTAATGCATAAAATTAGAGTCGCATATTTAAATTGATAGTCAAATATGTCTTATGTTGTCTAGACCATGATCTAAATATTTCTTTGAAAACACAAGGACTAATACAAGGGATATTAGAGGTCAAATATCAAGAACTTGACATATCAATTAGGTTTTAATGCTTCTCAAATTTAGGTCACAACTTGATATTGATTTTAAGGCATTTTTGGTTCCTAAATGTTTCAAATATAAAATTTGATCTCATAAATATATTATACAATTATGTTTTAATTTCATAAATAATATAGTTCTTCTCATTTTCATAAGTTCTACATAATTCCATTATAGTTTATGTGGAATTTTGATATTTTCACCCAATCCTCTATTAATATTTAGGTTATTAATTTCCATTTATTTGCACTCCATTATCTCATTCTAGAGGTGGACCATCATGAATGGATATATATAATTAGTCACTTATAGGGAATTTGTACCCTGAGCATGCATGTATGGGACCATCTCATATCATAAACATCTCAAACAAAATAAAACCATTTGTCAGAAATGAGGAAAATGTTGAAACAAAAATAACCCCTTTAACTAAAATTACATTAAAACATCACTACACAACATCATGTTATTAAACATACAATGTCAACAAAATTTTCACATACTCCAAGGGGACAAACCCTATGTAAACATACAATCGCAACTCTTGGAATTATCTATAACACTACCACAACATTACGAATGTTATGTAATTTTCATCACCTAGTATCCATTTAATAAACCTTTAATAAATATCCCATAAGATTATAAATAATATTTAAATTTTTATAACTTGAATAGATACAAGAAAATTTATACCTTCATAATCAGGTCATGATGCCATAGTAATTTTTAAGATATTGATCCATCTAATTTCCCATAGTTGAGATAATATATACCTTGTTTTTATAGGTGTATGGATTTCCCAACCTTGCATGAATCCTAATTTCTGTCATCTCTTTACATATTTGCAAAAACTTTAACTCTTTATCTATTTTTGTCCCTACCCTTTTATCATATTCTCATTTTATTATTAGTATTTATCTAAACATATTCAATACGCTATAAACTCATGCATGATGAGACCAATAGAAAATCATAGAAATCGACCCTTGTATTAGCTATAATTCATAAAAAAGGCTTCATCAAGAACATAGTAAAAATTTGAATAACAATATAGTTGTTATGAAATAATGTGAGTATAAATATAGTGTTTAGGGAAATAAATGATATTCGATACAATTATTATGAGAATAAAAATTTCTACTAGTGGTCAAATAAATTTATCTTCTTTGTATTTATTTTATATATGAGAAAATTCCTTTTAACTATCAATTCCTTTCCAAAAATTAAATTTTTATACTTGTAATAGGGATTCATATTTTTATTTACATCTTACACTTGATTAAAATATAAGCAAGTTCATTTTCGATTCAAAAACATGTGAAATTCATCACAAAAAGTTCATCAATAAATTAAGGAAGATGATGAAGTGATATTAAATTTATAACAAGTAAATTTTGTGTCATTGAGTGAAAAATGATACATTGTAGGTTATATCGCATTATTTTTTTAATGGTACTCCATCACCATTTGTATGTATCCATTTTTAACTATACACCATGGGGAAAAAAATGTTTCCCATTTGTGATACATTATTGTTGCATACTAAATTGCATATGGCTAAAAAATTGTGGCACTCATAAATATTTAAATTTATTTTCCTCCTATCGCCCATCATAATACCATATTGCTAAAATAAGGAAACTTATTTCATTATTGTTCTATTCAAATGTAGGATTTTCTACATGTAGTAACACTTATTTTTATTCCTACTTTACACCCCATTTTCTGAGTTTAATTCAAGATATTGGACCATCGTATTTAATTAGTTTAAAAATATCTCACACACCTTTCCACCATGATCATAATGCATGCAAGAATCAATAATGAGCTTAATTACAATTCATTGAGCATGTTTACATTCCTTCTCTTCTATGATACAACCAAAAAGACACATATTCCAAGTACATATTCCACTATTACTCCTAATTTATTACAATTCATTATCTTCCTATACATATTCGAATTTCTATATGTTGTACACTATACCTTCATCTTATTGCATATATTTTTAGAAGTAATCCCATTAAATATAACATGTTTATCAATTTCCTTAAATCTTTACAAATATTTATGAGTCATGATTGATTATAGAAAAAACTAAAGCAATGTTTGTTTTTAGAAAATTGTTGTGGATATATTTCATAAAAATTAAATGGATCTTCCTCGTTATAACATCTAAGTGTTCAAATATGTCCTCTATTTAGAATCATCAGCACAAATTATACTCATGAAGAATAGAATGGCTCTAAATATGGCATAATCATTAACATTACTTAAAGATTTACTAAAATACCATATTCCAAATTCCTTGGACTTTTTTTTCTTTATTTTATTAATTTTGAAGATATTTTTCTTATAAAATCTAACACACTTATTGGTCTCATAGGTCCATTATTTCTTGGTTCATCTCCATGATGTATATTGATCTTTAAATGGGTGCTTTATCTAACACTTTTAGTCATTTCAAAGGATCGTTAATTGTAATCAACTTAAAAGTACGCAATAATCCACAATATTGATTAAAATATGATTAAGGACTTACCATAAACTGAAATTCATTCCCATTTAATTCAAAATTTCACTGTTTGATCAAAGCCCAAGAATGATCACTATTTTTGATTGAGCTAATTTTCAAGGTTATCAAACCTGATTAAACTAGCATCCCAAATTATTTTAAGCACTTAATTAATTGCAAATATCGGCAATCTAAAAATGAAAATAAAAAATGAGATTTTTTTACAGGGTTTGGAATTCCTACATCCCCGGGTTCATTGTGAACTAATCCATTAATAATGTTATAATTGTAAATACATTTAACCTTTACACTAAATTAAAAATGAATCTAAATCTAAGAAAATGTGTTATTACACCTTCAAAGGACTTTAATAGAGCTCATAAGTTGTATTTTACCTTCTGGTCAGCTTGTAGTTGTGTCTCCCTTTGGTTCTCTTCCTTTGTGTGACTTCAACAGCTAAAAAAATGTCACAAAATATCCAAAATGAGAAAATTATCACGCCATTGTGATGGTCTCGAAATTATGAGAAATTTTCATATGTAACTCAAGATCTGCTTTTGCACAAAAGGGTATTTAAAAATAAAGTATTATATAATCTGTATCCTTGTTTCTCCCGCATTATATAGTCCCTCTCTATTTAAATTCATGTGAGCCCATTTTATAGCAACCCAATCCCCATTGGGAAGTTGACAAGTGGATTGTCTTTAGCGTTATGAGGTTGGGGGTTCGAATCTCGTTTACTACCATTTTTCTATGGTTGTTTACTCCAATGTCCATAAAATCCCACATCTTAAGTGTGGAAGGAGGTTTCTTGGATATTAGTCGAGGCCCAATCATAGTCTACATGGCATAAACCACACCTGATTTTTTTTGCCCAAACCTATAGTGGGTTGAGCTATCTTTCGATATGTATATTTGGCATTCGTTGGTTCATCCAACCAAAATGTGGGTTGTTGAAAATTATATCACCCTTCGAGGCCAATTTGTGCATTGATATGGATCACATGTGCATTGTGTAATCTGAGTTATGTGAATCCACCGGTATAAAGGCCGAGCTGACTTTTCGGTTATATTAAACCCCCATATAATGTAAAGCTAGTTATTTGGCTAAGTATAAAGTCATCGAACTATATGGAGATAAGGTTAGCTTTGAACAATATGGGACATAGAACAAAGTGATCAACTCGGTCATTTTGGCATTAATATAGGTCTCGGTGGGGTTTGACCACCCCACTTTGAGTTAGAATTGTAGCTCACACCCGAGCCATACCTATAATACTAACTCAATGGAAACCAATACCTAATATATCTCTGCAAGAGTTAGTCCCATATTGGAAATATAAAGGTAAAAAGTGGCATATATAAGCAAAGTTGCGATAACGATAATATGAGTAAAAGGTGAGAAAATCACCATTCCTTGAAAAGAGTGTGTCAAATCGGCTAAGGGCCCCTAGCCACCAAATAGTGGGGCCCACCAATTTTTAAACTCTTTTTCCAACACCAGAGGTCAAAACAACTTTTATCCATTTTACAAACATTTTTCCATATGCAACGTGTCAACGCGTAATTCACCTATTGACCCTCATTAACCAATTTTCAAACCCAAGATTTGACCGGTGATAACTTCTACACTGGACTCTGTTCCTAGATTTCTTCATCCCATAATAAATTTATATGAATTCTCTATAGTTTTTCATGTTCTAGGAGGCTTACAAAACTTTCAAAGAAAATAAAATCCTCTGGATCACTTTGTAGATACCTAAAATTGGGTCACTACCCTCTAAACCCACTTTAATTAATTAATTCAATACCACCCCCACCACCATGCCCACTTGAACACATTTTGATTAATTTAATTACCAACATTAAGTCAATTACATACCTCACCTTATACCCATTCTAAGCCTACTAATTTCCCTAGACTAAGTCCCCATTTATCCTAACCAACTAGGACTTAGTATAAACCTAATCTTAATGGCCCATTATCCCTCTAACTAATTTCCAAATCTATTTAATTCCATTCCACACTTGTGAATCAAAAAAAAAAATCAAGATCACACCAAATTAGTAAGGATTGGGCTATTTTTAGAACTATGACCTATTCTCCTTAACCGAGCCGATTATCCTTGTCAACGTCGGTCACCTAACCTCCATTGGTTACCTTAAATAAGAGTTTATAACTCTTTGTTCAGTTATGAATTTTTTCATCTTGATTTTACAACCTTGCATTCATGTTCACAAGTTTTCCTATGACTTTGTTACACACCGAGACCCTAACTACATTCAAAGACCATACCAACCATCCATAGGTAGATCCAAAGCTCTAGTGCACTCTCGGGAAGCATCATGTCTTCCAACTATTGCTGCATTCATTTGGGACCACTTTCTGCTACAATCCTCACCACCACTAGCTTTCTACCTACACCCAACAAGTAAGTATTATTCCTTCTTTTTCATTTTCAATAGATTGGTTATTTTATTAGCTATTTGTTTAATTCCATATTATACCTCACTCGATCTCTCCCATAGTACCTTCATCTAACTATCTTCCCGTTTACCCATTGCACCTTTCCCAACCCTCTATATTTCTAACTATGAGTCCTTCTAGAAATCCCATAACCTCACCTAAAATCCCTTCACTCTCTGTGCAGTCATAGAGAGTGTCCAAACCCCATTTTTTTATTTTTCACCCAATTTCCCCTACCAACATCGAACACCCAACCAACATCGGTTTACTACTAGTAGCTAGCATCGATCTCATAACCGGCATCAGTCTTTGTGACTAGTAACTTTCCCTAAATCAACAAGCTTCTAACTCATCCAAAATGACCCAAAACCTTACAAAACCTTTCCTAGACCTCACAAACAACCTTTTTCATACGTGCATACCCAAACCAACCTATTATAGCTATAAACTTCATCGTAACCATTCCTTTTAGAACAAATTTACTTATTGTGTGTTAGAAGAGATACCTAAATATTATCAACTATAATAGGAATCATCTATTTACAATTCCTTCTTACATTAAGTTGTAATAAAAAGGGAGTGACAACCATTCGAGGAGACATCACATGTTATTGGATCTAGCCTTCACTAGGCATTCCTATGCCATATTCTATTTAATATCATTTGGTGGTCTTGTTGTGTTTCTTATACAGGTCGTTCCTCCTAGCCAAAGGGAAGATCTCACAATTAGTTTGGTCAACATTCTACGCACGCACACTATCTACATAATCTTAGGTTTTACTCCTCAACCTTATTGTTATTTGTTTTATCTATACATTTGTAGTGAAACATTTTGGTACACCTAGTGGAACCCTATCTTTTGAGTTCTTTACATTGTTCATTTTAGGAAATATTTGTGTGTTTGTTTCTTTCCAAAAAAGTTCACATTAAATTTCTCCTTGGAAACCTTCTCTTCTTTCTATTTGTCTAAATGAAATTCATTCTTTGGTGCTTAAAAGAACATTTCTTCTTCTTTTCTTCTATATTGCATCTAGTGAAAGAGCATTCCTCTTCTTATTCTCCACTTGCTACATCAAATTTCATTGTCAATTTGGGTTTTAAAAATCTATGCATTTCATCCTTGTGATTGTTGCATTAGATCACCTAAATTTTATTTGCAATCTATATACTGGAGGTCATGACTAGTTGATGATTGGAGGAATTAATCATAGTTCACACTTTGTGCACACACACCCCTTTCCAAATCACTTTAACAATTTACTCATTTCTGAAACATCTTCCGTCCTCGTAGTTGCCATCAAAGATTAATAACATGTTGGTGGTGGATCTAGTTGGTGTTGTGGCTAGTCATCATATCGAGTTCATACCTCATGTATTGTGAAGTATATATTGGTGACACTTTAACAAAAACACACATGATACCAACCATAAAATACTTATAGGGGACCTTCATTTACCAATAACTCTACTCTATTTACAAAGTGAGTTTAAAATGGCATAAGCCACATAATATAAAATTACGATACCTGGATTTGTGTGTTTGCTAGTTTTTTCCTTATTTTTGTTTTGATTTGTAAAAATGATTCATCTTTTTCTCTTTTCTTTCATACTCCACAATCATAGTTGGTGTATTCGTATTTTTCGATTGTGATATGACATCATTTTTCTATAATCTTCTTCTCGGTGGGATTTTATTTGACTTAAATCACTCTAAATTTTAAAATTTATTCAGGTCTCTCAAATTTCCTAGTGACCATCATCGGTCCAGGTGACCACGGTTAGTTCCATTATCATACCATCACTTGTTACCCGATCAACGTTAGTTTTTGTGTTTTTTATTAACCTGTCAAAAACTACTTCATTTTGAAACATCTTTACCTTTTTGTCACTTCCTATGTTCTGATTTCTTCTAATATCCTATTTTATGAGTCTTTGTCACCATAATAGAACCTAGTTCCACATGTTTCATGCCTTTCTCATATGGATTTATAAATTTCTAAGATATCCACATGTAACCAACACCAGGTCAAAACCATCACCAATTCATTTTGCCTCTCGATACGGTTTCTGACCAACGTTAGTTTCTATGTTTTTTTTTTCCTATCAAAAACTTATCATCATTTTCCATATTCTTCCTACCTCTCATTTCGATGTTTCGTACCATTTTCAAAGCTTACACCACCTATTCTTTCATTATTCACATGGTTTTGACTCATCAAAAGTTTTTCCCTAGTCTTTCATACCAGTCATCAACCATTACCTCCTAGCCCATCATCACCATCTATTTCATCTCCAATGGACCCCAATGTTTCTTTCACAATACCCATAGGTGATGGGAATTCATGAAATTCCTTAACCATAATACCCCAACATTATAATATTACCTTACCCATTCTTCTACTCGTGACTCATTAGTTCAACCTTTATTTGAGATTCCTACCTCCATATCTCCCACTCTCTCTCCCACTTTTGTATCATCCACCACCGGTGTAATGATACTTACTTCTACCTCACTACCCATCATTTCTCGATCATCTCTACATCTTTGATATTTTTCGAACCTATGAAATATATCACACCTTCAACATTGTCACCCCTTTGACATCTACTACACCATCATCTACAACTCTTAGTGTAGATATTACCACATCATTAGTTGTTTTTACATCGCAACCTCTAGTTGCATCGACCCCTTTTCAAATTTTATTCATGTTTATACCTACTACTCTCGCCACTTATTGCTATGAGGGTCTCTACGAAGTTCCCACCACCTATACCCTATCTCAACCACCACTCATTGCCTACACTTCCAATTCAAGGTATATTCAATCATCATCTTCCACTACTTGATATCCCCCTTCTCACTTTTCTTACTCGGAACCTCCATATACCGTTTGCCCTCTATGTCCTACTCATCGTATCCACCTCCTTATACTTTGTGAGAGGTGTGCCTTAATCTAATTCAACTACGGATCTTATCAAAATGATGATGGAAAATATGTAGAACCTTGAAGCGTCATGCTTCTGGCTCTCACAATGCCTTAACTTACAATTAAATTTTTAATGAGCCTATTCATCCATCTATACCCATTCATTCTTATCTGCACATTGGGAGATTCCTAAGTTCAATTGGTTTAATAACAAGGAAGATCTGTAAAAACATTTGTGATCATTTAAACACATATGCTATTTGATTTCCTACGGTGAATCCTTGCTTCTTAGGGATTTTCCCATGTCCTTGAAAGGATATTCTTTATATTAGTATAGTTCTTTGCCTAGGAACTCAATCTTTGCATTAAATCAATTGGCCCAAGTCTTCCTCAACCACTTTTCAATCAACATCACGAAGAAGGTATCCATGACTAATTTCTATTCGATGCACCAATACGAGAACAAATCTATCATATATTTTATCACACATTGGTGGAGCCTTATCAACTAGTTTAACTTTCAACTTCCACAAACCGAGCTGATGGAGTTAGTCACTAGATCTTGTGTCAGGCACATCTCACCTAATTGTAGGTACAAACATTATAAATGTTTGATGAGGCATACACCATGTCTTGAATGTTAGATATCCATGCCCAAAAAGAGATGAAAATTTATTTATGGAATAAGAACTCTCCATTTAAATCAAACAACACCTTCTTCTTCGATAAACAAAAAACCATTTTTTTAAGGAAAAAGGATCCGCCAATGTGGTGGTTATGAAATTTGGCCCTTCCTATCCATCAAAATAACTGAAACCACCTTCTAATTTTCCCCCTATTTAGAATTTCCAATGTAAGTATGAACAAAGATGTTATACCCCAATAGGATAACCTTATTCCCCTGTATTGGAAAAGATGTTAAAAGAAGGCATTATCACCCTTCCGCTAATTAAACAACATACTAGTTTTGACCCTTCTTATCTGTACCAAAGATGGTATAAGGAGAATGACTACTGTAACTATCACCGCGTTAGGGTCCATAGCAATGGAAACTATTAATATTTTAAGAACATCATCCTGTAAATACTAGATAATGGAGATATCTTCCTGGATAACCCCAACGCACCAACAAATCAAAACATGCATATCTTCAAGAAACATTTTCTAAACCATACACATTCATCAAATCAGGCAGGTGAGACCTCTGACACCAATTTTCATGAGGTTTATGCCATCTTCGATATCATACCCACCTCTTCTGATCATTTTCTCTTGTCCTATATATTGAAAAATTCTATCCTGTGGTCTTCTTCCAATAAAAGATCTTATTTTTCCTACCCCTGTACACATAGAGGAGCCTACCTCACCTACTCTTCTCCCAGGGAGGATTTGACCCTACCAACAATTTTGCATACCCAAAATCCTATGTCCCCTACCCCTTCATCTACTGTAGAGATTACCCCAGTTATCCCCCACCTGTTAAGGACCCCGCACTATCCACGATTCTACCCATGGAAGTTTCTATTTCAACTTCTTCCCCACCTAAGGAAGATCCTACACTACCTACCTTGATCCCTATTAGACCCAAAGAGGATCCAATTTTATACTCTCTTCCTTTTAGTGATGCATCTCCCGGGTCTCTCGGGATCCTATTAATCTTCTTGTATCATTTCTACCTATAGAGGTAGAAGCCAAAAGCTTCCTATCTCACAAACATCAAATTTTTAATAGGGATTACCACCAATTCATAACCATCCTCCTCTACCTCTATGCCATTCTCTCATTTGGCCAATCATTTAGATTATGTGGACCACACCACACTCTAGGGAACCTACATCTTTGAGTACTACTCAAATGAAGATGTTGACCCTAGAAACCTCTACCATCTATCCAAATATATTCCAAACAAATAAGAACAAGACATCGGATCTAGTTATATTAGCATCTTATTCTTTATCCTCGCCTTCGTGTCAACCTTCACCCGCCTAAACCTTCATCCACACTCAAACCTCCACCTGCACTTAAAAT
This sequence comes from Taxus wallichiana var. yunnanensis, assembly GCA_018340775.1. NCBI lineage: Eukaryota > Viridiplantae > Streptophyta > Pinopsida > Cupressales > Taxaceae > Taxus > Taxus wallichiana. The sequence continues at coordinate 272,575,509 of CM031242.1, read as the reverse complement.
CAACACTACATTAAGGGTCCATCCTACACCTAGTCTACTACATCCCATAGTTAAGATAGAAATAACTAATAAAAAATCACCCATCATGAAGTCAACTCCCACTCCTAAGAAGAAGAATAAATCTCCTAGGCCTTATTCTCACTGCGCCCCTTCCGTCGATCTTAGGCCCACATCCTTCTACCTTGGTCAAGTTACCACTTCACCAAGGCAAGTCTAAGGTATGAAAACCTACATCCATACCTTCATCACCTCATTTTCCCACACCTTTAACTTCACCACCTCTTCATCCCTCACCCACACCTATACCTTCATCACCTCCCTTGGCTACATCTTCTTTGTTACTTAACACAATATAACAACAAAAATTTCCACTTTCACCCTAGATATTTAGATTGCACTCATCTTCTCATGTGTCTCCTTCATGTCACATACCCCTCTTACACCTTTACCTAAGAAGGTGTAATCTAAATCAAAATAAAAAACAAAACCTTCATTACCTACCATAAAGGTAGCCCCACCTTCACCACCTCCAACAATCTTTGCTTCCACAAATATCACTTGTGCCTTAACCAAAACCCACTTTGAATTCACATTTTGATCCATTGGTGGGATCCTATTCCAATGTACTTTCTAGGCTTCTAGAAACCTCTACTATCACATTACTGCCCATCAAATGTTATGACCCACTCAAAACTAAAGCAAATAGGTTTGATTATACTAATATTTTTACATATTATCACTCTCAAGGCATGATATATCAAATATTGTAAGGCCCTTAGAAAAAATTTCCTTTAGATTTGAATCCAAAATCCCCTTAGAAGAAGATGGCTAATTAGAGGAGAATTCCATTCCCCCTTCACTCGACACCATATGACCCAATCCTATATCTATTAAGCAATTTTTACCTCCATCTCCACAACTATATTTTTCACCTTTGGTCTTTGAAAACAATATTGTTCAAGTAGCCACTCGATCACAAAAATAAAAAGGAAAATAGAAATCCAGTGAACCCATCTAGTGCACCTACACCTACCATTCCTCTGCACTTTCCCCTAAGGTATCCATCTCTGGACTGAACTATCCAATTTCTCATGGCATCACACATCGCACTTTAATCAAACAACTTCACCAATCACCTCTGAAAATGTCTTTGTATGACCTCATCCAAACCTCTAAATCTCATCTCCACACCCTCCTTAACATCCTACAAACTATCAAGGTTCTACCAAATGACCCTTCACCCATCACTATCATCTTCACCCCTCATCACTTGGCCTCTCTTACCACTTCACCATAAACTTATTTTTCCACTACCACTCACAAATTTCATGCTATCAAATTATCTCGACTCAAAGAATTGATCCTCACCAATCGAGAGGATCATGATACCACCCTCTTCATCTCCATCTACATTAAGGATACTTGCGTTCAACGTGCTATGATTAATGGAGGTTTAAGTATTAATATTATTTCTTCCTGTGCATATAAACAAATGTTCATACCCGCTAATTACATGCATAATAACCTAGTTATGTTGTGTTCATTCAATGATGCCTTGACTTCTACGATCAGCACTATCATCCTCCACAACCAGTGTGTGGGTCTCCACACCATTTTGGAAATCTTCTATGTTATTGAAGGGGAATTCGAATATAATATGCTTCTTGGCCAACCCTAGATTTATTCCATGGGGTGTGTACCTTCTACTCTTCAATGTTTAATATAAAGGACAACCCTACACCATTCAGAAATGGACCCTTCACCTTTCAAACATGAAACATATGCTATCAACTAAACAAATTTCCTTATACTAGTTAAGGCATCTAACACTTTAACTACCACCTCATCTACTACCATTGTCGCTTCATCTACTATTTCCTCAACCTCATCTACTACCACTACCACTTCATCTAATACCTCCGCTACCTCAACTAAAACCATTTCCACTTCATATTTTTCCACATATTCATCTCCTAAATATAACTCAAGCATCTCATCTGTGCCTATTGCTACCACATCTTTCAAACTCAACCCATCTAGTAACCCTTTTTCTCAAACATCCAATAACACATCCATTCTAGCCACCCAAATTCTAACTTATGAACACTTGGAAGGTGTTTTTCAATGGATTACATTGGGGAGTATCACTTGTACAACATTGACACTTTATTAAATCCTTAGGAGTATAAAAACCTTCATCAACACCCACATTATGATCGTCATATAGGAGAATGTTTTCAATAAATTCCTCCCCACCTTTACACCAACTTGACATTTGAGGTACTTGATACTTCTTATCCTCCCAAACCACCACCTCAAACACAAAAATTTTCCTCTGACTTCTATTACCTCACCAACTTTGCCACTTTAGCTTGGAAACACTTTAGCTTTGGTCTTTACAAATAAGGTCGTCACACAATTATTCCTTGTACTACCCACAAACATAAGAAACATTGTGGTATTGGATATGTTGAACAAACTAGTCCTAATATGGAAAGAATAGACCTTGTCGAGGAAGATCAACCTTCACCTTTTTCACCTTCTTCACCTATCACACCGCCTTCACCCATAAATTCCATGGATCTAGAATCTATTCCTCTTAAAAAAAATTCATGAACACCATTTCTTTGGGACCTTTGACCTATCATCATGATGGCGAGGTGACCTTTTCCATTACTCTTCTTTATCCCGACATGTTGGAAGAACACATACCTTCAAAAACATTTTTCAATGTCGGGATGATGATTCCATTCTCATCTATTTAGGTGTAGAATATTCTTACATTCACCAGTCATCATATTTTGAGACACAAACCATGTTGAATGAATCAACCATAGAGATCAAAATTCACACTCAGGATGACCCTTGCATTCTATAGCTAGGCCAATATTTAGATTCTACAAAATAGGAAGCCTTCACTGTTTCCTCTCGTGATCATAGAAACACTTTTTCTTGTTCTTATGCCAATATGCCCGATATTGACCCAAATATCCTTGTGTACAATATCATTACTATCCCTAATGCTAAACCTATGAAACATAAGCATTGAAAAATGCATCCACACATTTCCCTTCTTGTGAAATAATAAGTACAGTTCATTCTTTCTTTTTATTTCATTCTACCTATCAACAATCTGCAATGGATTTCTAACATTGTTCTGTCACCAAGGTAATAGGGGACTCTATAGGCTGTATGGAATTTTGTGACCTAAACTTCACTTGTCCTAAGGATGAATTTCCTCTAACTATCATTGAACATCTTGTTGATCCTTGATGTGAGGAATATTTTTTATAACCCAAGAATCCATCCATTAGAGATAACATCTCATGGCCAAGCTGAATCTTCCAACAAAACCTAAACAAAATTGTTATGAAAGTCATCGACAATACTTGAAAGGATTTTCACATGCACATTCCTTTCACGTTATGGTTTTACGATCTTTGGAATTCACAACTTTACCAATGCTACACCTTTTTATTTGGTCTACAGTATAGAGTTTTCCCACCTCTTGAAGTCCAAATTCCATCTCTTTGCATCTCATTAAAAGGTATGCTATTTGATGAATTTTTTTGTAAAGAATATTTTCCACAACTTGATCTATTAGATGAATGTTATTTAGATACTCTAGATCATATTCAAATCTACAAAAAATGCATCAAGCATGCCTATGAAAAATGTGTTCATGAGATAACTTTAAAGATTGGTAATCTTGTCCTAAAGGAAAATCAACACATAACTAAAGTAGAGAAAATAAAACAGGGAATTTTTTCTCCTAATTGGCTTGGATGTAGATTGTAACCCATACCTATAGATTGGGTGCTTATTGTTTATCTTCACTTGAAATTAAACCCGATCTTGATCTCCTTAATGCCTTGCATCTTCGATCATTTAACTATTGAATAAAGTACTACATCACTTTATGTCACCTAAATGCTCATCCCTTGAGAAAACCTTTCCTTTATCTACGTATTTAAGGACCAAAAATAAACTAGAATTGTGTGATTATCCATCACCATTCAAACTTTTCTTAAATATGAGTACCACGGCTCTACTCATGGCATGATTCCTATGAATACTTTTCATATTTTTAGGATGGAATCCCATACTCGTTTTTCACTTAAAACCCTTCTTTCATAGCTAAATTTTTGTGTTATGGTCTTTCCTTCATAAAAGAGGCCTATAATCCTTTATAGTCTTGTCCATGACATCAAGTTAAAAAAGAAGAAGAAAAAATATACATGGGATAGCGAAAACTCAACTCCTTAAATCAAAATTCTCACACATAGATGAATCCCTCAAAAGGACATCTAACTCTCTTTCTTGCTGCTATAAGTAGAGTGCTCCCTAGAAGGACAAATATAAAAACATCCACTTATTCTAATTTGTCTATTTAAAAACAAGACTAAATTGTATCTCTAAAATTAAATAATTTTGGATCTTCTCACATCGATCAACTTCAAGAAGACCTCAAGGAGAACCTATTTATTTCATTATAGACTTCCCAAATCATCGATCAATCTATATAAACAAAAAGAAAATAAGAAATCAATAAAAATACAAACTTTTGGTCATGGACTTGCCTATCCCTATTTTGGGTATCTTGTAGAAAGGCAATGTTGTCCCACAACAAGGTTACGCTAAAAACCCTTCCACCTTACCTTATGATTAATATCTTCTAAATAAAATTCAAGGGACATTGCGTGTATTTTATACATTATGATCATGTGACTTATTTCACCTATATACCTATCACATTATGCAATGTATCTAGGGACTTACATTCAATAACTCTAAGGGTATGACATTTATGGTATTTGGAAACTTAGGGAATTTATATTCTTTCCAGTTCACCTCTGCCTACCTTTTTTGTTCAACGGGATAAGATCATCAAAATTGATGTAACCATGACACATTCATCTATACCTATGTCTAACTCACCTTTCCTATTACCTTTTCAACATTAACCCTTGCTTATTTTAAAACATGCCTTACCCAACCAAACTATCAATCCAACTTACATTTTTATCTAACCTAACCCAATCTCATTCTTCCTTGGTTTATGGGAGAACTACATTGGCCTGAGGCCCCTTTCGTAAGGGCTATGTAGGAAACACTCTAGGACATGGGGCCCTTTGATGTTAACTCAGCCAATCTTTTCACCATCATCATTTTCCCCATCACACAAGCACTTATTTAGTTAGTTTCCATACAAACAACAAGTTGGAAGTTAACTAAAAAAACCATACATCATTCATTATACATCATCATTTATTTTCCATAAAATCAATAACTTAGAAATTAAACCAAACCATGCCTAATCATCTAGTTTCCATAACATTAATGAATTTTATATTAAACCATTCAATGACATAACCATAACTCAATCATACCTACATTTTGAGTTTCCATAAAATTATTAACTTGGAAATCAAATCAAACAATGGCTATATCTACTTTCCATGATAACAATACAATGGAAATGAAAAATAAACAAACCATATCAATATCATCATCCATATATATATATATATCAAAATGTCTGTATATCAAATACACTAAATATACAAGATATAAATACAAGTATCTCAAAACCTCTCATATACATCTCTCATCTTAGACACACAAATCTGATGTATATATCGGATATAAAAATACATAATATCATCTATATAAAATCTAAGAAGGCCCTGCACCTATTTTAATCTCCCTAATACCCTCACCTATCCTATGTGACCATGAACTCTTCACCTCTCCCGACCATGTCTATGAGGTCGATGGATCTCTAAGTTGTTGTAGCTATGAGTCCGTGAGTTGGTCCTTGCACTAGCTACCTGTTGCACTCTATACTCACCATAAGTCACATATGGGATATCAATCTCTATCAACCAATCTTAATAATACCTAGCATCTAACACTACATCTTTATAACTGACCATAGATATAACTTGAGGAGGGTCCATCACTTTGAATCCAACCCAGGACCCTATACCTATAAAATGGGACCTGTCCCATTGCTCGTGCATGTGCCTACACCTATGCCTCGAGCTTGGACCAACTAGCCCTATAAATTGGTAACATGTTCTGTAGTCTCACAACCTATGCCTAGAGCCCTACAACTTGCCCCCATATCCTACTTGAGCCTATGTCAATCGAGGCTCAAACATGGCAAGTTATGCATGTAACCCTATCACTTGTGCCTACAATGTGAAACCTATCCCCCATATCCTGTCGGTGGTTGTGCTAGAGCACGAGCCTAAATCTGATCTTGTATTTTTGTCATTTACCCTGTAATCCCATCACCTATCCCTGAAGGGTGGCCAACTATGCTTGAACCTAGTCTACTTGTAACTCCAAAGTCATAACCTTTCCTTATAGTGGATCCTATGTATTATCACCGTAGCCGTATCGGGATGTCTTGGACTCAGAGGTTTTCCCATACTTGGGCTATCCACCAATGCCGATATCAATTATTAGTTCTTTGCATAATCAATTCTCCTATCATTTACCTACTCCTCCTTCCCTATAGGATCTGTTTGGGTGTGGTGGATAAAATGGTCTCTCCACATCATCCCTGTAGTATTGTGGAAATCGTGGAGGCACATCCTACCAAATCCCAAACAACTACCTAATCTTTTCCATCGGTATCATCCCATACTCCCCACTTGTAGTCATTTTTACACCCACCAAAGAGAAAGGGAATCCCATGCACACCACTTATCACCCACTGGGGCACCGGGGCGATCAGCTGAGGCATGCACGTGCTCCGAGTCTCTCTTTTATGTGAGTTGAGTGGGAACACATCATCTATGATCCAAACTTTAAAGAAAGTGAGTGGAAATGAGACATGCAAGTATCATAGAGCTTAGGATGGATCTAGATCATTGTAGTCATTACAAACATATATACTTTAACAAACTTAAAGAATTGAATCAAAACATAAAGGAAAATGCATAGAATTCATATTCATCTTATAAACATACATGAAAAGGAACTATGAAGAATCATGTATGAATCCAAACCAATAAGGATCATATTCAATTACCTTGGTAACCTCATTACATTCATTAGACTTACTACAAAACACCACATTATGGTAGACCAGAGTCATATAAAGCATAACTAGATCCATATCGTTTAGCTCTCAAAATTATATTTTATAACCCCAAGTCCTTGATACATCCTTCTCCTATATCTCATCTACCCAACCCAATATGAATCCTTATGGAATTTTTGCAGAGCTCTTCTCTCTATTGATATCTCTATATCCGATCTCTTTTTATTCTATGGGCGCTAGTATATATAGGCATCCCAAAGTGCCAACTCATTCCTCTACGACCTTAGATCTAGTGCCAAGTGTCTGAATGTGGTCCTCCATGGGAGAATTCTCCTCCAAGCCTAATCTCTCCACTTTTTGTCATAATGGTCTTCTAGAAACTTCCATTGTAGGGCATATTCCTTCCTAGGCCAACTTGTTGCTAGGATGGCACCTTATCCACTCTACATATGTAGTTAGGTCACACTTTTCTTGTGTCCTGTCTGATACGCCAAATACAGATAGTACTGAGACCTTATCCTCCCAATGTGTAACATGGAATTTCTAAAACACTCCTATAACCCTGCCTTGTGCACCTTCTCCTTGTGCACCCATCCTTCAACCTAGGCATCGTGCACCAATCCACCTTTACGTGCTTAGCCAATATTTTAGGGGCCAAAAATCACCCCACACTATGCCTATTCTCTACCCATGGGAACATTTCTCCTATGGATAAAGAATCACCATAGACTTAACGTCTTGGGGAAAAGAATAAGGGAATGAAGAATTTGGGAAAGAATAAAGAATGGAGAAGTGATGGTATTATTGCAATAAGCTAGGAAAATATTTTTGCAAGTCGGTCTCCAACTTATTCCAGGAATTAACTTCATTTTCACTCTCTAGAAGAGGTCGATGGCTAGGGTGCTTACCTACCAAAAAATCAGTCCATATCCTTGAGCGTTTATAGTGTCAACAATTTTTTCAACTCCTTGCCCTTGTCTTCAAGCACGTCCATCCTTTTAGTAATCTATGGGTATAGCTCCTTTAGCTAGTTCTTGATTGTATGCCTTAGGGCCTCGATAGATTTTGACTTCTTTTCAGCCTCAATAGCTTTAGATAGGATTCTATCCCACTCTTCTCTATTCCTTTGTTCTTTTCTTGGAACTCTTTAAGCTTTGTTTCATAGTTGGAGACCGAGAATACTTGCCACTTTATCTCTATCTGTGTAGTTATATGTGGCCTTAGTGGTATGGGTAACAATGTCTACATCAACGATGACTTTTCTATATTCAGCAATGATTAATACTAACTTTAATTTATCCTCCTTCTCCACGCGTGCTACTACTTCTTTTGCAGATTCTAAGGCTAGAGGTTGCCTCTCCATGGTGAGGATGCACGTAATCTCTTCAAGGCACTCAAGGGAAGATCCATACTTTTGCGTGGATGGTGTTAAGTTGTGATGCTTCAAAAAATGGCATCTGTGATTGATTCTACCTTCTTATGTACTTTACGCACCCTTGCCTTTTCTTCCCTAAGCTCACGCTTTAGGCGAGCGCTAATTAACTCCTCCTAATTTAATTCCTTGGCCTTCTATTCTAGCTCTCCCTCCTTCTCTTCTAGTTAGTCCTCCTTCTCTTCTAGTTACGCTTCAGAAATATTATCCTGTCATTCCATCCAAAGAGCCTAGCTTCAACTTTAATCGATACTTTTTGAGCACATTGCATAACTTGCTCATCTAAAATCTTTTGAGCATTTACCAAGGGGTTATCTCCTTTTATTTTGACATTTTCATTAGTTCCCCTGGCTTACATTGAACTATGGCTCATTGATGTGGGATTCAATTTCCTAGAGACCATCTTCCTCATCCAATAGTATGCACCTTCTTCATCAAACAACTTCATTTCCACGAGTTGATCGGTGGGATGGTTCTTTGAAACACATGTGCAACACCTTCTGGGATCATTAATGTAGCTCATTCCTTGCCTCTAGATCTCCATGCACTTTCCCCCTATGTGCGTGCCCTTAGGAATATTTATTGATAGATGGGGCCTCTTGTGCTATCGTGGTCTTTCCTGTGCTTTCTTCCTTATCCTCTTACATCGCTATGTCAGCGTTGTACTCCAATTCTTGTTCTACCAAGGCTTTGATGATTTTCGTTGCTTCTCTTTCTACCACCTCATTTACTTGCTCCTCCATAAGGCTTAGATTTTTTTGATCCTACATGCTAACCTCTTCACTTCTTCCCATGTCCTAGGTACCTTCCTCCTCCTGGCTACCCTTACACCGCACAAAAAAGGAACTCATGTTCTTCTTCTTTGCTCTCTTCTTTTGAATTGTGTATGCTGAAAACAAGTTGCTCTTGGTCCACTTCAGGATCATCTTCTTCATCGTCACCCCTCTCACCTATGTATTTTTCCAAGCTCTATGTCTCCCCCAAGTCAGCTTCCTCCTTTACCTTTTGTTTCTTCCTAACTGGGCATTCTAGTATAGGATATTTTTCTTTCTTTTCCTCCTCCAATGATTTCTCCTTTGCAATAAGCTTTTCCTATTCGACGCCTCCTATTTGACTGGAGACCTCTTCCTACGCATGTAAGTACTTGATCTAGCACTTGTTCTTGGGGCACCTAATACATGTGTATCTTGGAAACTTGGTGCCTTCTTCGCATTTCTTCTGTCTCCTTTTTCCTGGGCATGGTCTTCTTCCTACCTGTTAGGTCCTCAGGTATAGCTATCTCATTTTCAAGATAAGCACCCTTCTCAAAATTGGGCCTTATCCGAAGGTATACACATGTCGTGGAACTCCCTACAATAGTCATATTTAGGGGTTTTACCATTTGGACTTCATGTGACACATACTTTTCCATATACATTCACTTGTTAGGGTAGACCAATGTTTTACGCATCTCCTTGTGGTCCCGATCCAAACTTCCAAGGTCAAGCTTTAACTTCTTGGACTCCTTGAATTTGTTAACTCCTTCCTCAAAGTACTGAGCTGTGGAGGTGAATGGGAGCTTGCACCATGGGATCATGTTTTCATCAGTCAATTTGAACCTACCAATACAAAAGTGTTGGTATACAATGAACTCAGCTTCTCCTACTATAAGCGTTGGCAATTGTTATGGTATTCTCCATTCTACCCCAAACGCATTCCTTAAGTGTGTATACCACTTTTCCCGATGCACCTTATGAATGGGCATCATCTTTATCACAAGTGTATTTCTCAAATATTTTTGTAGGTGAGGGTCTCGCCTTTGGCTACTCCCACATGAAACATATTTGTTGCATCTCGTACTTCGATTTCTTAGAAAATAATGGTTAAGAGGACATTACCAAAGAGAATCTTGTCTCCTTCCTGTGCACTGGCAATAATTTCATCTCGTAATGAATGTAGATAGATTGTAGATGGTGCCTGTGATATTCTTCTACAAACATTCAACTAGGACTTATTTACATGTGTCCATCTTTCTTGAGTGTTGAGTTTTGTTACTAGGTGCACGGACATTCTCATCATTGGGTCTTGGATATCCCCAGGTATAAAAATACTTTGACCCCTTCTTGTATGCATAGGTGGCCACTATTTCCTTGATTGCTTCCTTGTCGCATAGGTTGTCCTCTAAACTTTCTCCCTCACAAATAAGGCTTATGAATCTTGAAATTAGTTGAGGAGTTATGCAAATTTTGCACCCCATGAAATGAAAGTGGTCTTCATGTAAGTGTGACATTAGCCACAGCGATAGAGGCGCTCTAGCTTTACAAGTAGGAAACTCATAGAGTTGCAATAATCCCACCTTCTCTAACTTCACCTTAAATTTGTCGCTATAAATTGGTAACCCCTCAGTGTTCTTTGGTTAGTCCCACACACTAACTCCAACTCCATTTCCTTTTCAATCACATTCATGTGATGATTTTAGTCACTTAATATCATTTTTCTCAAGTGGAATTCCCATTCCATCTCAAGTGAAACCCCATATGGGTACTGCATTTATGCATACCATTCCTTGTTGGTACTTGCGGTGGTTTTTTTTGTTTTCCTTTCCCTTTCCCTTCTTAAGTGATACTATTGGTTTGTCGGGTGCCATTTTGTAGGTTATCACTTCAACTTCTCTTCCTAGCTCTGCTCTTCTATCTTTTCCAAGTTCAAATCTCTAACCTGTGAAGAATACTCTTTTCCAACTTGTGCCCTAGCTGCCAAACCCTAACTAGAATATCTTTTCACAAGACGACGCTTCTCCACAACTCTCCCCATGCCCATGAATTACTTCCCCCTAGTTTTTAGATCCAAACTACTCACTCACGGTTAAAATATTCTAATTTTTCTTCACACGGATCAACTCAAACCCTAGTTCATAAAATTTCTTCCTTCTTCATATTCACAAAGTAAATAATGAAGTGCCTAACCTTCTATTTATAGTTTTTCCTAATTTTCAACATTAAATGCTATCTTACCTACCACTATACTTTTAACACTTAATGTGGATTTTTCAAACAAACCCATCTTTAACACCTTAACTCATGCGCCCAACCCTGTGTGGACAATTCCATAAAATTCTAGTGTGTAACCAATCCATCTTGATAGGAGACTCTTGTGCACGTGTAACCAACACTGAAGGTAATTATTTTGTCATGATTTTTTCTCTCGCCTACCTCGTTTTGTATTTGAACTTCTTCCTCTCTTGTACATGGATCCCCAATGTAGCCTTACCCTGACACCAACCATCCTTTTTCACCTTTCCTTGCATGTACTTCCTTCACAAGGCTATTCAATGAGGCTTTCTAATGCAATTCTTCCTGGTGCTTCACACTTAAATTTCTTCCACCTTACTCTACCCCTCACTAAAATGATGTGTGGTCATCTGCACAGTTACAACCTTCAAAAATTAATGATATCACCAGTGCCCAAGGTGTAATACAAAACAACAACAAGAAAGGGAAACACAAGAAAAGAAAATGTATAAAGGAAATCCTAAACTAATTGGAAATAGTGCCTTATTTACAAACACCAAGAAGACTTATGTATAGTAGGGCTTCAACCTAATCCCATTAAAGTGTCCTAGTAATCTTGTCCCATCCAAAGTTGCTTGTAACTTCACACACACACCGAATCAAGGATGTATGATATGATATAGGGACCTAACGGTGGACTTTTAACTTCCTAGGATGGCACGAAACTTTGAATCATATAATAAGACCATCTCGCCCAACCTCAAAATTCTTGTTCTTAATGTGATGATCATGCCATGCCATTTGCTTTGATTTTCCCTGTCTTACGCTCCACTCCTGCGGTGATCATATTTCATCCAATTGCATTAACTTGTCAATTATTTCTTCCAGTGCTTGTTCATCGGCCAATCCTCCTACACGCGCTATACGTAAAGAAGGCAACATGAATTCAACTGGTAGGACAACCTCTGTGTCAAACACAAATTGAAATTGTGTGGCCTTGTTCAACCTCTTATAGGTTTTCCTATATGCCCAAAGAACAATTCATACTTTTTCATCCCAATTATTTCTACCAACATCACAAATTTTAGTAAATGTGTGGCTAAGTATTTTGTTAAATGCCTCAACAGTTCCATTTACCCGAGGGTGATATGGAGTGGTTTTGTGATGGGCCACCATGAATTTTGATCAATAATATTGACCATTTCATTGAGGAAGTGTGTACCTATATCACTTGTCAAACTTAATGGGTATCCATACCTTCTAGTTAGGATATCTTGAACCCGGTCCTTGGTAGCTTGCTAGCGAGATTGGTCTCGACAAAGTTGATAGCCCATTTCTCAAATGGTTCCGCACTAGCTATTGGTCACAAGGGCATTTCATCCCTTTTTCTAGCTTTTCCAAGGTGCAACAATGGTCACATGCCTTACAAAACTCAATGTAATGTTGATAAATGGTCTCCCACTAAAGCCCTCCGAGTAGGATCTTTCACGCGATTGCATTTCTTGCATAGTGTCCTCTTGTAATCCCACCATGCATTCTTCCATAATTGTAATGTTCTCATGTTCGTATACAATGACACGAGAACCTCATCACAACCCATTTTGTACGGTCTCCACTAATTATCATGTAGGGCATGGTCCGTATGACCAACTTCTTCTTCTCCAAGGCCTTCATTCCTTCTGATGCCACACCTGTTTTAAGGAATACTTTGAAATGTCCTCCAAATCTGAGGACATGCGCCGTAGTCTAAATAGTTGCGTGTTTGGCACAATCTCTTCAATAATCTACGCATCCTCCTCTAAATCAATCCTAGACAAGTGATTAGGTCTGGAATAACTTTATCCTGGTTTGACAACCCCCGTGAACTCAATTCTTGGAACAATGGTACCCACCGACATATGCACCATTTTAGAATAGGCTTGTTCACCAAGTATTTCAATGCCATATGGTCAGTGTAAAATATAAACGGGGTTACCAATAAATACTATCTGAATTTATGAAGTGAGTATATCATTGATAATGCCTCACGCTTAGTTGTAGTGTAATTCTTCTCTGCTGGTGTTAATTTCATGCTTGCAAATCATAAAAGATAATCAACAATCCCTTCACTAGGCTATACAGGTAATGCTCCAATGGTGGTTCTTGAGGCATCCACATGAACATGGAAAGGCTTATCCCAAGAAGGGAAATGTAGGATGGGTGCGGTGACAAGCCTATCCTTTAAAGTGTCAAATGCCTTTTGTTGTGCCTCTCCTTTATGAAAGTCACTATTATGTCTAAGTAACTCTTTTAAAGGCACGAAGATCTTGGCATATCCTTTATGAACTTCTGTGGTACCCCGTATGCCCAAGAAATATGTGCATTGCGCTTTGACTATTAGGCTCCTCAATCCCACAATTATTGTAACTTTTGCAGATCTACTAGTAGGCCCTCCTTATATATGATGTGCCCTAATAATGTTCAAATCAGGGTAGCAAAGACACATTTCTTAATGTTATGGGATATCCTCAACTTCCTACTGACTTTCAAACATCAACCTTAAGTTGTCACAATGGTCCTTTACTAACCCACTTGTTGTCCAATCATCTAGGTAGGCTTGAAGGAATTTATGGATAAAGTCCTGGAAAGCTTGTACCACAATGCGTGAGAACACAATAGGCACATTCTTCAACCCAAACAACATGACAGTATAGAAAAAACTTCCCCACTTAGTGGAAAAAGTCATCTTCCTTTGGTCCTCCTTCACGATCCTTACCTAGTGATAGCCTAAGAATCCATCTATGAAAGAATAGACCTCACACCCTGCCACTCCCTCTAAGATTTCTTCAGTGAATGGGGTTGGGAAAGGATCAATGATACATACTACATTCAAGTCCCTATAATCAACACATATCCTTATCCTTCCATCCTTCTTGATGTTAATTACCATTGGAATTATCTATTCTGACTCTTCAACAACTTCAATAATTCCTGACGCTATCATCTTATCTATTTCTTCCTTCACTTTCATTTTGCGGTTAGGATTCATTCAAGATGGTCTCTTTTGGACCGGTTGCACACCATCCTTCAACTTAATTATCATTTCTCCCAAGGAATGGTGAATGCATTTAAGCTCATGATACCCATGTGGGAATAAATCCTCAAACTCATGCAAAGCATCAATGATATTAGAGACTTCCTTCTCCAACCAATAGTCTCGATGATAGCCTCTTTAGGCTCTTTGTTTGAGGTGATGTTAACCTTCTTTGTCTTTAAAGGCTAATGATAGGAACATGCTCATTCATCAGCTCTGTATATGAATTTTTGCATCCCTACGAGAATGGTTAACATCCAATATTTCTTCTTCTTCTCCATCAATAACATACACCATCTTCCCATTATCTTTTTCCAAACACACGCACTCAATTTGTATCTATTTTGTTTCTTCTATCTCAAAGTGTGCCTCTAGGCCAGGGTTCACCTAGAAACTCTAGTGGCCTATCTTCTACCATGGAACTATCCATAATGGTAAGGCACTTGACAACCTACAATGCCTTATCCACTAAGGGTTTTGTACTCCGATACTCGAATGTTTGAATGAGATCAGCTGCTAACTCTTGTCAATTCCCTATCTACTTGCGTGTCTTAGAATGAATGTACCATGCACATGCACAACCTTTTAGGGTGAAATATATCTTGTGAACTCATAATAAAGCTGGAAATGCTTCGCACTTCCCATCTAGGTTGTCTAACATGCTTGGATATGGAAGGAAGTGGTCTATTTACCATGGTAATATTTTATAGTCAGTAGGCGCATTGCTCTGCAAAACCTTACGAGAGAAGGAAATTCTCGGTTCGTGTCATTCCAAGAGATTATCTTGATGTGTTTCCCACCAACACATAGTAGTTTTGAGTAGGACGTAACTTAACATCTCCCTTCTTTCATTTTCCTCCTTCCACCGAGCTTCCATCTCCTGAAAAATACCTCAGGGAAGGCTCCTTCTAAGTACTTTGGTATCTCCTTTCCTCCTAGGTGTCGACCCTACGTGAATTTTTCACCTTTGTCAATGATACCCTCAAATTTCATCTGATTAACTAAAAATTTCCATGCACCCAATTATTACGTGCTATACTTGGTGGTGTTACTTAGGGCCTGAGCATCCTCAAACTAGATCACTCCTCTGTGGGATGGATTATCTCTGGATCCCGATTGAGCGCACATATATTCTATCCATGACCTCTTCTCCCAAAGGTTCGGTATAGGGTGTTTATTTCCCATCAGCTAGGGTATCATGACCCATTCCTCATCATTTTCAAAGCTTATATTCCCTTGTTTAACTAAATATCCACATTGTTCTTATAACACAATGGGCACCTCAATAGTGCTAGGAAATTTTCTACCTTTGCAAGTCTTTGAGACTTCAAATTCCTTAGTAAATTTAGCTCCCTGAATGGTGATGGCTGCATCCTTTAAGACATCGATCGACATTTCCTTCATTTTATTTGCCATATAAAACACATTCGAAGATGGTCAGTAATGCAGTCTTACCATATGATGTCATGCATCCAAGGTGAGAACATTGACCTCCATGCCTATGTCAATGAGGATATTACTAAGGAACCATCCATCCACGACCACATTTAACATGATCTCCCTATCATAGTCAAGGATATGAGGGGGAAGGTTTTTATGTAATACCTTCCTCTCACACTCTTCTCTAATGCGTGGTACCTTCTCTCTAAACCATGCTCCTAGTAAGGGAATAATATTCTCTTGCCTTAGCATTTTACATACTTCCTTAACCTCATCCAGGTCATATTTTGGTGCCTTGACCTTCCTTATTTTCTCCTCCCTCCTAGAATGCTCCTTTAGACATTGGATTTCTCCTTGTAAACTTTTAATGACATCCATGGTTTCTTGATATACCTCCTTTTAATGCACAGGGTCTAGGTACTTCCCATGTACCACTGCTTCCCTTGAGACTAGGTTCTTCTACCTTGGTATTTATTTTGTGCACGTGGCCTCTGCTCTTGTTGTTACCATAATAGGTTTCAAGCCTGCATCACGTGTCACCCATGGAATCCATTGTGTGTTAGCCTTATTAATGCTTACCATTGCAATGCCCTTGTATTTATAGTGTTACTTGATTCATGTGCTCAAATAACTTAGGGAATACTCATACTTTTGCTTCTTCCCACACCACGAGCACTATAATAAGTTCGGGCACTCACGCTTATAGTTGTCTGTAGACCCACAATTAAAATAGGTTTCGCATGGGAACTCATTTCTTCTTCCTCATGTGGTAACCTTGAACATGGAATTCTCTGTGAAATCCCCTTCTCGCATGAAGCCTCCATCTATGTGTTCCTTATACCGGTGATCATCACCCTTAGAACTACTTACAAGGCTAGTTTGGTGCACACCAAGATCAATGACATCATGGATCTAGTCAATAAGCCTATAATCCTTAGTATCATGGGTTGTAGAGGTTCATATCTTATAGTATCAAGACACACTTTTCCACATTATGTGTTGTAACAAGGGACATCTACTTGCATCATGGTCCCCATGAAAAATCACACAATCTATTATTACGGCACGTACTCTCTTTCGGGAAACTATCCTTAACATGCCCTCTAGTTCACAATATGTACACCACATTCCACTACAAGTCTCATGAGCTGAGTTCGTAGACAAATTTTTTATCTTCTAAGCCATAGTAGTGATTTGGGCCTCCAGAATAGAATAACACTAGTATGAACACTTCCAACAGCTTCAGAGCATAGAGCAACATCTAATGTCTCACATGGGTCTATGAAAGTCTTATGAGATAAATCTCTTCTAAAAGGTGTTATCAACCCCCCAGAAAACCATTGAGAATTTTGTGAAGGGTGAATGTCATATGATAATTGTGACAGGAGAGTCTTAAACCGCCATTCCTGTTGAATCTCCTTAAGGGTGTTGATGCTCTTCTTCTCAAACTCAGGAATGTGGAACTCTACTAGGAAGCTGTTTTTAAATGTGGTGTAATCTACCATTGTCAAATGCGGGTCATACTTCCTATACTAACTATGCACATGCACTTGCAACATCATTGCAAATAGAATTTCCTTCTTCTCCATGGTTGTGATCCCCTTCACGCGCCATAGCAACTCACACTTGTGAACATGCTCTGCAACATCTTTAATACCTCTGTAATCTATAAAATGTAAAGACATCTCAAAGAATACTTGAGGAGGTGGCCGAGGCCCTTGTCCTCCTGAGCCAAAGCCTTGGTTTCCTCTTGTGTTTCCCCCACCGCCAGATCCACCAAATGCACCAGTCTTATACCTCCCGACCCACCGGATCTACCAGTCTTGTTCCTCCCGACCTACTGCAGATCCATCGCCCCACCAAGTTTTTTTCCTCCCGACCCACCATATCCATCGGGTCTTGTAGTGGTTGTGCCAAGGGTCCCCAAAGTTCCACTAAACCGTGCGTGTCTTTGACAAATCTGTGATGATTCTCCACTACAAATAATGTGCCCCATGCCACTCTTAGATGCAAGAACAAAGGCTTGTGTACTTACTCCTTGTCCAAAAATCCTCTTGAATACTAGAATAGTATGTGTAGCCATAGAAGTGGGAAATGAGAAATTGTATCTCCCGGGAGTAGTTCTGTCACTCCCACCGAGACCAATTGGGTTAATAATATTCTCACCTTGGTTTGGAAAATCAAGCACCATGGTTTGGTTAGTATGTAATTTCAGATGTGTGCCAATGACTCTTCTCTCTCTCGCATGATGAACTCTCATCGAATCTAAATGGGTCTCTCTTAAGCGCTTGCCAAGATGTGGTATATTCCATGCCAATCTAATTCAAATAGATAACCATATCTTATAATGACTATTGAATTCATTTCTTAACTTGTCTACCACTATTTATGTTATCTTAAGTATCTGGTTTTTGTATACTTGGTTTTTCCTACCCTACACCAGTAATTGAGTGATCTCTTTAAAGAACATATCTGAATATTTGTTACCAATATTCATTTGATATCACATTATTTTAAACTTGGTGACATAGGACAATGCAACCAACAACTTGCGATACTTTGGCCAAAGTTTTACAACATACTGTGTATGTCTCTATTCCTAGATGACATACTCATCATTTTGGAATACGTCCTTCACCTCACTCCTCTATTATCATGATTGGTCTTTACTAACTACCGTCACTCCACTTGTCCCAGGTTTAACCCTAGCCCTAGTTAGAAACATAAATTATTATAGGAAGATGCTCACAATGACTTAGGGTAAATGGGCATACTCGGTTGACCTTAAGTCAACCAGGTGTGCCAAGGTACCCTGAGCCATTGGAAGCTACTTCCTATCCTAAATATGCCACTAACCTGACCTAGAGAGAAACTAAGTTCAAGTTCTTATTGTGTGTAGATCTAGATGATCAATGCGGAAGGGTGATGCCACATGTCAACTACAATGTTGTATTCTCGAGAAGACCCAAGTCTTCTTGAAAGTACAGCCCTGTTGGTGTGTGCCAACATCCTACAAAAATTGCCTCATCGAGATGTACATACCCCAAGGAGATTGTTAATACATTGTTAATTTGGATTAATACACTGGTTTTAGTAACCCTGCTAAACCCTAATCCAACTCTCCTTAAGTTCTTATTGTATACTTGTATCAATCAAGTATTAAAGAACTTCATTAAACTCATGGTTTCTTTTAATGTTTGTTTTCATGGTGTAACCAGCAGTTAACCAAAACAGGACAACGATATCATAAGTTTCATTAAAATGTACTTTAACTTTCAGGAAGGTTTAACAACCACATAAATCCAACTAAAGTAGACTTCATACAAAATGAAGTCTAATGATTATTAATCATATCTCCAAACCTTTTTGGTTTACATTCATTTGAAGAGAGAATGAATCTTCCTCTACATGATTAAGTGTTAGGGTTAAACATTCACAATATCCATATTTCTTAATGCATGTTCATTATGCATCACATTATTATGTTAAATTGTTTAGGTAAAACACATCATATTATACAACTCAACAAGTTGCACCATTATAAGGGAAATTGAACTAATTCCCTTTATCCATCTTATCAAAGATAACAAGATAAGCATAATATAATATAAAGAATATCAACAAGATAGAACTTTCATCTTCTTTATAAAAGTATGAGATAAATTACACAACCAATGCAAATAAATCACAACTCACAATTCATCATTACAATTTATAAATTTACAAGACTATGCACTTTAGGCATACTACATAACAACAACCCTCATTCTATAAAGTATACAACTTTTCTTTTACAATACAACAAAAGAATGAATCATAATTCTTTACTAAGAATTAGACATATATCAGCCAATGCATCATATAAGTTTTTGCCTTCTTTTACCACTTACATCATCCATCTGCAAAAATAGCTAGCATGGGTCAGTTCAATGAACTGAGCATGATAAACACTAAGCATTAAAACAAAGTGCATTCCACTAATTGTTTCATTAAAGCAACACTACTTTAATGAGATAATTAAAACATCATACAATCAACATAAGTGATAACAAACAGAAAGGAAGTACATTAATAAATCTAGATCAAATTTTAAGAGAAGAGAAGAATATAATAAACAATATCTACCTAAGAACTTAAAGTTCTATTAATCCTATCAATGGCTTGTAAACAAACAATAAATCCTACCATCCCATTATTTCATAATTCTATCCTAATAGAATACCACATTTATCTTCTTTATGAGACAAAAGAAGTGTAAACAACATGGTTCATTCTAGGATTATTCTTCTATATCCTAAGCAAGAATAAGAAGAACCATTACATACCATGTCCAAACCTATAACATCTGAAAAACAGACCAGATTCAATCATGAATTACCTGTTCCTTTCTGGATAACAATATTGTAAATTCAACATTAAGATATACATCCCAAACAGAATTTCTTAACAATACAAGAAGGTATAGAAAACTAGAACAGTCAAACTGTAATTCTAATTCCAATTCTACATGTTAGAAGTTATCAATCAAAGATCTGAAATCAATGTTCACAATCAAGTAGTTCCATAAAGGAGTTAATCTCTACTCAAGTTCATCCCAAAATATATAGAGTACAAGAGACAAACCTACTCCTATCCATTTAAACTAGGAAAGGCTAGTCAACAACAATCAAACCCATATGTATGCATTCACTTATTAGCAGAACCCTCTTAACTACTAACTTTCTACATTATTGCAACAATAATTCGAACAAGGTAGACCAACAGGTCACAAGAAATCACCATCTTGAAATGGAATCGAGTATAGAGAAGTTCAAACAATGAGCTTATCCAAGATAGAGAAAAGGTAACTCTAATAAGGAAAAGACCAACAATAAATCATTTCCTTCTAATGAACAAAAGAAGTTCCAGTTTCAAACCAATTCAGGATGAAAGCATATTGCAGACCCAAAAAAATATACTAATCACAAAAGAATACATATATATATATATATATTTCTCAAAGAGAAACCAAGGTCTTATTCACTATATCAGTTGAGAATAACATCCCAAAATAGTAAATGATAAAGTTTAGAATTACCTACAAACCCAAGACTGCAGACTCACAAGGCTTCACCATTTAATACGAAGAGTAAATAGTTCATGTTTCAAAGAACTAAGCACCAAAATAATAGAACGGAGAAAGTATCTTTCCCATATAGATCCAGTGTCCACCGTAATAACTCAACCATCCACCGCGGACCAAAATTGTTTTAAAGAATTAGAAGAGAGAGTAAGAACCAAAACTTTTAATTTAGAAGATGTCTCAATATTGATTCCCAAGCAATAGGAACAAAATTCAAAACAAAACTCTCACATCCACAAAATTGTGATAGAGGTGACTTAGCTTCAACAAAATAGTCAACCTAGAATGCGGGATTCCTCAAGACAGAGGGGAAATAACACTTCCTTCTATTCCTACACCAATACCATTTCAAAATAGTCGTTACAGTCATAAACAAAAGTTCCACATTCCTTTAAACAAGACATTCATAGTTCCAAATCTCGAAGATATTTTAAACAACTCAAACAAGCTTTCACCTAGTTCCCTGGTGAGTAGTCACTCAAATAAAGAGTTATAAGCTTAGTCATTTAATAAAAGAATAACCCAATACAAAATACCAGAACAAATCAAATGAATCGACCCAAATACAAGCTCATAACACTCAAGTGTTAAATAGGAGTACAATGACGAACCCGAGCTTCACACACAAACGTTTAGAACTTCTCTAGCAAAATAATGTGAGTACAATGGCCAAAATACGAACTCCAAGAAATAGTTCAACAATGCATAAGTTTTCCAAACACTTGGTTCCGATCAAAATAAAGCTCCAACACAAATTTAATCAAAACACAAAGTACCAACACAAGTCTACATCCAAATTTGCAACCCATAAGAAAATCAAATAGAACTCAAGTTTCCCCTAAGCTCAGATTTCTATACTACCACAAAGATCAGTTCAAAGCACAACAACTTCGATAACAAGATCTAGAGTGCAAAAGCAGAGATACAAAACAAGTTTCGCATACCATTTTCACTTGCATGTTGGTCATAAAACTTGCACAGAAAGACAGTTTTCAAAACAACACTATTTTAGCCATGGTTTCATATCAAACACCACAAGGATTCATAAACCCATCAAGAAAAATAACTAGACAGACATGAAAACATGAATCTCATGAGAGTAGAGTTGTTCTAATGAATCATTTAGAAGAACACAAAGAATTTTAATAGTTAGAGCCTATCATGCCTGATAGTGCTTCCACCAAATCAAAGGAGACTTCTAGCCGAGCTTCCAACTCTTTTTCTCCTCCATGAAAGATCAACAACAAACATATTTTCCTCCTACACCTCATATACTTTCCTTCAATCAAAAATAGATGAAGAAACCAAAAATAGCTTTGAAGTGAAGGTCAAACTGCTGGTTCAAGAACCAATTAGCTCCATGCAGAGTAAAATCTACCATGCATGCAAAAACCAAATAACCTCCTACAAACCCACCTTCTAAGTTTCCAAGATGGTTTTGCACACAAATACCAAGGCTCATTAATGCCATAAATTCCATTCAATCCAAAAATTCCTACTTATCTTTCCTTGCCACCACCTCCTAAATCTGGCGAATGCCAATTCCACACAAAAATACAATTCCATCTTTTAGTGGGGCTTCCATGTATGCCTCCACCAAGTCTACTAGCCCCTACCAAATCTGGCAGTACTTCCATCATTTAAACCCTTTCAACTCATTTAAATTCCATTGAACTATTTCCTTGTGACATGTGACCCCCTTAGGTTCCCTTTAATAGTTTAGGATGGATTCAAATAGAACTTAGGTTAGTTTAGCAATTACCAACATAGGTCTTAAAACATTTTCCATTAGAATTCCCACCTTAGGTTAGGTTCAATTCATAACCCTTTAGTATTAGGTATTAGTTAAAATAGCCTAGTATTACTTTAGTAACCCCTTCCCTTATTCATTTAGCACAATGCTTAGGTTAGGTCACCAACCCAACAAATAGAATAAGAGGCTTAGGTTAGAACAAAATTCAAATAAGTAAATGTAGCTAGAACATAGGTGTTCTTACCTAGCTTAGGATACTGTTAGGATAATTCTTAGGTTTTAGGACTCCATATTCATCCTCTATGAATTGAATTTTTCTTAAGTCCTTATAGTCCTACCAAGATCAATCACCAAAGACCCGAGCACAAACATACAACTTGAACGAAAACACGTTCAAATAAGACCAAGAATTAGTATCATACAAAGTTTAGTCTTTTATGTCCCTTAAACTACTGAATGTCAATTTATCATTCAGTCTATGAAGAGGATTTGAAACATTCCTTGGATCACTAAAATTGATCCAAGGATGAGTCAGAAGAAGAAATAAGTCTGCAACTCTTAAAGCCAGATTACAGCTCATCTTTCCAAAGTGAAAATGAATTCTTGATAACCATATAATTTTAGTCTAATGATTTTTAAGAACAAAAAGATTTATCCTTATCAAGCATGATCTTCAATAGTCAAAAGAACACATCTTTATCTAGAAAATCACATGTCAACACTTGAATGCAAAAGGGAATTTATCAGTTGTCGAGGGTGTTACATGCTTCCCTCCTAAAAAGAATCATCGTCCCGATGATTATCTCATCTCTTTTTTAACAGTTTGCATCAAGGAAAATCAACTTATTCACTTTTCTTACCATATGTCAAAAACATATCAGCATTATTAAGTTCCAGAAATCAGCATTACATAGTTGTTTATTCAAAATAAATAAATATCTACCCAAACTGGCTTACTTATTGTATTATAAAGATAAAATCTCAAAAAAATTATCAGTCAACAAAATCAATCCTGTTCAAATAGATATGGAAAAGTAGTTTTCATATCCTCAAGGTTTTCCCAAGTTGCACTCTCTTCATTAAACTGGTCCCATTGGACCTTGCATTGACTTATCTCATGATTTCTCAAATGCAACTGGCAAGTTTCAAGCACTCATATGGGTTTAACCATGATTATTCCTGGTCCTGACCTGTAAGGAATTCCAATTTAACACATGTGATAAATCTGAAACGTATTTCTTAAGAAAATAAATATGGAAAACATCATGCATTCATGACAAAGCAGGAGGTAATGCTAAATGATAAGCTACAAGGTTGATTACTTCAACTATCTCAAAAGGTCCCACATAACGAGGTGATAACTTGGTAGCCTTGCCAAAAGTTATAGAACTCTTTTTCAGTTTAACCCAAGAAAGACTTTCTCACCAAGTTCAAATTTCCTATCAACCCTCTTTAAGTCAACATAACTCTTTTTCCTATCTGCTGCTTCTTTCAAGCATTCATGAATCAATTTAACTTTTGTTCCATTTCAGTAAGAATTTCAGGTCCAATTACCTCTCTATCCTCTATGTTGTCCCAACTAATAGGGGTTCTATATTTTCTTCCATATAATGCTTCAAAAGGTGCCATCTTAAGAGAAGCATGATATGTATTATTGTATGTGAATTCAACTAATGGAAGATACTCTTCCCACTTATACTATTGATCCATGTAATACATCCGTAACATATCTTCTAAAACTTGATTTACTCTTTCAGTTTGTCCATCCATTTTCCAGATGATACACAAAACTGAAATTTAGCTTAGTTCCTAAAGCTACATTAAGCATTTGCCAAAATATTGACGTCATTCTAGGATCTCTATCCAAAATGATTAATTTAGGTACTCCATGTAATCTGAAAATTTCATGTACAAATATTTTAGCCAAAATAGGAGAATCATCCTTCAGATTCCCAACAATAAAATGTGCTACCTTTGTTAGTTTATCCACAACTACTAAAATAACATCATGTTTATTTCTTGACATAGGTAACCCTTGTACAAAATCCATGCTTATTACTTACCACTTGTACTATGGTATGCTATGAGGATACAACAAACCGGCTGGGTGCATATGTTCCACTTTAACACATTGACACTCAAGACAATGTGTCACAAATTCTATAACATCCTTTTTCATCCCTTTCCAGAAATATTGTTGTTTTATATCAGCAAGCATTTTTGTAATGCCAGGGTGTCCAGAAAAAGGTGAATTGTGAAATTTTGCTAACAATTTCTTTCTCAAATCATTTAGCGAAGGTACATAGACTCTATTTTCAAATCATAAGATTCCTTCATTATCAAAGTGAAAACCTTTATACCTCAAATCATTCGAATCTGCAGCAAGTGCTACTTTTACTTGCTAAAAGTAAGAGTCAGATTCCATAACACTTTTTACTTCATCCTTAAACTGAGTTCTTAACATTATAAGAGCATAAATGTGCTTCCTACGACTTAGAGCATCAACCACTCTATTTTCTTTACCCTTTATATAACTGATGTCAAAATCATATTGAGACAAAAACTCTAACCACCTTCATTGTCTTGCATTAAGATTTGGTTGAGTGAAGATATACTTTAGTCCAAGGTGATCAGTTTTTAATTCAAAAGGTTTACCAAGCAGGTAATGTCTCCAAACTTGAAGTGCATGAACAATGGCAACAAGCTCTAAATCATGTGGAGCATAATTCAACTCATGTAACTTAAGTTTTCTACTTTCATAAGCTATGACATGTCCATTTTGTAACAAAATACCTCCTAGACCTTCACCTGATGCATTAGTTACCACCATAAAATCTCCATTAGGATCTGGTATATGCAAGAATAGGTGTTGAAGTTAATTGTTCCTTCAAGGTTTTGAATGAAATTTCACATTTCTCACTCCAAACAAACTTTTTATCTTTCTTCTGTAAGGAAGTTATTGGTGCAACTATCTTAGAAAATCTTTTACAAATTTCCTATAGTAGCCAACGCAAGTCCCATGAAGCTTCTAACTTCATGTACATTCTTAGGTGTAGGCCACTCATTATAGCTACAATTTTTGAAGGATCTACAACAATTCCATTCTTACTTATTACATGTCCCAAATAGTGTACTTTTATGTCATAGAAAGAACATTTAGACAACTTACCAAATAACCATCTCTTTCTTAATATTCCCAAAACTATCTTCAAATGCTCATGATGTTCCTCAATACTTTTTGAATATATGAGAATGTCATCCAAGAATACGAGCACAAATTTTTCCAAGTATTCTTGAAAGATATTATTCATTAAATTCATAAATGTTATAGGTGCATTAGTTAATCCAAAAGGTAAAACCATGAACTCATAATGTCCATACCTTGTTCTGAAAGTTGTTTTATGAATATCCTCATCCTTAATTCATAATTGATGATATCCAAATCAAAGATCTATCTTAGAATATACTAATGCTCCATGCATATGATCAAATAAATCATCAATCCTAGGGAGTGGGTATCTATTCTTGATTGTTTCTTTGTTTAACATTCTATAATCAATGCACAATCTAAGGGTTCCATCCTTCTTTTTCACAAAAATTATAGGTGCTCCCCAAGGTGAAACACTTGGTCTAATCAAACCTTTAGAAAAATTTCATGCAACTGAGCCTTAAGCTCTACTAACTCTATAGTAGTCATTCGAATACGGTTCTTTAGAAATAGGTTCAGTTCTAGGCTTGATCTCAATCATGAAATCAAACTCCCTTTTGGGTGGAAGACCTGAAATTCTTCTAGAAATACGTCACTAAAGTCTCGTAACATCAAATATCGTTCCATAACTATCACTTCTCTCTTTTGTTGATTCAATAATTTTTACTGCATATAAGGTACAACCTTTATTTTGGCCTTTTTAAGTTGCATAGCTGACAATTTTCTAACAGAAATCTCACATTTCACACCCTAAATCTCTATTATTTTCTGCAGGTCATCTAAAAACTAATTTTTTTCAAAATAGTCCACTTTAGCCTTATGTTCTGCTAACCAATTAACACCTATGATTACATCATAAGACCCCAAAGGTGCAACATAAAGATCAACCTCAGTGGAAAAGTTAGGTAAATCAAGGACTACTCCAAAAAGACACATACTAACTATATGAACAACATTGTTCCCATACTATACAGTCCATGTTTTATCCATGTTTCTAGCTTTTATTTTTAGTTTTTATGCTAATTTACTAGAAATAAAACATTCAGTAGCTCGTATAAAAAATAATAGTTATAGGTAAGCCAAATAACTTACTTAGAAATTCTATGGGCATGGCCTATTTCTCAGCCTACTTGTCAGCTACTACAACGTGTATCTTGTGCTTGTTGATTAGATCATCCTTCTTCAAAGGAAATTGATTCACGTAATGATATTTTCCATATTTATAACAGCCTCCTACAGTCCCTTCCTAGGCTCAGGTTTATTTCCATCCTTAGAGTTATCATTCTGACCCCCATAGGACTTCTGTCCATTATTATTGTTCTTAGCAAAGTTTTTCATGCATTACCAATAGACTTGTTTGTTGTTGTTTTCTTATTAGTATCAGATGAAAACTTACTTTTCATTCCAAATTTCTTCCATGGTCCTTTCTTAGGTGCAAGAGATGATGAAGAGGAGTTGGGATTTTTCTTCCTTACTTCCTCCTTGTGAGCAGAAATTGCCTTTAATTTATGTTCCTGCCTTATGGATTTTTCAACAACCCCTTCCATCATGGTTGGGTTGTGAACATCCACCTCTCCCCTATAACATGGGATTCAATCCCATGATGAATTTCCGTATCCTGAACATCTCATCCGTTTGAACTAAGGTACATACTTAAGGAGTTTTGTAAATCACTCCCAGTACTCATTTACAGTTAGCTTTCCTTGAGCTAAGTTCTAGAATTCAGTCATTTTCTGATCATAGTAAAGTTGTGGCAGCCATCATTTCCTAAAGTAACCTTTAAATTGATCCCATGTGATATTAGCTTCATCAATATTCAACTCAGCCTTACGGCTGTCCCACCATGAAGATGCTTTGTGAGAAAGCTGATATGCTCCCCATATCGCCTTTGTTTCTTTTGAGAAATTCCTTATTACAAATTATTTCTCCATTTCACTAAGCCAGTTCTCAGCTCCATCTCCTAATGTGGTGCCATCAAACTTAGGTGGACTTATCCTTTTTATATCATTAGTGAGTTCAATTGCTAGCCTAGCCTTTTTGTTCTCAGGTTGAACAGGTATGTTAACATTGTTATTATCAACACCCACATTGGTGTTGTCCCCGGAGGTGGCTAATTATTGTTATTAGCTTCTTCTTCCTCCTCATTACCCATTACTTGATGTTCAAGTATAGCCAAATGATCTCTTGTGTCCAACAGGGCAAGCAAGGATCTCATTGAGTTTCTAGGTAGTTGCTGCTCCTTCCTCGGTGGAGGGTTATTTGTAACATTTCCTCTTGTTCTAACCATTTTTTGTTACAAGAAAATTTAAGTTTCATCAGATTATGGACACAATAGGTCCAAGAGTTACAACCTTCAGCTCTGATACCAAGATGTAACATTCCCATTTAAGACTTTAGAAACAAGGGAATTTTTTTTTAATATATAATGTTCTCTGTTCTAAATAAAGCATTATTTAGAACAAACATTCCATGCCAATCAAATTCAAATAGATAACCATATGCAGCTGTAATGACTCAGTGATCCACCGATCTATTCATTTCATAACTTGGTAATCTACCGATCTATTTATGTTATCTTAAGTATTGAATACATATTGTATACTTCATATACTTGGTTTTCCTACCCTACACTAGGTACTGAGTGATCTGTTTAAAGAACATATCTAAATATTTGTTACCAATATTCATCTGATATCACGTTGTTTTAAACTTGGTGACATAGGACAACACAACCAGTAGCTTGCGATACTTTGGCCAAAGTTTTACAACATACTATGTATGTCTCTATTCCTAGATGACATACTTGTCATTTTGGAATACGTCCTTCACCTCACTCCTCTATTATCATGATTGGTCTTTACTAACTACCATCAGTCCACTTGTCCTAGGTTTAACCCTAGCCCTAGTTAGAAACATAAATTATTATAGGAAGACACTCACAATGACTTAGGGTAAATGGGCATACTCGGTTGACCTTAAGTCAACCGGGTGTGCCAAGGTACCCTAAGCCATTGGAAGCTACTTCCTATCCTAAATATGCCACTAACTTGACCTAGAGAGAAACTAAGTTCAAGTTCTTATTGTGTGTAGATCTGGATGATCAATGCGGAAGGGTGATGCCACATGTCAACTACAACATTGTATTCTCAAGAAGACCCAAGTCTTCTCAAAAGTACATCCCTACAGTTGGCATGTGCCAACATCCTATAGAAACTACCTCATCGAGATGTACATACCCCAAGGAGATTGTTAATACATTGTTAATTTGGATTAATACACTTGGTTTTAGTAACCCTGCTAAACCCTAATCCAACTCTCCTTAAGTTCTTATTGTATACTTGTATCAATTGAGTATTAAAGAACTTCGTTAAACTCATGGTTTCTTTTAATGTTCATTTTCATGGTGTAACCAGCAGTTAACCAAAATAAGATAGCTGATATCATAAGTTTCATTAAAATGTACTTTAACTTTCAGGAAGGTTTAACAACCGCATAAATCCAACTAAAGTAGACTTCATACAAAATGAAGTCTAATGATTATTAATCATCTCTCCAAACCTTTTTGGTTTACATTCATTTGAGAGAGAATGAATCTTCCTCTACATGATTAAGTGTTAGGGTTAAACATTCACAATATCCATATTTCTTAATGCATGTTCATTATGCATCACATTATTATGTTAAATTGTTTAGGTAAAACACATCATATTATACAACTCAACAAGTTGCACCATTATAAGGGAAATTGAACTAATTCCCTTTATCCATCTTATCAAAGATAACAAGATAAGCATGATATAATATAAAGACTATCAACAAGATAGAACTTTCATCTTCTTTATAAAAGTACGAGATAAATTACACAACCAATGCAAATAAATCACAACTCGCAACTCATCATTACAATTTATAAATTTACAAGACTATGCACTATAGGCATACTGCATAACAACAACCCTCATTCTATAAAGTATACAACTTTTCTTTTACAATACAACAAAAGAATGAATCAAAATTCTTTACTAAGAATTAGACATATATCAGCCAATGCATCATATAATAGTTTTCCTTCTTTTTTTACCACTTACATCGTCCATCTGCAAAAAATAGCTAGCATGGGTCAATTCAATGAAATGAGCATGATAAGCACTAAGCATTAAAACAAAGTGCATTCCACTAATTGTTTCATTAAAGAAACACTGCTTTAATGAGATAATTAAAACATCATACAATCAAGCATAAGTGATAACAAACAGAAAGGAAGTACATTAATAAATCTAGATCAACTTTTAAGAGAAGAGCAGAATATAATAAATAATATCTTCCTAAGA
Source organism: Taxus wallichiana var. yunnanensis (assembly GCA_018340775.1). Taxonomy (NCBI): domain Eukaryota; kingdom Viridiplantae; phylum Streptophyta; class Pinopsida; order Cupressales; family Taxaceae; genus Taxus; species Taxus wallichiana. Next base: position 272,545,106 of record CM031242.1, on the reverse strand, counting down.
ACTTAAAGTTCTATTAATCCTATCAATGGCTTGTAAAAAAAACAATAAATCCATCCCATTATTTCATAATTCTATCCTAATAGAATACCACATTTATCTTCTGTATGAGACAAAAGAAGTGTAAACAACATGGTTCATTCTAGATTATTCTTCTATATCCTAAGCAAGAATAAGAAGAACCATTATGTACCATGTCCAAACCTATAACATCTAAAAATAGACTAGATTCAATCATGAATTACCTGTTCCTTTCCTGGATAACAATCTTGTAAATTCAACATTAAGATATACATCCCAAATAGAATTTCTTAACAATACAAGAAGGTATAGAAAACCATAACAGTCAAACTATAATTCTAATTCCAATTTTGCATGTTAGAAGTTATCAATCAAAGATCTAAAATCAATGTTCACAATCAAGTAGTTCCATAAAGGAGTTAATCTCTACTCAAGTTCATCCCAAAAGATATAGAGTACAAGAGACAAACCTACTCCTATCCATTTAAACTAGGCAAGGCTAGTCAACAATAGTCAAACCCATATGTATGCATTCACTTATTAGCAGAACCCTCTAACTACTAACTTTCTACATTATTGCAACAATAATTTGAAACAAGGTAGACCAACAGGTCATAAGAAATCACCATCTCGAAATAGAATCGAGTACAAAGAAGTTCAAACAATGAGCTTATCCAAAGATAGAGAAAAGGTAACTCTAATAAGGAAAGGACCAATAATAAATCGTTTCCTTCTAATGAACAAAAGAAGTTCCAGTTTCAAACCAATTCAGGATGAAAGCATATTGCATACCCAAAACAATATACTAATCACAAAAGAATACATATATATTTTTTATTTCTCAAAGGAAACCAAGGTCTTATTCACTATATCATTGAGAATAACATCCCAAAACAATAAATGATAAAGTTCAGAATTACCTATGAACCCAAGACTACAGACTCACAAGGCTTCACCATTTAATATGAAGAGTAAATAGTTCATGTTTCAAAGAACTAAGCACCAAAATAATAAAACAGAGAAAGTATCTTTCCCGTATAGATCCAGTGTCCACCGTAATAACTCAACCATCCACTAAGCACCCAAAATTTTTTTAAAGAATCAGAAGAGATAGAGAGTAAGAACCAAAAATGTTTAATTCAGAAGATGTCTCAATCTTAACTCCCAAGAAACATGAACATAATTCAAAACAAAACTCTCACATCCACAAAATCACGACAGAGGTGACTTAGCTTCAATAAAATAGTCAACCCAAAATGTGGGATTCCTCAAGACAGAGGGGAAGAACACTTCCTTCTATTCCTACACCAATACCATTTCAAAGGAGTTGTTATAGTCATAAAAAAAGTTCCACATTCCTTTAAGAAAGACATTTATAGTTCCAAATCTCAAAGAGATTTTAAATGACTCAAACAAGCTTTCACCCAGTTCCCTAGTGAGTAGTCACTCAAATAAAGAGTTATAAGCTTATTCATTTAATAAAAGAATAACCCAATACAAAATACTAGAACAGAATCAAATGAATCAACCCAAATACAAGCTCATAACACTCAAGTGTTAAATAGGAGTACAGTGATAAACCCAAGCTTCACACACAAACGTTCAAAACTTCCTAGCAAAATAATGCGAGTACAGTGCCCAAATATGAACTCCAAGCAACAGTTCAGCAATGCATAAGTTTTCCAAACACTAGTTCTGATCAAAATGAAGCTCCAACACAAATTTAATCAAAACAAAAAGTACCAACACAAGTCTACATCCAAATTCGCAACCCAGAAGCAAAATCAAACAAAACTCAAGTTTCCCTAAGTTCAGATTTCTATACTACCACAAAGATCAGTTCAAAGCACAACAACTTTGATAACAAGATCTAGAGTGTAAAATTAAAATACAACATAAGTTTCTCATACCATTTTCACTTGCATGTTGGTCATAAAACTTTCATAGATTTTTTTTTTTCAAAACAACACTATTTTAGCCATGGTTTCATATCAAACACCACAAGGATTCATAAACCCATCAAGAAAAATAACCTAGACATACATGAAAACATGAATATCATGAGAGAAAAGTTGTTCTAATGAATCATTTAGAAGAACATAAATAATTTTAATAGTTAGAGCCTATCATGCTTGATAGTGCTTCCACCAAATCGAAGGAGACTTCTAGCCGAGCTTCCAACTCTTTTTCTCCTCCACAAAAGATCAACAACCAAACATCTTTTCCTCCTATGCCTCATATACTTTCCTTTAATCAAAAATAGGCCAAAGAAACCAAAAATAGATTTGAAGTGAAGGTCAAACTATTGGTTCAAAGAACCAATTAGCTCCATGCAGAGAAAATCTACCATGCATGCAAAACCAAATAACCTCCTACAAACCCACCTTCTAAGTTTCCAAGATGGTTTGCACACAAAGACCAAGGCTCATTAATGCCATAAATTCCATTCAATCCAAAATTCCCACTTATCTTTCCTTTCCACCACCTCCTAAATCTGGTGAATGCCAATTCCACAAAAAATACAATTCCATCTTTTAGTGGGGCTTCCACGTATGCCTCCACCAAGTCTACTAGCCCCTGCCAAATCTAGTAGTACTTCCATCATTTAAACCCTTTCAACTCATTTAAATGCCATTAGAACTGTCACCCTTGTGACATGCGACCCCTTAGGTTCCCTTTAATAGTTTAGGATGGATTCAAATAGAACTTAGGTTAGTTTAACAATTACCAACATAGGTCTTAAAACATTTTCCATTAGAATTCCCACCTTAGGTTAGGTTCAATTCATAACCCTTTAGTATTAGGTATTAGTTAAAGTAACCTAGTATTACTTTAGTAACCCCTTCCCTTATTCATTTAGCACAATGCTTAGGTTAGGTCGCCAACCCAACAAATAGAATAAGAGGCTTAGGTTAGAATATAATTCAAATAAGTAAACGTAGCTAAAACATAGGTGTTCTTACCTAGCTTAGGATACTGTTAGATAATTATTAGGTTTTAGGACTCCGTATTCCTCCTCTATGAATTGAATTTTTCTTAAGTCCTTATAGTCCTACCAAGATCAATCACCAAATACCTGAGCACAAACATACAGCTGAACGAAAACACATTCAAATAAGACCAAGAATTAGTATCATACAAAGTTCAGTATTCTATGTCCCTTAAACTACTGAATGCCAATTTATCATTCAATCTATGAAGAGGATTTGAAACATTCCTTGGATCACTGAAATTGATCCAAGGATGAGTCAGAAGAAGAAATAAGTTTGCAATTCTTAAAGCCGATTTCAGTTCATCTTTCCAAAGTGAAAATGAATTCTTGATAACCATATTATTTTAGTCTAATTATTTTTAAGAACATAAAATATTTATCCTTATCAAACATGATTTTCAATAGTCAAAAGAACACATATTTATCTAGAAAATCACATGTCAACACTTAAATGCAAAAGGGTATTTATCAATTGTTGATTGTTGAGGGTGTTACATTCCTCCACCCTAGCTTCCTCTCTTGCTTTTAGAGCGGTTTAGCCGGCCATGGGAAATACATCTAAACTCAAGGTAACAATCAAGATCTTCATTTCTAGAGGGATAAAACATAGAAATGATCCTGTATGCTCCCACATAAACTCAAACTCAACAACTTCCGGACAAGAATATGTATAAATAACATACTATAGAGTGGAGCTAGCTAGTACTCCTTTCCACCAATGATCCACAACATAATTCCATGTTAGATCCACATCTTGCAGCCTCTGGTAATCTTCTTGGGTCCACATGTGTGATCTATAATACCAGCTTTATATAGATGCATATGCTAAGAACCATTCATACATTTCTACTAGGAAGAAACAGAAAAAGTTTCATACAAATCATGGTAGAGGTTCTCTTCTACCCATCTACATGCATCAAACTCAAGTCCACTTTGCTGAATGTCTAAGTAAATTCATCCTCCGTGCTCTTGAACCATGACTCAAAACTTTCCAAAGTTATGCATTTTATCATGAATCATTGCATAGATCATGATGTATGTTATTTCCCTCTACACTTTGAAAATAGGTCCCAAAAATGGAACCAAGATGTAGTCATTTTTACACCCACCAAAGAACAAGGGAATCCCATGCACACCGTCCTATCACCCAGTAACCTCGGGTGCTCACCCGAGGCATGCACAGTGTCGAGTCTCTCAATTATGTGAGTTGAGTGGGAAGATATCATCTATGATCCAAAATGTAAAGGAAGTGAGTGGAAATGAGACATGTAAACATCATAGAGCTCAGGACATCTCTAGATCATTGCGGTCATTAGAGACAGAGATACTTTAACGGACTTAAAGAATTGGATATATATTGTTTGGCTCTCAAAAAGAAATTTTATAACCCCAAGCCCTTGATACATCCTTCTCCTATATCTCATCTACCCAACCCAATATGACTCCTTGTGGCATTTACAGAGAGCTTTACTCTCTATTGATATCTCTCTATCTAATCTCTTTTTATTTTATGGGCGCTTGTATATATAGGCATCCCAAAGTGCCAACTCATCCCTCTATGGCCTTAGATCCAGTGCCAATTGTTTGAATGTGGTCCTCCATGGGATAATTCTCCTCCATGCCTAAGATCTCCACTTTTTGTCATGATGGTCTTCTTGAAACTTCCATCATAGGGAATATTACTTCCTAGGCCAACTTGTCACCAGGCTGACACCTTATCCACTTCACATGTGTAGTCAGGTCATGCTTTTCTCATGCCCTATCTGATATGCCAAATATGGATAATTCCCAAGACCTTTTCCTGCCGCCGCGTAACATGAACTTTATAAAACCATCCTAGAACCATGCCTTACATGCCTTCTCCTTGCGCCCCCATCCTTCAACCTAGGCATCGCGTGCCCATGCATCTTTGTGTACTTAGCCAATATTTTAGGGGCCCAACACCACTCCTTATTATTTAATAATAGCTATCTAATCAAACCTCCATAATCTCTTTGTAATTTTTCATGGAAAATTGCTCTCTATATTCATTTTCCTAAATTAGAATCGTTCAAATAAGTCTCTTTCATGTAGATTGTTTACCTTTTTAACCCGATTTTAATCTAACCGACGCGTCGATAAATCGTGCCATAGGTGATGACATCAGTTAGCCTAACCAATATTAGTTTACCCTAAACCAATATCACCACCCCGCTTTACCCCAATTATGCTCCATTTGCAAAAATGTTTACTTGCACAATACAATTTTCTTTCTACCATAATCTTACCATCACCTAGTAGGCTCACTTAGTATCCTTCCCATCCTATTCATCTCCCTAATTTTACTTAGGGAATTCTCTTTACTACACCTTAGCCTTACCCATGGCCTCGCCTATACACCCAACCCGTACCCATCTATTTTACAATCAATCACTTACTTGTTGTACCTTGCAACGACACTACTCATGTTGTTTAGCCTACCATCCTTTCCTTTCTGATGTTTTCATGTTTATCTTGACCATACCAAACCTTTTGGTGCTTTAAAACCCACCTAATTCGCATTTCTATACCTAACCTTGTTGTGTTTCAGGGACCATATCCTATACCTTGGATACCTACACCACATCAACCTTTTTTTGATAAACTATTGACCTTTGATAATGTAGAGTTTGAGCACTTCAACCTAGTGCCTTGTTACATTCTACACATGTGCATGCATTTTGAATGCCCCCACCTATTACCTACACCCAACATCACCATTTCCCACACTCGTAATCTACCTTATTTTTCTTCACCTACCATTTTATCAAACTCATCATCGATTAAACCTACTCCTTTAGCAAATCTGATTTTGAGGAGGATCACGTCCACCATACTTGGGGCTACCACTCCTGAGTTTTTAGTGTTGCTTATCAATACAAGCTACATGACAAAAAGGGGAAAATGTAGACACCCAAAATTGGGTCGCAACCCTCTAAACCCCCTTCAATTAATTAATTCAATACCACCTTTGCCCACTATTCCCACTTGCACATATTTTAATTAATTTAATTAACACAATTAAGTTAATTACCTACCTCAGCTAGCCACCTCACTTATCCCCCTCACCTTAGACCTTATTTAAGCCTATTAATTTCCCTAAACCATGTCCCCACTTATCCTAGCCAACTAGGACTTAGTATAACCCAAATATTAATGTGTAATTATCGATCTAACCAATTTCCAACTCCATTTACTGCCATACCACACTTGTGACCGAGAACCAAAATTAGGATCATGCCAAATTTAGTAAGGATCGTGCTAGTTTTAGAAACTATGACCTATTATCCTTAATTGGCATCGGTAATACCTCGTTTGGTGTTTATCACCTAACTACCATTGGATACCTTAAATAAGAGTTTCTAACTCTTTGTTATGGTTTTAAATCTTGTCATCTAGATTTTACGACCTTGCATTCCTATTAACAATTTCTCCGGTGACTTTGTAACACACCAAAACCCTCACTAAATTTAGAGACCATACCAATCATCCAGAGAGGTAGATACAAAGCAACAATGCACTCTATGGGAAGCATCATTCCTTCTAACTACTACTACATTCGTTTGGGACCATTTTCTACCAAAATTCTCACTACCGCTTGATTTTCTACCCGCACCCACAAGTAAGTATTATTCCTTCTTTGTAGTTTTGATTAGATTGGTTATTTTATTATCTATCTATTTCATTTCATATTCTACCTCTCCCATATTTCTCTTGCAGTACCTCTATCCATTTATCTTCCTGTTTACCTATCATACCTTGTCCAAACCTCTATATTTCTACCTTTGAGTCCTTATAGAAATCCCACAACCTCACCAAAACTTCCTTCACTCTCTGTGCATTCAAAGAGAGTGTACAAACCATATTTTTAATATTCTTACCAAATTTCCCCTACCGACACTGGTCACCAAACTGGTGTCAGTTCACTACCAATAGTGGACATATGTCTCCCAATCGTCGTTAGTCTCTGTGATCGGTAATTTTCCCCAAATCAGTATGCTTCTAAGTCTTCCAAAAAAGCCCATAACCTTACAAAACCTTGTGCAGACTTCACCTATAACCTCTATCAGACCTGCAGATCCAAACCAACCTATTATACCTTCGGACTTCATCATAACCATGATTTTTAGATCAAATTTACTTACTGTATGTTATAGGAGATACCTAAATCTTATTAACTACAATAGGAATCATTCATTTACAATTCCTTCTTACATTAAGTTGTTATAAACATGGGATTGACAATCATTCAAGGAAACATCACGCTTCTTGGATCTAGTCTTCATTAGGCATTCCTCTGGCATTTGCTATTTAATATTATTTGGTGGTCTTGTTGTGTTTCTTATACAGGTTATTCCTCCTAGCCAAAGGGAAGCTCTCATAATCATCTTGGTCAACATTTGACGAAAATCATTTTCTACATAATCATATGTATTCCCCCTTGACCTTACCCTTATCTATTTCATCTCTACATTTGCGGTGAAACACAATCCTCCCCACTTTGTGTATGATTTTTTCCACAAAAAGTTAATTATCAACCCACAAAACATGCTAACTCTTCCCGTAATTACAAAAACACATACGGAACTGAAAAATCATTATAGGTTAATCAAACACAAATATTTGATTAGCTAGTCACATAACCGAGTAGACAATAAAACCCAATTAAGCTAGTTTTTAACTGATATGCTACAACCCTATCAACTTTACACACACACTATGAACTATGAAATCCCTTGTATCGACATTAAAAAAAAATACCGAGATAATAACACCCATTCTATAATGGAAAACTAGTGTTCAATTGTCACTTTGGGATACAGCCAATTACAAAAATTACAATTCCATAAATAGAGATCAATATGCAAGACATCTAAACTACCCACAATTAGGATAGGTCCCACTATCCATTTGAAACTGTAAAAACTACAAATATTCACTATCCTAAATTAGACTATCAATGCCCATAAATAGTTATGGTCAAAAATGAATCCATATGAATCGCCAATTTTATCCATACATGTTGAATCAAAAGGATACATGAAAGCGTATGTTTACCCAAATCGGTGAACTTTCATAATTTGCAAAAATGTTCACCAGGTGCAACTTTGCAAACCAGTTTTTAGTACAATAAATTGTGATAGCTACAAAAATAAATTTTTACCCAAAATGATGGTCTTAAAAATTAGTGCAAATAAACATATGTGGATACAACAAGTTTGTTTATTTATTACAATATCAAACATGTTCCCAAATGGGTCTTATAAGCATATCCATAAATTTGCACAAATGAAAACATTATAAAACTACAAGTTTCAAAATTAGACATTATGATGATGCCCATATCCCTACATATTGTTGTTAGAAATGGAATTTGTCTACCTTGACCGAGATATAATAACTTGAGTATTTTAAACCTATCACTCAATTTCTCTACAGATGACTTCCATAAAAATTTCAAAGCTGAAAATAAACATATGGGAAAAAATTTCCTTTCTTCAATATACATCAAGAATTCCCAAAAAAATAGCTATGAAATTTTTAGCATGCTATTAAAAGTTACTATTATGCAAACATAAAATCAAGGAAAATTTTACCAATCCTTTTAACTAAATTTTCCGGTTTATGTGGTTTTACTTCCTTAGTAAAAATTTGGGTCTCTGCATGAGTTAGATCAACAGTTGTTGGTTTGGCATTTTTCTCCTTTTTAACAACTTTCGAATGTTGTCCTGAAGGGACATACCAACACGACTTAACATCATAACCATTCTTATTACAATGGGTACAAAGCGTATGTCCTTATTTTTAGGAAACTTTCCAAATTTTTTCCTCTATTTAAGAGAGGTAACCTTTTTCCATTTACGGCCTCACCACGGTCAGATTGGTCTTTATCACCTACCTTATCATTCACAAAAGGAATTAAATTCTTTATCATTTTTTCTCTTCTAATAATATGTTGCGAATGATTAGTAACTCCACAAAATGTGCAAGAAAAATAATATTTTTGTCTCGCTTGAAAGCTATATTTTTCAAGTTTGAAAGAGTGATTTAGAAATTTTAGGATTCAATTTCCCCTTAGTGTTGTTTTTAGTGTAAGTAGAACAAGGTGGAATTTGATTTCATATTTTACCTATTTTCTTACACCTTTTATTATTCCTCTTGGTGGCAGAATCCTACAAATCTAGTGGCGTGGACTCTTTGTTGTTGGAAGTTTGTAATCCTTCAACTACTTTGGGACTTTTTCTAACTTCCATTTTCCTACTAGAATAACCCAAACCTGTAAACCGAGGTTAATCCTCTTCCTGTATTTGGTTAGCAACACCTTCTCCATTTTTACCAAGTCCTTTTCCATTATATACCATTTTAAACATTAGCTTAGACCCAATTCCCTTGGTATGTTTTTCAAAATCACCAAAAGGAATATATAAACCTAAATGAGAGGAAGTATTAAAATGTGAGCAACTTACAGTGCATTATTCTATCACCACACTTGCATCTACTTTGGAAGGAATTTCCTTCTTCTATTCACCTTGTTGTAGCTTTTCCAAGAGGGTATCCTTGGTCTTTATTTCTTCTGTGAATATTTAATGAAAACCACTAACTTCTTACTCTATATACGCATCTTGTTGAAATAATCCTCTTTCTTGGTTATAGATGATTGTGGCTAAGATTTTAACTTTACTCAATACCTATTTCAGGAGTAAAAGTTAGCTCTTAGGAAATATTTTTCTTCCTAGAGTTGGAATTTAATAGCTTCAAGCTCATCCATTTTCTCATGTTTAGATGGCTTGCCCATTATTCCTCATTTCTGTATGTAACCTTTAATTCTAAAACTTCACACTACAAAATAATATTAAAAAGCCCAAAATTTCTACACAACTAAAAATTGAAATCAATATTGAAAACTGAAGCCAATTTTTTCAAACACAATTAGAAGCTAATATGTTAGTCTAACTTCTCCGACACCAAAACATGGCCTTAAAATGGTTGCTTACTCGACAATTTTAATCATTTCAAAGGATCATTAATTTTTAATCAACTTAAAAGGCCATAATACTCCAAAATATTGATTAAAATCTGATTTAGGACTGATCATAAACTAAAATTCATTCCCATTTAATTCAAAACTTTATTGTTTGATCACAACCCAAAAATGAACATTGTTTTTGAATCAACTGATTTTAAAGGTTATAAAAACTAATTAAACTTGTATCCCAAATTATTTATAAGCACTTAATTAATTGCAAATATCAGTAATCTGAAAATAAAAATCAGAAATGACACAAAATTATTTACGGGTTTGGAATTCCTACATCTATGAATTTGTGATGAACTGATCCATTAATAATGTTATAATTGTAAATACATTTAACATTTACAATAAACCAATAATGAATCAAAAAATGTAAAAAATGTGTTATTATACCTTGAAGGAATTTAATGGATCTTAACACCTCTCTTTCACCTTCTGATCCACTTGCAGGTTGTGTCTTCCTTTGGTTCTCTACCTTCGTGTGAATTCAATATCTAAAAATTTGTCACAAACACTCTACTGATGGGAAAATGAACACACCATCACAATCGTCTCAAAATTTTGAGAAATTTTATATATAAATTAAGATCTGGTTTTGAGCGAAGTTCTTCAAAATTAAATTTTCTGTAAGTTCCTCCTTTCTTCCCCTACATAGTATAGTCCCTCTCTATTTAAATTCTTGTGAGCCCATTTTATAGCCACATAAGTCCCCGACATGAGTTGGCAAGCTGATTTTCTTTAGCGCTATGAGGTTGGGGGTTCAAATCCATCCTCTTACCATTTTTCCTTAGTTGTTTCCTCCAAAGTGGGTAAAATCCTACATCTTTGGCGTGGAAGGAGGTTTAACAAGTTATTTTGGCCGCACTGATCATAGTCTATGTGGCATAAACCACACCTTGTATTTTGTTACCCAAACCAATAGTGGTTGGATCTATCTTTTGAGATGTATATGTGGTAGTCATTGGTTCATCCCCCAAAAATGTGGGTTATTGCAAATTATGTCACACTTTGGGGATGATTTGTGCATTGATATGGATCCCGCTTGCATTGTGTAATCTTGAGTTATGTGGATCCACTTTGGTATAAAGGTCAAGATGACTTTTTGGTTATATTAATCCACCCATATAATGTGAAGTCAGTTGTTTGGCTATGTATATATCTTTCAATCTATAGTGATATAAGGTTGGCCCGAACAATATGGACATAGAACAAAGTGATCAAATCAATCATTGTGGCATTAATATAGGTCTTAATGGGGATTTGACCACCCCACTGAGCTAGAAAAGTATCTCAGCCGAGTCATACCTACAATACTAACTCAATGCAAATAAATACATAATATATCTCTGTAATTTAGTCCCATATTGGCAATATAGAGGTAAAAATTAGCATATATAAGCAAATTTGTGATAACAATAATATAAGTAAAAGGTGGCAAAAGCACCCTCCTTCAAAAGAGTCTATTGAACCTTGTTGAGGGCTCTCATTTAGAAAATAGCAGGGCCCACCAAATTTTAAATTTTTTTCCAAAGACCGGAGGTTAAAACAACATTTACCAATTTTAAAAAGAAATCCATATGCCATGTGTCAACACGTGATTCTCCTGTTAACCCCGTTGACCAGTTTTGCACCCAAGATTTCACTAGCAATAAATTTTACACCTAGACTCATTTCTTGGATTTTTGCATACCATCGAGAGATCTCTCTAAATTTTCTACATTGTGTGCACAGATTAGGGAGGTTTAGGGAACTTTCAAAGACCATAAAATCCTCTGGATCATATATATTATAGTAATATAAAAACTATAATATCCTTTTGCATCATCATCCTATAATCCAACATCTTATTATTGTGTAAGGCTTGTGTTGATAATCTCCAAGATTTTCATGATTACCTAGAGGTAATTAATAAGGTCATCCCTTTCCTCAAGAATATTCTTCAAAATAATTTTTATTTGAGAAGGTATTTTTACCTAATTCCATGTTGTTAATATTGAATAGTGTGTTTAAATAATATTTAAGATGACCAAGGTATTCCTTCTATAATGGTTGAAGGATCTCCTCATTATTTTCTGGATACAAATGGATGTGGATGATGGGTAACACATCTCCTGACTAAATGGTATAGTTTTGGTTATGATGTTAATGGACCCAATACAGAAGATTATTATGATAAATAAATTATATCAACATCTTTATCACATTACATTATTTATTAGAATTGATTTTTACATATCAAACAAGGAACTCTATAAAATGAATGAATGTACAAATACAAAATGACTAATATATATGCATTTATGTATATAAAAATAGCCACGAGTAACCATAGTAATGCTAGTAGGGTAAATATAGGCATTAAAAATAGAGAGGATGTGGTGGGCATGGTGGAGGAGAAGAATATTTTTAAACCCATAATTGATCATGACTTGGTCTTCCCATTATTTGTTGATAATTTTGGGTCACAACATCATGAACTTGTTCCCAAGAGGGATTCTCCATGTGATCTTAGTTGGAATAAAGAGTTTTTAAAGAAGAAATAAGATCGAGCGGGGTCCATGAAGTTTTTCTATCTAGTCATCCTATGTCCAACAAGTTGGAAGGTAATTGTGGGGCCCATCCTTAGGGCCAAGCCAAGGGGTATTAGTATATACTTTTCTGGGGATTTATTCCCCGATGTCTTGGGTAGAAAAGTGAAAGATAAGCATCTAATGAATCAATAGTAGGAGATGCCGGGTTTGATCCTAGCTATGGTAATGGATATATTTGTATCTTCATCCTGTCATTATTATTGAAAAATATGATCATAGGTTTATTAACACTTAGTAAGATTCAAAGGCCCTATACTGAAAATTGAATTTTTAGGAATTAAGAGAACCATAAATGAAATGCAAAGGGGAAACTAAAGGTTCTTTCTATATCCAAAATATTTTTCCTTTTCCATTTCTCTAACTCTAAGTACTAAATCATTATCCTTACAAATGGTCCCTAGTTCTTTAGTAAAAAAATTATATATAATGAAATTGAAACTTAGGGTCAACCTTAATAGTCTTGGTTTAGAAGACATTCTAATGTGGGTGAGTTTTCTAGAGATCCCCATGGAATTTTTATAACCTAAGATCATAATGAGTATAATTAGGGATACGGGAAACTTGTTCTTATTGAATATATTACCAAATCTATAAGTAGAATGTTGGTAGCAACATCTAGTTTTTATATCCCAAAAGATAAACCCCTCCTTCATTATATAAAAATAAATCTAAACATGGGATTAAGACTCAATAAAATAATTACAAAATAGATTCAAATATATGTAAATGATGAAATGTCTTAACTCACCTGGATAAAGGATGCCTTAATAAGAATCAAACACATCATAATGATAAGCCTTCCTAGACAAATAAAATCCTTGCTACTATTTCTATAAAGTATAGGTGCTTAGGTAAGGAGGATGAGAAGGTAACAAGTGATAAAAATTTGGAACCTATAAAGGAATATAGGAACCCCCTTCCTTAGAATGGTACCCCTACTTCAAGTAAGGAACTAGGATTTAAATTAGATAAGAATCTTATTAGAACTATTAAATTTGATAAATATGCTTTTAAGGAAGTAAATATTAGTAAAATATCAATTGAAGAATGTATTATTACCGAGAAAAAGGAAATGTAAGAAGAGTTAAATGTATAAAATATTAGAATATTGGGAATCTTGATTCCCTAAATACAATTCAAAACTTTTGAGTTCTACAAGGAGAATATAACCACTGAACTCTTTTTCTATGAGTGGTTATTTTTCTCCTAAGGTAAAAATATTCTTAAATATTTTGCTAATGGAAATGGAAAATAATTTTCGAGTAAAAATAAAGTATCGATATGAGTAATGAGAATGAGTAATGGACCTAAGTTACAACTAGAAAAGGAAAAAAATAAATATTGGAGAAGAACCTAAATTTCTTTTTGAGATGGGGATATATTAAAATAAAGAAGAAAGAAACCGAGAATGAAGTAGTAAAGGGGTCTCAAAATTCCCTTCAAAAATATTTCCAAAGAGTTAAAAGATGAATTTCAATATCGTAGAATATTAATGGGCTTGATAGCTCAGGGAAACATATCCTTATCATAAATATTGGTGATAAATAGAATCAATATCATCATCATTCATGAAACTAAAATGTCAATGTCCAAAGTCACATTTACAATGTAAGAATAATATTTAGATTAATTCCAACTTCTCTAGGGTTCGGTTCTAAAGGGGTTGCTATGGATTTATATTTTCTAAGACCCTTAGCTACTTGAAGGGATGGAATTTGTAAATAATAATAATCACATATCATTGGTTTTCAAATATATTCTCGGCAAGGAAGAATGTATCCTCTCTAATATTTTATGCTCTTAAGTCTAGAAAAGGTAGAAATAAAATATGGAAGGAAATTATTAAGTTTAAAAATAATTTATTGGACTAGAAATGGGTGGTTACTGGTGATTTCAACAATATTTTTTTGTCTTTGGAAAGAGAGGGAGGTCTTTAGGAATTTAGTAATAGTATAATGGAGTTAAATGAGTTCATAGTTGAAACAAGTTTTGTGGATGTAGATCTAAGAGGTAAATATTTAACTTGGTATAATTGGCACATCGAGGAAATTTAATTTTTATTAGGTAAATAGATTGGTTTTGAAGGGGACCCAAAAAACCATAGTATAATGAAAAACAAAAGGAGCTAGGGAAACAAAACAGCCCACAAAGGAACCAGGGGCTAGACACTGGATAAATAATCTTGGCCAAGACTAAAGCCCCAAGAGAGATAGGGACCAAAATGCATTAGAAACATTTTTAAAGATGAAAATGATAATATACAACTGAAGCTAATAAATAGAAAAAATCATAGAAAAGGAATAGTAAGCTTGAAGTCAGCTAACATTTCTCATTCTTCCTACTTCTGGTTTTACAATTGGGGCTCGAGTTCTATAAATATATTTTCTTTAGATTCCCCTAGTTGTCACCTACCTTTATACCCACGACCTCTTCCTCATCATCTGAGATTCTAAGGACCAAACACATCCTTTTTCTAGGAGAGACACAATTTTTAAGTCTAGAGACCTTATCATAGATGATGGACACCCTCTATTCTTGCATAATTATTTCTAATTTTAGGCCATTAATTATTGCATGGGGAAATTTTCCATTGAAGTTATATGGGATAGATTCCTTATCTCCCTTAAATATGTAATCTAATTTAATAGTTCCTTGAGAAAAATTACTTAAATTGGTTCATATCATAATCCTCTGGTATTTTCTAGTGAGCAAGTGAGTAGATCTAAAAATCTCCCCTTTGAATTTGAAAAATGTGGAATCTTCTCCCTGAATTTGAAGGGTCACTCAAAATTTGGTGGAAGAAATAAATTTCAGGCTTAAAGCACCTACCTTTATACCCACGACCTCTTCCTCATCATCCGAGATTCTAAGGACCAAACACATCCTTTTTCTAGGAGAGACACAATTTTTAAGTCTAGAGACCTTATCATAGATGATGGACACCCTCTATTCTTGCATAATTATTTCTAATTTTAGGCCATTAATTATTGCATGGGAAATTTTCCATTGAAGTTATATGGGATAGATTCCTTATCTCCCTTAAATATGTAATCTAATTTAATAGTTCCTTGAGAAAAATTACTTAAATTGGTTCATATCATAATCCTCTGGTATTTTCTAGTGAGCAAGTGAGTAGATCTAAAAATCTCCCCTTTGAATTTGAAAAAATGTGGAATCTTCTCCTGAATTTGAAGGGTCACTCAAAATTTGGTGGAAGAAATAAATTTCAGGCTTAAAGATGTTTATTTTAGCCATAAAATTTAAATTTAATAAACATAATCTCAAAATATGGAATAAAGAAGTGCTTGGTAAAATTTTCATTTATAAAAACAAAATTGAAGAGCATTTGAGGAAAATGTAAGATTTTAGTACTAAATATGGCTATAATAGTAGTTTGGATAATTGAAAAAGATATTCTTAGTGCTTTTCATAATCTAGAAGACAATGAAGAAACTTATTTGAATCAATAATCCATATGTTTGTTGCTTAAAGAAGGTGACAAAAATGTAGTTATTTCATCACTCTATCTCTAGGATTATAAATGTGACTATAATTTCTAAATTTGTCAAGGTATATGGCTCTTTGTGTAAGGATGAAGCAGTGATAAGGAATTAATTTATCTTATTCTTTGAATATCTCTTTACTTGTGGTCTTTCCCTTTACAAAAATAAGAGTATTTAAATTTTCTCCTTCATAAGATTGTTACCCAACTTGAGAATGATGTCATCCTTAAGATTTTATATAAGGAAGAGATCAAAATCTATATTTTCTCATTGATGAGTGATAAATCTCTAGGACATAATGGTTTCTCTCAATTTTTCTTCTAGTTATTTTGGGAATTTATTTGTCCCAACTGGAGCGGATGTTCAAGATTTATTTTTACGTAGTAATTTAATCCAAGACATAAACAATAAATTTATTGTTCTCGATACCTAAAAAGTGGGGGTTGCTCATTCAAAATAATTCGGACATATCAATCTCTACACCAATTTTTATAAATTATGTCCTAAAAATATTGTCTAGTATAGCCAACCATTATTTAAAAACATGATATCAAACAATAGAGTCCTTTTAGTTTTGGTAGAAAATTTTTGCATGGCATCATCATTGAACATAAGGTTATTGTACACACTAAAAATTACATGTGCTACATTACCGAAAATGGTTACAAAAGTCCCCAATGGTGATTGAGGTCCTTTCGAGAAGGTTTTCGAGCTCTAATTTCCATTCACAGTATATATTTGTAGCCTAGATATCCTTACTTAGCTTTTCCACACTTTATTCTAGCTTCCCACTCTTTTTGTGCATGTTTTGGCCATCAATGCCAAGACCGCCACCATGTCTGCATGGATGTTCTAAAACGCCACTCAAAATAGGGTGGTGGTCCTACCCACTTTTTCTAGATTCCTCACGCATGTTTTAACATGTGACGATTCACTTAATTTAACTTTTTGCATGCATTCGTGAGCCGAATTGTCTAAAATTAGCTTTGATTGTTGGGTTCTCCTTCCTCCTTTTATTTTTAAATATACTTAATTAGTTGGAACTACTCCTTCTTACCCTATTCATGAAGGTACTTCCCATCCTCCATTCCTATATATTCTATTCTTGTATTCAAGAAAAAGGCCTAAGAATTCTATGTATCTTGCATTGTATTGTTACTACGATCTTGCTAGAAATTGCATAGCGAAGATCTAATCTCTTGTGTTATCTCTCTTCTACCTATACTACATATGGACTGCCATCAAGTTATCAATGCTCAAGTGCCATTCTCCTCTTTGTTGTTCTTACATTCCCAATACCTTGGACTCATATGAACACTCGAGAGAAGGAAATGACAAACGAGGGGACAAATTAATACACGAGATGGATTTACCTATGTTCTTTGAATTATAGGTTGGATTTTTTATTTGATTTCCTTCATTCTTGTAATTTATCATTATTACATCATATCAAAGAGAATAGAAATTAATTTCCTTTCATTTTCAAGTAATTAGTTAATTTCTAAGAGGATTTGAATCTTTCGTAGCAACTCCGGTGACAGATACTCTTCATCCCATCCCTATGGATCTAAAGGAGAGAATATATATAGGAGGTTGTCTACATATCATAGATCATTTGGAAAATTTATTGTTTTAAGTTAGTTTAGTTTAAATACACTCAGCACATGTGAATAACCACATCGGGTTATCTCACTTGTTTAGTTTTAGTGTAGAAATATTTTAATTATTTAGAATAGTAGGAAAATGTTGTGTGTGATCATAATATTTCAGTTTTGTGACATTTTTAGATTAGTTTCCTTTCAGAAGTAACATAGATTGTTAATTTCATTCAATTTACATGGAAACTTCAAACTAGTTTAGCACTTCAATCCAAGTTAGATAAACAAACCATAGGGAATTCACACTACCAGTTCATAACCTCTAAATATCTCCTTTGTCAACTCGGATACCGTAATATCACACTACTGCGGATCTTAATTACTGATCGTCCCTATAGTTATCCACACACATTCAACATCGGCTACTCTGACATGACCTCAAGGGGTCGAGTAGAGTTGAAAATCACATGTTCATTTTCATTCGTACAAATTGGTAAACCCGATGTGATTGATTAATTTATTCTTTTTTCCTATCTTTCATTGTTGTTACCTCACCACTTCATTTCTTTCCCCATTTTGGTAGGTAGTTTATACTTTCTAAAACATGTCTAGAAGAGAGTTTGGTAGGCCATTTGGCTCTGATAGGTACTACACTAACATGTAACCACAAAAATCCACTTCTCTTTCAAGGTAGACTGATAATTACACAAGAAACGTCCAAACCTCCCCTAGTTACACTTAAAACCCCATTAGCTATGTAAGGATGGAGGAGGTTGATCAATGGTTAGACATGCAATACAGTCAACCTAATGAAAACCATGTTGTTATCACAAATGGAATAGGTTATTACCATAAGATCTTGTCAAGACCTCACATTGCCATACAAATAACAAAGGATGATATATTTACACGAATAGCTAATCCTCTTCGTCAGATAGATGACTCTTTGGATATAATGAAGGCATCAACCTCTCGAGACTTTGAATACCTATGCTAATAATCTTAATTCTAAGGAAGACAAGAATTATAATGTTGAACAATTCATAACAGGGTATGATGAGCCTGCTCAATCAAACCCTATGCCACAGAGGACCCCAATAAGGGACTCAATCCTCTCCCCATTATCTCATTTCTACTTTAGTAGGGAGGATTAGAGGACTAGAAAGTTCTTATAATTCACAACCAACACATACAGTAGGGAAGAACATGGGGTATCTAGTTGACAGCAAAGGATACATCCCTTCCAATGAACAACAAACACAATTTCCTGTACAACAAGGTTATCAAGTTAAATCAAATCTAGTTGATCTTCTCACAAGATTAGACACACTAGGGATGAGTCCTTAACCTTCTCAAACTTATCCTATGCAAGGGCTTGTTAGAAGTGCATTCTTGAATGCCACCACAAAAAGCAATGAGATTTTTGTGGTTTTATGCCCACTAGTCCATATCCTAGAACTATTCCACCTTACATGCATATGTATTACAAAAACTCCCTAGATGGACCCATATACCATTCCTTCACCCTACATGCCATATCAAGGGACCCCATACGTTCCTGTCAATTTTTATAATACATCCTATTCATCTCCTCCTATAGATACCAAAATTGGGTCATACTCCCCTTGGTCCCCTTTTGAATAACCAACTTAAATGCATTCACCTAGCCATGACCCTTATACCCTACATTAACATTAATTTAATTATTTACAATTAAATTAATATCCAGCCTCACCCCATTATTAATTTAATTTTTTTAATTAAATGGATGGAAAACTCACCTAGACACCTCACCATATACCTATTCATAGCATGTTTCCATAAATGAATAAGACTTGGTTTAACCCTAAAAATTAAGGCCTATTATTCCTCTAACCACCCTCCCACTCATAAAAACATAACATCCATTCTGATCCGTGAATAAAGGAACAAACCTGACCCAAATGATGCGAGATCTTCCATTTTTAGTAAACCTAGGGAATCCCATCTTAACCAATGTCGGTCATCCCAAAATTGACGTCGGTCAACAAGTAATTGTTGTTGATTACCATTTATTCACCTTGGAAACCTTGTTTTTGGGTCAGAATATTCTAAGATCAAGAAGACAAGAAGAGAGCTGCATGTAAGCGGCAACTTGAGCCGTTTCATACCTACAGACATCCATAGCCAACACGAGGACATATCTAGAGGTATTGCACTCATGGCGACATTCCAGGAAGCATCACTATGGCACCAAGCTCCATCCCACCAACCAATCATCATCACCACATAGCCATTGGACTTGCAACACCAGTAAGTACACTTTTTACCTACATCATCTATTTCTACTTCAGTCTATTGGGTTCCTTTATTGTTGTTATCAATTTCTTACTTGTATTCTCCTTTCTGTACCATTTAATTTCTGGTAAACCCAACCTTTCCTCTACTCACACCATAAAACCACCCATACCCAACTTCTACATATTTTTGAGTGTTCCTAAGATCCCCATATACCTCGTTATGCCCTCTATCATCTCTGCCTAACCTCAGCTCAAACCCCACTAACAAATCTTATTGAATCTTATCAACCCACCTCTACTAATGCCAATTACCCATAACCATTGCCGGTTCTTCCTAACCGTCGTTGGTCATACCTTGATCGATGTCGGTCACTTTGTGTCTACCAACACTTTGTGTAAGCCAAACAACCACCCACCTATCAAAACAACCCAAACACCTTACCCAACCTGCTAAGAGCTTTTATGTGACATGAAGACCACCTAAATAACCTAAAACATGGCACAAGACCTTTACTTGCATAGTTTTAGTATTTAATCGGATCAACGTTGATAGCAATCTAAGGTACCCAAATCAAAATACTAGCACTAGATTCATTTATGTATGCATTTCAATTATTTCATATTTGTTTTATAAAAACAGTGGATTGACAGCCTTCTAGGGAGTATCACACTTCTCGGATCTAGCATACACTAGGCAATTCACTATCATATATTTTTTAACTTTTCTTTGGTGGTTTAGTTTTCTATTGTAGGTAGTTCCTTCTAGCCAAAAGGAATCTCTCACAATAAGCATCGATCGAGAAGTCAGAACACATGCATCAACCTCTAACAAACCAACATAATAGGTATTCATCCTAGACCCTTACCCTTATCTATTTCATCACATTACATAAATGTAAAGAAAATGGTTAAACATTTTGGCACACCCGATGGGACCCATTCGGGGTTCCTTGCATTCTCTTCATTTTTAGGTAAAATTGTGTGTTTGTTTCCCTTCAAAAATATTACACATTAATTTCTCTCCTCTATAATCATTCTTCCTCTCTTTATTGTCTAAAAAAAATCATGTTTTTTGTGCTTTAAAAACAATGCATTCTTCTTTCTCTTTGCATTACATTAGTGAAATAACACATTCCTACCTGTTCATCATTTGATTCATCGAACATAATTTATTATCGATTTGGATTTAAAATAAGTTGCATTTCATCTTTGTATGCTACATTTAGCTCACATTAAAATGAGGGAAACCTATATGGTGGAATTCATGCCCAGCTGATGATTGACACAAAGAATCATATAAAAGCACATTATCTCTCTCTCTCTCTCTATCTAGCTAAACAACAAAAATTGAAAAATACACATCTTCTTAAATAACATCTCACCCATAAGAATTTGTAAATGATCACACAATCGGTGGATTGAGAGTGGGCACCCATCTGGTTACTTCGTCCAGTCATTACCTCGAGGACGGCTCATCCTACCATAACATAACCTAAAACCTCTTATTTTAGATCTCCTTTTTTCGTAGGAATCCTTCCCGACCAAAAACTCTACTCTAAATTCATGAGTCGGTATTCTAAATATCATAAGCTCAATACATTAAAATCACTTCTTGGATGTGTATTTTTAGTGTTTAATTGACGTATGTTTTGAGGTGTGAGGATACATTTCTCCATTTTCCTTTCTTTTTCCTTACACACTCCACAATCACATTTGGAGTATTATGACTTCTTCCGAGTCTATCGTAACCTCATTATCTAATCTCCGTGCAGGTTGATCATTCATATGAACTCATTTCATAACAATCTATTTTCCTACATTCCTCAAATTTTCACAGTAATCGGCATCAGTTTATCCACCGGCATCGGTTTACACCTCACCGACATAGGTTTACCTAACCACCGTCGGTTCTCTATCCTTTTGGTTAACTTTCCCAAAGGAAACCTATTTCATCTTCTTTACTATTTAGAGTTTCTCTGAGTCTCTGTACTCTCTGTATTCTGATAAACAGTCATCATATAACTTACCTATCTGACATTCATCAATTTTTACCTCATTTGGTAAAATTATTCTTTTCTCACGATCGACCTTGATTACCCCTAAAACGTCATCACATCCTTAATCGGAGTCGCTTATCCAATTTTTATTCTCAAATGATACATTTCCCAAATATTCCTATAAATACCTAATTTTCTCATTCTTACCGCTTTATGTGTTATCTATAAGATACATTATCACCTGATATACATTCATTCACATGGTGTTGACTTGTAACAAAACTAATGCTCTTATATTCCATGTCGGTCGTCATCCACTCCCACCTATTCCTTCACCACCTTCCGTCCTATCACCCATGGATCAAACTCGACTAATACCATTTCTACAGGTGATGAGGAGTTTGCACGACTCCTCGATTAGAATCCCATAGCCTTACAATTCTACCTTTCCCACTCTTCCACTTGGGATTCCATAGGTTAGTTGATATATGGCATGCTCATATCCATATCTCCTACACTTATACCCACTTCGCATTAGCCCCTACTAGTTCAATGTTACTTTCACCTAGTTTACCCCAAAGGTGGTTTTTCAAATAGGCCCCACACCTGCTATGACCGCTGTATCCTGTAACATCCATCACACCCATAGTATTTGTTTTTCATTCATTGACCACCGAGACCATAACCTCGTCCACACCCATTATCTCACATATACCAATTGTAACACAACCGCATATGGTGTCGGTGAACCCTACCCCATTCTAGAATCTAGTCCTCTCCATCCCATAGTCTCTTTCCCCAATTTCTACTAGATTCATCATGCCCGCCCCACATACATATACATATTATCAACAACCCCTATCTCATCCGACACTCATTCTAGATATATGCCCTCTATGTCAAGTACCCTATTCTCAACCTTCCTATTCGGCATCACCATACAATAGAATTCCACCCACATCACATGTTTAGTACCAGCCCTCTTACACCACATGAGGTGCTCTTTCATCCTAAACTACCAATGACCTCATAAAATTAAGGATGGAAAGGATCCGGACACTAGAAGAATTGGTTTCGGCTCACATAATTCTCTCACCTATGATGAAATCTGTAATGAGCCCATTCATTGATCCATTCATATTTTCCCATATTCTATACATTGAGAAATTCCAAAATTCAACCGCTTCAATAGAAAATAATACCCGCGATAAAAATTTTGGTCTTTCAAACATGGGTGTTACCCGATCACCCATGATGATGCTTTACCTACGAACCTTCCCGATGTCCTTGACAGACCTGAATTAGATTGGTATATTGGGCTACCAAGACATTCCATCTACTCATTTAATCAAGTAGCTCAAGCCTTCTTAGACCACTTCTCAATCAACATTGTTAAGAAAGTCACCATAATCGATCTTTACTCCACACAATAGTATGAAGAATATTCTATTGCTGACTTTTTCACTCATTAACAGAGCCTAATTAACTAGCTCACATTTCATTTGCCTCAAATTGAGCTTATAGAGTTATTTACTTAGGATTACGCTAGACACATCTCACCTACCTTGTAGGTGTAGACCTTTACACCTTTGATGAGGCATTCACCATGGCACGAAAATTAGAGATTTGTGCTATCGAAGAAAATAAAATTCAGCTACGTAACAAGAACATCGTGTTCAAATAAAATGATGCTTCTTCATCTTCGAAACCCCGAACAACTATTTGAAACCCAAACGATATTCCAACACCGTATTTATCAAGGTTGGACCCTCTCACCCATCAAACTAAGCCAAACATTCTTCTAATCTCTCTCTCATTCAAGATTTTGAGTTTAGATGAGAACATCAAAAGTATACCCCAATAAGGGAACTTTATTCTTCTATTTTGGAAAAGCTTATTAAGGCTGACGTCATTACCCTTCCACCTATAAAACCACACACTGGTTTTGACCCTAATCGCCCAATGCCCAAGTGGTATAAATAACATGAATTTTGAAACAATCATTGTCTCAAAGGTAATTGCAAGACAGAATCGCATCACCTTAAAGAATATCATCCAAGAAATGTTAGACGATAGAGATCTAGTCTTGGATAAACATGTAGACACCCATAATTATGCCCGAGAAATTTAAATACTTAAATTGCACTAATTATCTCCTTTCCCTTAAATTTGTGACATTTCGTCAAAAGAGCTCATCTTTTCTCCTATCATCGTTAATTAGTTACACTACGCTAACTAATTAAGTCACCTATCCAACAAATACCCTAATTAACAACCTTCTGTTAATTAATCCCCCCTTCTATCTAGACTAATTAATTATTATTAATTAATTATCCTCCCCTTTCATTTTAGCCGATAAATCAATATTCAAATGATTTAATCCCCTTCTATAGTTTTAATCATGCTAATATTCCCGTAAAATCTTTTATAAGCTTCCACATCTATTAATTAAATCATCTTGATTAATTAAAAGACCCCCTTTATCCACATGAGTAACTAAAGGACAAACAACCCTCCTAAAGCTAACTCAACCCTATCTAAACCCCCTTATCCAAAACTAACTCAACATCCCTATTATCCCAAATGTAAAGGGATGTAGTGATTCCTTTATCCATTGGGATATATAAAGAGCCCTCCTCCTACCTTTACACTTACACCTAAATTCTTTGAGAAGATAAAAGCAAAGCACATAGCAAATAGACTATAAGGTTTCTTTGTCACTTTTGAAGAATTCACCATTGAAGATTTGAGCCTCCTTCCTTCACCAAATTTGATTGTCATGGAGCCTACATAGGTCCATTTGATTTTGTTGTCAATCAAAAGAGTAGAGGTTTTTGACAATTATTATGATTAGTTTGATTTATGCTTTAAATTTCTAATGCAATAGTGTTATTGTCTAACCTTGTTTAGCTCTTATCTTGATGGTGTTTAGATTTTGATTTAGCTTTGTTAATTAAGACTACTAGGTGTTAGTTTTAATTTCCTTAACTTAGTTGAACAAAACCATGCACACATTTGGCATGCCCGGTGGGATGGATCCTTTGTCCCTTAGCATTTTTTAGCTTGAATTCTATTGTTTTTTGGCTAACCCTTTGATATGCACATATAGTAATTAATGTTCAATTTCTTGGGATTTTTGCTAACATTATATGTGTAGGTTCTCACTTATAGCTATCATTTTAATGGGTTGTTGCTAATTTCAAGCTAACTTGTTAAAATTCAAAGTATTGTGAGATTTTTTGTGTTTGTCACCATACTTTGGTTGCAGATACATTTATTATGGTGCACACACCTCTCGAGTGGTGCACATGCACTTTGAAATCTGAATTTCTATTTTTCGACCCCGACGCACATACACTAACCTAGCCCAACACACATACCCTAACCAGGGGCACATATGCTATTTTGTACTGCACCTTCACTACAACACAAAACCTAATAGACCAACGCATACTCACTAACCTAGATGTAGGCGTTCCTCTATTGGTGTAGATACATTTCTGGTGGTGCAAGCGTTCTATCAAAATATGATACTATTTTAATTCACGGTGGCGCACACACTTTTTTCGGTTGCACACACGCCTTTTTGGTAGAGCAAGCACTATGTACAAATCTAATACTATTTTTATCTGAGGTAGCGCACATGTCTTTCTGGTGGCACACACACCTCTTGGGTGGCACATGTGCACTATAAGTAGAAACAATGCAGAGTAGCGCATCCACCCTAACCTCGCATGTAGACACCAAAATAGGGGCACATGTGTCTTTTTGTTTTCTCGAGGTTTAAGTGTTAAGGTGCTAACTTTCTTGTAGGTTTTATCTAATTAAATACTTTTTTTTTCAGGGTGTTTTTTACATGCTTTTACTTGATTAGATAGACTTTGCATACTTTCTTACAATAATAAGATCACATATGCTCTTCCCTCATGTCCCTTGGGGTGATCTTTGGAATAAAAAATGATTCTTAGGTCTTTTTGATGATTTGAAATTGTTAGGAATATCTGAACTGGAATGGGTTAACTTGGTGTATTTGAATTAAAATGTTTTTCAATTTGATATCTTCTTGGATTTTGGGAAACATCATGTATGGTCTTCTCTTGCATCCTTGGACAATCTTGAGAATCATAAATGATTTTTTCTTTTTTATGGAAAACTACTAAACTCATTGTGCGAACCAAAACACGCGCTTGCAAAGAAAATGTGGAATCAAAACAAAGTCAAAAACTACTAATACGGTTGTTATACAGTTGCCAAAATCACATTTAAGCAAACCACACCTAAATAAACAAGATAAAAAGAAAAACATATTTAAAACACTTGTATTGTAGGTTTTGGAAAAGGGTACGTCCCTCTCCATTCAACTCAAACATAACGCCTTTGGCATAACACCTTAAGATACAACAATGGGGGTGGTTCGAGGAACCCCAAAGTAGTCCACACAAGAGGGAACCTTGTGGATGAAATGGGAAGTTCTCTACACTACCTACTTTACTAGTGATTCCTTTATGAGATAAAATTACCGGTTATGTCCGTATGGCAACCCGGTGATAGTACATGTAGGTGCACTAGTTTCCTATTGTTCTTGAAGGGGGTAAAGTAAATCGAGATACTCCCAAGATAGTCGGACCGTTTGGGTAAATCACTCTCACTTAAGAAAACTTTGAAACACCTAGGGTGAGAGAACCACCTAGGAAAATATTCTTTGGCCAGGAGCCCACTTTGACCATTCTAAAATAGTGTTGAGTTGTGAGCCATATTTTCATCATGAAATGTGTGATGCATTACTTTCGCTCAGTTTTTCACTTCCCTTAAGGCGAGGTGAAACTATGCAGAAGTGAAGCCAAAATTTTTCATCCCCTTTTTGATCTACTTCCTTCACATTGTTTTGACACTTTGTTGATCAAAAGAAGGGTGACTACCTTTGTGTTACCAATCGATTGTTTTCGCCATTTTTTTGTCCATTTACACCCATCCATGTTTACTACTTGGGTAAGTTAAATGTCTAAAGTGTGCGGAGGCACATTCATATAATTGGTGTCCTTTTTATCTTTATACCCACGTCAATATCGTCATTGTAGTTAGGCATGGTTCACCATCTTGGACTTCCTTAGAAAGGTTACCTTGTTTGTATCGTATCACTACAATTTTGGTATTTACGTCTCATTTGTTGTAAATTTCTCCTAAATATCTATATTTTAAGGTTACGCTACACACATGTTAACAATTATTAGTTATACTTTAATATTTTAGTTCGGATCTATTACTACCTCAATTTTGAAGAGTGTTATGTGTTACCACTTGTGTGTGCTACATCAATATCATCTTGATATCAATACCTTACTTTCTCACAAATTTTGGTTAACATATCTTGGTGACGTTGTTATGTCACTCACAAATTGTAACTAGCACTTTTTGGTATATAGGTCTTAATCAAATTTGAGCTCACTTTTAGTATACCTTGTTAGGAGGTCACATTAACTTTTTGTATTTACTTACATCTTGTTCATTCTCTTGAACTTGGCATAAGTGAGAACATCTTGTTAATTATCTTGCAATATCCAACTAATTTTTGAAAAATAGTGTAGGACATACTTCATTCATTTGATAGGCTTAGATACCAAAAATTTGTGTCACTATTGATTTATCACTCTATCACATTGGTATTCTCACATTGTAACTCATTCATATTCTTGAAAAATCATCTTGTATTTGACTTAGGTGTGGTCACAAAGTTTTTAAACACATTTAAAACTTACCTTAGTGAAACTATCACAAACCATGGCTCCCAAAACATGATTAGGACTCAAGAAAAAAACATACGCGGAACAACAAGTGCAAGCACAGGAAAGCTGCAAATAAACAAGGGTCAAACCCTTTTGTTGGACATGATCTCGGACCTCTTTTTCTATAGAAAAATAAATAGAAGACATGGTCGATCATATTGGTGATGAGTTGGAGTCTCCACATGCAAAATTCAACTTTGAACCCACCCTATTAGATGATTTCCTTTTTAGAAATAAGGATAGGGTGATAGCATGGGTTATAGAATTGGGGGCCTAAATTCCCACTACAAATGAAACAATCCCACCTATAAATAATGCTAATGAGGAGTGTCCTTTTATCAACATGGAGAACATTTTAACACACAAACATGTTTCTACCTCCAATGTAGGAAATGTTAATGTAGTGGGACATAGAATACCCTTTATTAAAGTGCCACGTAAAATCAAGTTAGGACACAAGAATGTTGAAGAACCTCTAGTTTGAAGAAGAAGAGGAAACTTTAGGAGAAGGGATCACCATTCAACAAAAATAATCCACCTAAGATGACAATTAGCCTTGCTAACCTCTCACGTATAAAAGGAAGCAAGCTAGAATGTCCAAAAATCAAGGCCTAAGGTTAAGATCAATGAAATCCATAGAGAAAATAACATATAAGACAATGCGGATTATCATCGTGTATATATCCAAACTTCTCCTACTAAAGAGCAATTGCTCACACAGGAAGTAAAATCCATGAAGGAAACAATTGGAAGCCTTCAAGAGAGAAATGTAAGGAGCATTAGAAAGTATCAATATAAAGAACTATGTCCCTACCCTTTTGACAAGGCTATGACACTTCAACCTTTTCCTAAAAAATTTGACATGCAAAAATTTGACAAGTATAGAGGAAAGGGAGATCCACAAGACCATGTCAAAGATTTATATATGGTGTGTCAAGAGGTGTCCTATAGTGATAATTATCTCATATGACTATTTCCCAAGAATCTAGGAGGTCAAGCCTTGGAGTGGTTTACTCATTTTCCTTGTGGGTCCATTTTTACCTGACCAGAATGGGCTGAGAGGTTTGTGCGTCACTTCTCATATAACATAGAAAGTGATATCACCATGGTAGATTTATGTGGAAATAAAAAACACCCTACTTAGACTTTCGCTAGCTTCCTATAATGGTGGAGAGGGATAACCAATTCTTCCCTTGTTCTTTTCCCGAAAAACAATTGGTAAGTATCTTTGTGCCCAACCTAAATCCAAACATTGCTTTCCACCTCCAAATACGTTGTGTTCACACTTTTAAGGAGGTCATTGAAAAGGGTGTGCAAATAGAGAAAGCCCTTGTTGCTAAAGGAACTCAAAAGTCACAATCTAAGGATAATCAAAATGCTAAACATACGGAGAAGTCGAAAGTATTTAACAAAAAAATGTGGTGGGAGACAAGATCACAGATTCCAAACATGTACAAACGGTTCAAACCAGTCAACCTTTTAAACTAACTAAAGGACCAATTCAACCACCACCAAAACGAATAATGTTCACCCCTCTTAACGAGCCTTTATCAATTATATTAAAATAATTGGTTGTGGCTCACATGGTCACATATCCTACAACACAACCATTTGATGAAAATGCTCCAAAACCATCATGGTACAAGGAGCATGACTATTGTTAAATGAATCATGTCAAAGGACATAAAATAGAAAAATGTCATTGACTCTGTCACTATATTCATGATGTCATCGACAATGGGGAGATAGAGGTGGATAACCTAGAGAAAACTCGGACATCTAATGAAAATATGGGGATATATAAAGAGCCATTCCCCAAACATGATAAATCAAAGAAGTCAAAGCCGGATCGGGGAGAGTCATCCCAAAGTTATAAAGAAGTGAATTAATTATATACTAAGAAACATAACAATCATTATGATTCACTTATCGGATGTATTCGCTCTTCTAATGACCATGTCAACACCATTCAAATTAAGGGGAAGGATTAGGTTACGTAACAGGCATGCCCGCCTTGTGATTCTTGAGCCTTATCCATCTACCCCACAAAATGGTAATTACAACCTCTTAGAGCAAATTGAGAAAACGTCTACGAAGATTTTGATCTTAGATCTTCTTAAGATTTCAAATTTACACAAAGACATTTTGTACCAAAGTATTCAACAATCGGGAGTAACACTAGAGTTAGATCCTACACATATTCAAGCCATAGTAACATACTTTGTACCAAATGAACACATTTCCTTCAATCATAGGGAGATCCCTACTAAAAATCCAACGCATAATCTTCCTTTTTATATTCGGTAGTTTTTACCCACGGGAAGATCAAACGGGTGCTTGTGGACAACGGATCGGGGTTGAACATCTCGCACACTAAATTTGGTTTAAAAATGGGACATACTTGAAGCAGATCTTGATTCAAACATCATCACTATTACCTCTTATAACAATGCTGAAAGGGAGTTAGTAGGCACAATCATGTTTCCTATGGAAGTGGGTCCTACTTTTCATCAAATAAAGTTCCATGTGCTGGAATTGGAACTTACGTATAATATGCTTCTAGGCTGACCATGGATTCACGCCATGCAAGCAGTACCATTGATGTTTTATCAATGCATTAAACTGAAGCATGAGGGACACACTATTAAAATACAAGGAGATTTAGAGCCCTTCACTCACTGCAGAGCTCTCAATAGTTTTTCATGTAAGGGTACCTATGTGTGTCCCTCCACCGATATAGTTGTACCTCTCTAATCTAAAACCATGGAATCTCGGGTAGATTCAGATTCTCTTAGTTCTTGCGCACATGGGACCTCTACATCAACCTCTCCTTTTGATTCATGGGAGATGAAGGTTCTAGAATATGGTTGTGGAGAATATAATGTGCAACAAGCCCTCTTGGTTTCAAACCTTTCATTGTCACCCAAGACTAGAGGTCAACCCAACTATCACTTCAGAAGACCTAGAAATGAACAAACTATTGGGTCATTTTTACCTGGAGGCCTTGCTGAAGAAAAATTGTTGGATCCACCTACAACTTGGGTCCTAGAGGATACTCAACCAACCTGCTATCAAACCCTTGAATATAAGAAATCTAGTAAAATGATGTACTCTATGGGCTACAAGGGCCTAGGATGTGGAAGAAATGAGCAAGGAAAATGAGAACCAATACCTCTCCCACATTTTAAAAAAGAATGGTACGACATTGGAATTCACCATTATGGGCATACCCCAATGATCAAGATGCCACTTGCTCTTAACATGAGGATATGTCTCGACTATCTAGACAGTGTGATACAAATTCCCATTGTAGCCAATATAAGGATCTTGCCTCCACGAACCTATTCATGAATACTGTTGTCCTAACCATAACCCCCATGAAACCTACCATTGACCTTTTTTACAATTCCCTTGTTGAATGAGACCAACAACATCATATGCCAATATATATATATTTGAGAATGATGAAGATATCGCAGAGTTCATGGGAATTCAGGATACAATTCCCATTGGAATCCAAAAAATGGCTTCTATATTTATTTCAATACCGTGCCTACTTCGGTGAGGAGGCTAAGCTTTGTGGTAAAAAAAATAAGAAAAAGTGAGGGAAAAAGTTCCAACGTAAAGCATCGGAAAAAATCAAAGTCCAAGTCGCATGGTGAAAACCTCTTTGAGGCACTTTGGTGACAAATAGGTGCAAAAATCAAAGGACAATAAAAGTGACCATGCCAAGGATGAAAATCTCATGGAGACATCCTTGGATAAGATATCATCCTTCCTCCTAATCCTATATGTATGGAGGACTTGTCAAAGTTTCTAGTAGATGAAACTATCAATGTAAACATTGGTACAAAAGAGGACCCAAAAATAGTAAAATTGGGAGCATCACTCTTGGCACAGGAGCAGAGAATGTTCACCATGATGCTATAGGAGTTTATAGATGTATTCATATGGTCCTCTAAGGATATTCCAAGCTTACATATAGCTTTAGTCATACAAAACTAGTTGTGCATGCGAGACGCTAAGCCTATTAAGCAAAATCTCATAAATATGCACCCAAGGGTGGCCCTACTGGTCAAAGAAGAATTAGAAAGATTTCTTGTGCCCAGATTCATTTGACCCATTAATTATTCTGAATGGATATCCAACATTGTCCCTATCCAAAAAAATACTTGTCGGGATCGAATCTAAAAGGATTTTAGATACATTAATAAGGCTTACACCAAGGATGATTTTCCACTACCAAATATTGATATGATTGTTGATTCAACAACATGATAAGAGATGTTATCTCTTATGGATGACTTTCTAGGATACAACCAAATCAAGATAGCTGATGAAGATCGGTACAAAATGACTTTTACAACTCCTCGGGAACCTTCTATTATCAGTGTGATTCCATTTGGTCTCAAAAATGTAGGAGCTACTTATCGAGAGCAATGATGGTAATTTTCCATGATATGATCCATGATATCATGGAAGACTATGTCGATGACATCCTTGGAAAATCTAAGATAAGAGAAGATCACCCAGTTATTCTGTGGCATATCTTTGAATGCCTACGAGAAAAAAGGTCCAAGCTAAACCCAAAGAAATGTGTGTTCGGTGTACTATCAGGAAAATTGTTGGGCTTTATTATATGAAGAAGGGGAATTGAGGTAGACCCTGCTAAAGTGCCTGTTATTACTGAGATGCCTCCTCCTAAGAACATTAAGAAACTATGTAGCTTGCAGGGAAAAATACAGGCTACTCACTGCTTCATCTCCCAACTTGCTGATAAGTGTGATTCGTTCACCCACCTACTTAAAAAGGACATCACTTTCATATGGGGACCAGAGAAACAACATGCCTTCACTTTGCTTAACCAATACTTGGCCAATCCGCTGTCCTTGTGCCTCTAACTCTCGATGAGTCACTCCTACTTTATATATCTACTACTCAATTTTCTATTGGTGCACTACTCACCCAATACAACCTTGGTCATAAAGAAAAAGTGGTGTACTACCTCAATCACACTCTCATTGCTTATGACCTCAACTATCCTCAAATTGAAAAATCTTTCTTGGTTGTTGTTTTTATTTTTCAAAAACTTTTCCATTATCTATTGAATACCAAAACCAAGCTGATATCCAAAGTTGACCCACTCAAGTACTTGCTATCTAAACCCACCCTCACAGGTAGAATGGCTAATTGGATCATTCTACTAAGTGAATTCAACATAGAGTTTGTGCATCAGAAGTTGGTTAAAGGACAAGTACTTGCTAACCAACTAGCAAAAGCACCTTTGCAAGGCACTCGAACCTTTGAATCTAGATCTCGCGGATGCCTCATTGCTATACATTGAAGAATCTATTGTATGACAAATAAAATTTGACAGTCTTTTACTTTTCATGGTTCAAGAGCAGGTATGGTCGTCTTTACTCTTTCTGGCGACCCTATACTATAGGATTTTCATCTGGGTTTTCCTTTCACAAAAATATTACAGAGTATGAGGCACTTATCGCAGGGATAAAACTCACCATCAAGTGGTAAATTCATCATGTCAAGGTTGTCGTGATTCTCGCTTAATTATCAAGCAAGTTAATGATGAATACAAGGTTAAGGATGAAAAGCTCATACCTTACAAGAAGTTGGTAAAATCTCTAAAAGAGTAATTTGTGTGCATCACATTTGAACATATCCCAAGAGTATAGATTAGCAGATGCTATGGAAATAGTGGGTTCTATGCTCCCTATTCTACCAAAGTGAACAATGTAATGTCATTCTTTGTGGAAATTTTATGCCACCCACGTCACAACATGCTAGAATCATGCCCGGCTTGTGATATTATGGGTCCCGATTCCCCATGGTATGATACCATCCTTACCTATCTCAAAGACAACACATTCCCTCTTGACATCTCCCATTCTGAGAAACAAATCCTAATTCACCAAATAGCTCGTTATACCCTTTTAGGGGTATGCTTTATCATTGTGGCTACGATAGGAATGTATTACGTTGTCTCGATATGACAGAGTCGATCAAAGCGATCAAAGAAGTACATGAAGGAGTATGTGGAGCACATACTAATGGAATGGTTTTGGGCAAGAAATTGTTAAGAGTAGGCTATTATTGGC
The DNA here is from genome assembly GCA_018340775.1 of Taxus wallichiana var. yunnanensis. NCBI lineage: Eukaryota > Viridiplantae > Streptophyta > Pinopsida > Cupressales > Taxaceae > Taxus > Taxus wallichiana. The sequence goes on along the minus strand of CM031242.1, from coordinate 272,511,178 downwards.
CTACCATGGAAACCAATTATTGTAACTATGTTAGAAAATGTGTACTTTTTCAGAAGTATGGAAATTTCATCCATGCTCCATAATAGCCATTGCAACCCATCACTACCGCATGACCATTTTCTAAATGGGGACTTGACTTGATAGGGAAGCTTACCCCTACCTCATATAATGGTCATAACCACATCATCACAGCTACTGAATACTTTACCAAGTGGGTGGAAGTTGTCCCCTTAACCTATGTAACAGGAGATCATATTTCCAAATTTATCATGAATCGTATCATTTGCCAGTATGACATTCCTATAGCCATTGTTACGGATAAAGGAAATTAATTCAAGAATAAAACTATAAAGGGTATTTGTAAGTGGTTTAAAATTAGGTTAAAATGGTCTACAACATATTATTACAAAGGTAATGGATAGGATAAGGCCACAAATAAGACTTTGGTGAGAATAATGGAGAAAATGGTAAGTAAAACAGGTCGTAATTGGCATTTGCAAATCCACCCAACTCTTTGGGATTATAGGACCTCTATTCACACTCCTATGGGTGTGACACCATATTCTCTAGTATTTGGGATGGAATCTATCATCCCACTAGAAATTGAACTTCCTTCTCTAAGAATCTCTCTTAGGGATTATCTAGATAAAGATGAAGATTACTGGGTAGCTAGACTAGCTGAGTTAGAGCTCCTAGATGAGAAGCACATCCATGCCCTTAATCACCTCAAAGTGTATCAAAACAGAGTCTCCAAAAATTACAACAAAAGAATCATACCTCGTCAGTTTGAGGTTGGTGATTTGGTCATGAAGGAGAATCAATTCAACACAAGGGCAGAATGAGAAAAGAAAGGAAAGTTCAAACCACATTAGTTAGGACCTTATGTTATAGTGGCCAAGTATGAAACAGGAGCATACAAACTCACTCACCCCAATGGTGATGAGATCTATGAGCCCATGAATGCCATGCACCTTAAGCGGTTCTATGCTTAAATATGGCACAAAATCAAAAAAGCAAAAAAATAAAAAACATGGTAAAATAATCAAAATGCAAAAAAATTAAAAATGATAAGAAAAAAAAAAAGAGAAAATAGGTCATCCATAAGTGAAAACCATGCAATTGTGGTGCTTTGGATAGGTCCTTGCGTGAAAACTTGTTTCCGGTACCTTAGGAGGATTTGTTGTTCACAAGCATCTTACATCTGGGGTACTTTCACTCGGCTTAAGGATAGTTCCGCATCTACCTCCGAGATTCCTTATGAACCTAATATTGTTAGGCCTTGTTCCATCTTTGTCTCCTTTTATTCATCTATGAAGGGCATGGTCTTTGTCTATTCCCCATCTTACGCCGAGGGCACTTCTGCAACTTCACCTTCATGTTTATAAGCACGTGGCATCTTCCCCCATATATTCCCCATCTAACGCTAGGGGAATCCACGCTTTCTTGATTACATGTGCATAGCTATGGAAAACTATTAGAAAAACCACCAAAACAATAGAAAATTGTTTCACAAACCAAAAAAACATTTAAAAATATTTAAAACACAAAAATAATAGAAACTTATTTCTAGAAAATCACAAAAACAATAGAAAATTCTTTCACAAACCACAAAACATTCAAAAATATCAAAAACACAAAAACAATAGAAAATTGTTTCATAAACACCCTAAAAATTAGAAAATTGTTTCATAAAAACATATCTCACAAAAACATTTACTTTAGTTTACTTAAATTTTCTTGTTTCTTGCTTTGCTTGTTTGCTTGTATAGTTTTTTCATGCTTGTACATTTGTGTTATTTTTGCTTGGACATACTTTGTGGAGATGCATCTTTTCTTGATTAGATTAGATTTATTCTTACTTGTGCATATTGAAGTATGTTTTTGCATGCTAGTGGATCATAGTACATTGTTATATTGATTCATTGTGTTCTTTGTTAGCATTTGATTGTGTTTGTTTGTTGCATGTGCATCATTTTGTTATCACATCATCATATTTCCATCAATATAATCAAATATAATATTATCTATACATCATATATCAAGAAAAATCTAAGTATACATCATACATCAATGCTAAGCTAATCATCACATATCATATCATCAAATGGAGGAAAGAGGGATCACAAATATCAAAATCTATCCCCCACACCCATATCATCATATCATTCCATTGACTAAGTATGTCACATCACATAAGCAAAATACATTTGATATACTCTACAAGATATATCATCTAGTAATCAAAACACATGTGATACATCAATAAATTATGATACATATACATGTGAAATCAAATCATCTAACATCATAAGCACATCTATCTATCCATGTACTCAATCAGGAGATAAAAAACAATGACCATCTCATAAACACATATGTCATGTCAAAAATGTCCATATAATACATGTGTAGTATATTGGTATCAAGAATAGAAATACGTAACTACAGTATATTAAAAATGCCTTCATCTGAGGCATTTAAAAATATGATACATATATCAAAGAATGATTGCCTTCATCGAGGCATATATCAAAACTACAATACATCAAAAAGGCCTTCATCGAGAGGCACATGTGTCAAATACAATCATTAGGGCTGACTCGAGTCCTCTCGATGGGGTAGCTGGTTTGTCTCGTGGTGGTGGCATGACATGAGCATCACTAGCTCTCACTGGCCATGGCTGCTTCACCGAGGCTTGAGGCCTCTCGGATCTAGTCCCTCTACTCATTGTGGCTATAAGAAGGTACCTGCAACTCAGCTAGAACTACCTCAAAGTATAAAGACCTATAATAGGAGGCTATGCCCTCTGTTGTGGCTAGATCTCTAGTGTGTCTGAGTAGTCACTGTTGTACCCTCGGTGCATCGGAAGGACGCTATCTCTGCTAAATCTCGAGCAAGGTCATCCTAGCCCACTACGCACTTATCCCTAAGCCTATCTCATTTAAATATCATAAGTTGTAGTTGGGCCTATGTATGCTGATATAGACCCACCACTGGGCCATCTATGAGGCCATATGTCCTATCTCGCTGAAAATGAATAGCACTTTCACCTCCCTGGTTAGCCTAGGCCTGAGCCTGATCCCACTCAACTGTCACTACTAAAATCTAAACTCGATCCTGGTCTATCTCGGCTGTGACCTTATCTCACTCTACAAGAACCTGTTGTAACTACTATTGTAGGGTGGTTGTTTGTGTGACCAGGACTTGTCCATGTACCTTGGCCTAGAAGACTCCCTTGCTCTAAAACTCAAGGCCTAGAAGGTTGTGCAAGTGCTTGTCCTAGACCCTATAGCCTTGGTCCTTGTACTTGTTTGGTGCCCTGCTCATCATGGGGTAGTATATCAAATGGATCCTCTACCTCACGGCATGCTGCACCCTCTCTCTGGTCACCACCATGTCAAATCTCTCTTGATGTTCTCGGTGCACGCTTCCCGTGCCTCCTCTAGGATAGTCAGACATCAGGGTAAAATAGTCACATACCAAGTCCAATAATCCATGGTAGTTCCTGGATCTCTAATATGTAGTGTTGGATCCCATACCCATGGGGCCATCTATAAGAAACTAGCCTGGCTTGGGTCACTGTATACACACCCCATGGTCTATCTCTCCGAGTCTCTACAGGCATACCATATGTCAGGTGCAGGAACCCCCGTATCATGCCTAGCAATTTGTTGCATCCGTCGACCCTATATATCTCGATGATATAAGTATGACTGCCAATAAGGTAATTCTCCACTGTGCTAACACTAAGCTCTATGACATCCTATGGCCATTTTATATGCCTGTAAGGTCTCCATATGACATCCCTATCTAGAATCTCATCGAAGTTTGACGATATTTGTATAGACATCACCACCTCTGAAACACACACCATGTAAGATGGATCCTCTAGATCTTGAGCATGAAGATTTCCCATGGGATGTCCAATAGCAATGTGGTCCCATGACAAAATCTATAGTAGTGAGGTAGGCCCCACCATCTTCTGATGATGGTAGGTGATAAGATGTAAATCCCAGTAAAGGTGTGCTAGTATACACTATCCCCAACAATAGCACTCACCACTAAAGATCCCTTATACCAATGTCATTAACCCTCATAGAAAATATTTCCTAGTCTTATCAGTAAGTTTAAACCCACTGATAAGTTCCATAACATATAAGGGCCCTTGGTATAGTGTAGGGTCAGCAATGCACTTGTGAAACGTAACTCTAATATTGTCATGTAGTATATCATCTTGATCAAACAAATCCCAGACAGCTGCCAAATCTTTCCAACATCAAATGTGTACTCAATCAGTGAACCCAAGATGGGTACATGGATAATCCAACACACATCCTCTAAAGTAACAAAGAATCTCCCTAGTAGGGAGTCAAAAGCACCGAATCTCACTATGTCATTGCTCGGCCAATGTGGTAAGAAAACCATGATCCAGCGTGATGGAAGGCATCTGCGACATGGGGCCTAGGCCCACTACCTCTAGAAGAATGGCTATGACATGATGGTCTCGTTGACACATGCTCCCCTCTAGTTAGGTAATCTGTGAGTGACACTCCCGCATCTAAAGCACTCGGTAATTTTCTTTGTAAAAATCAATCCACTCGTCGGTCCCTAACATTTCGATAAGAATCTATCTATTATTTTTCAGGGTTAACCCAAAAATCCTAAATTTTCTTCTAAATGCCACCTTTTTGGCATTTTCTTATCTATCCTCCACCGGCCTAGTGTGCCTACACACCATTTTAGGTGTGTGCACTTCTTTGGTGCATACACATGCACACAACTATCTTAGTGAGCTTGTGCCATCAATCGTGCACTGCGTGCCCTTTCGGGTGTGTGTGCCATTCTTTTTGGCACTTATGCCATCAGTTGTATCCCTGTGCATGTGTGCATGCATAAACCCTATGTGTGTCCACTACCCTTCAATATATGTGTACCCGTTCACATGTGTGGTGCATGCGCATGCGCATGTATAAGTTTTGAGTGTACCTTTGCATGCGCGCATACACCCTAAGGCACTGTACCCCCAATATGACGCATGTGCGCCCTTTAGTGTGCTGCACCTACACATGTGTGTGCCGACATGACCCCTAACCATAATTCCTAATTCTAGGGCATTAATTACAAAAATTGACAAGGACGGTTCGAGTACTCACAAAGACGCCATCGTCGGCATGCCGCTGGTATCCTCGGACTGTTTCTACCCATCTCAATCGGTCTCATGCTATCACCATCGTCATCATCATTGTCAGAGCCTCACAAAGAAAAAATCAATTGTGGTTGGTAAGAAATGAACTGTCATGGTGAATTACCCCCTAGGTGGGGTATATCAACCTATTTTTCATGTCGTGAATGCCTAAAGGCTCGTTTTGATCGCTGTTTTCTCCTCTGTTCACTGTTGAATAATTATTTTAATTAAATAATTATTTTTCTTTTATTTTCCACTGTGTTGGGGCATTTTTTGTCGTCTAATACTCCTTTCTTCTCCCTAAGAAAATTTTTATTACTCCAAGGAATTTTCCTTCTTATCCACACTCTCGTAGATAATTATTTTTAAAATGATTATTCTATTAATTTTTCCACTATACAGGGACATTAATTATCACCTCCGCTTTCTTATTTCTTCCACCTCGAGGCATGGTTTTTACACCTAGGCTCTTCATTCTATTTCTTCTATTTTCTTCTATTGTCCATCGCATTTTAGAAAACACTATATATATATATATATATATATATATATATATATATATATATATATATATATCACTTCAAAAATTCAAAAACACGGCAAAAATTTTCACAAAATCCTAAAAAGTAAAAAAACCTACAAAAATAGGTAACTTACTTATTACAATTTAAATCTTGTGTCTTACGGATGGTATTTTCTCCATACCCTACTATTTTGTTTCACATCTTCACCGATCTATACGACTCGTGGATCATCAAATTCACAACCATTCACAAAGCTAGTTTCTTCCTTCGTCTATACGATAGGGTAGGTCTTGTTGCTCCGGTGTTGTTTCGTTGCATAAAAAACTTTCTACTTGGACCTTGTGTCCATCATCATTTCCCCTTTCCTATATCCTTGATCAAGGAATCATTTTTAACCCTTTTCTTCAATCACGAACATGTGGATCTCTTCATCTTGATGACAAAACATTTGTACAACTATCTTGACCATTCTTGGGTAGGAAATGTGCATTCGTACTTGTTTTCCCCGTTAAATGAGCTTGTTTCCTTCTCATATTGCATTACATTTTGTATGTTGCATGGAGCTAGTGTTTTCAAAATGGACAATCATTTGTAGTATGGATTTTCATGTCATTCTACTTTTGGCGTATGATTATATTTTTAGAAGGACCGAAGACGTAGATCTTTTGGCAATATGATGACACTAAAGTTGTTCCATTACAAAGGCTCGAGGATAATTTCTTCTCTCCACTTCTCCATTTTCTTCCGCATCACTTTCCTTTCACTCCTATTCTTCTACTTCACCTTGGGCATTCTTCCCTTGCACATTTTCTATCTATTTCTCACATTTTTTCGATCATCGATCATCTTCCTTCATCACCCCATCAACAGCTTGAGGCCGCATCTCTCCCTCCTACTAATTTTTCTTCTATCCCTTCAAAATTTCATCTGTCTACTATCTTTGAAGTGGCGTCACTTACGCCACTCCAAAGAGGGTCAAATGTAGACACCCATAATTGTGCCCGAGTAATTTAAATACTTAAATTGCTCTAATTATCTGCTTTTCAATAAATTGGTGACATTTCATCAAAAGAGCTCATATTTTCTCCTATCATTGTTAATTAATTACACTACGCTAATTAATTAAGTTGCCTATCCAACAAATACCCTAATTAACGACATTCCATTAATTAATCCCCCCTTCTATGTAGACTAATTAATTATCCTCCCCTTTAATCTAACCAATAAATCAATATTCAATTGATTTAATATCCTTCTATAGTCCAAATCTATCTAGACTAATTAATTATTATTAATTAATTAGCCTCCCCTTTCATTTTAACCAATAAATCAATATTCAATTGATATAATCCCCTTCTATAGTTTAAATCATGCTAATATTCCTCTAAAAGATTTTATAAGCTTGCACATCTATTAATTAAATCATCTTCATTAATTAAAAGACCCCCTTTATCCACATGAGTCACTAAAGGACAAAAAAACCCTCCTAAAGTTAACTCAACCCTATCTAAACCCCCCTTATCCACAACTAACTCAACATCCCTATTATCCCCATGCAAACAGATGTAGTGATTCCTTTATCCATTGGTCTATATAAAGATCTATCCTCCTACCTTTACACTTACACCTAAATTCTTTGAGAAGATAAAATCAAATCACATAGCAAATAGACTATAAGGTTTCTTTGTCACTATTGAAGAATTCACCATTGAAGAGTGAAGTCTCCTTCCTTCACCAAATTTGATTTCCATGGAGCCTACATAGGTCCATTTGATTTTGATGTCAATCAAAAGTGTAGAGGTTTATGACAATTAGTATGATTAGTTTGATTTATGCTTTAAAGTACTAATGCAATAGTGTTATTGTCTAACCTTGTTTAGCTCTTATCTTGAAGGTATTTATATTTTGATTTAGCTTTGTCAATTAAGACTACTAGCTATTAGTTTTAATTTCCTTAACTTAGTTGAAAAAAACCATGCAAACATACCTAAATTCATCTACTAACCAAAACCTACATATATTCAAAAAACCATTCCCTAATCACGCCCCATCTTCCAACCAAACTGGTGACACTTCAACCAATGATAGTAATTTTCTAGGAGGTCCACGCTATTTTCAATGACATACCAGTTGCTTCGCAATTACCCCTGTTCCTTCCATAGATGAAATATTATCCCGAGCTCCCTACTAGAACAAGAACCTATTTCATCTACTCCTCCACCCATGAGGAATCCCCTTCATTTTCTCCTTCACTGTGGAAGAGCCCATAACTAGCACTCTACCTCTGGCCCCGAAATTACCGAGAAGTCGTCAGTAGCACCACTCCTACTCATAGGGACACATTTACACTCCTACACAATCAAAATGATATTCCACCTCATCTGGCCCATCATCTCCTCTACCTATAGAGGATCTTGTAGAAACACCATTGCCTTTAGATGACCATTCTCCATCGGACCTCCAAGATCCTATTGATATACTTTTGTATCTCTTACCCACGGCGTACGAAGCTAGCGATTCCCTATTTCTCAAACAAATTTTAGGGGATTTCTACTCAATCCACATCGGCCCCGCCTACAATAGTACCATTTTCACGCTTGGTCAATCACTTGGACTATGTTGATAGAGCCTTACTTTGGGGATGTATTCTACTTCCTGCTTCAACCCAAATGCATCTGTCTCTCTCACCAACACCTCCACAATCTATCCAAAATTATTTCAAGATACCAAACCAAACACAACCATAACTATTGGAACACGTTTAATGTCATCATTCATAGCCCAACATACACCTATACCCAAGCACCTTCCTTTCAGTATATCATCTTGCTTGCCTAAACCCATCACTACCTTAGGGGTCATGCCAACATCAAAACATACTCACCCACCCATCAAATTATACTCAACTACATCTTCCCAAACTAACAATAAACTTATTACAACCCCTAAAAAGAATACCCAACCTCCTAGGCCTCATATACCAACCTCCCCTACCACACCGTTGTCACCTTCACCTCTTTCTTCCATCCTAAGACCTCACCCCTCAACCCTAGCCAAGAAACCTTCTTCCACTGGTAAACCAAGAATGCAACATCTCACCTCCTCATCATGGACCTCTAATATACCCAAGCAACCCACATAACCCTTGGTGTCACCTGTGATCTCTTTACCACCCATAACACCACTAACTTCCATAACTTCTTCACTACCCATGACACTCTCATCCCTTCAACTCACACATTTTACCCAACCTCTACCAACCACCTCCACTACAGCTTGGTTTCCCCTATGGGTAACCCATCCTCTTCCACCATCTGATTTTCCCTCTACATCCCATACTCCCATGTCACCTTTTCCCAAGAAGGTGCAACCCAAAGCTAAGAATCTAATACCCTCCAATAAAGTAGTCAAACCAACCAAACCTTCCATTGCAGCTCTTATGCCTCACCTTTAACCAAATATATGCCCACAAGACCTAATACCACCACACATACCAAACTAGTGGACTAACCCATTCCTCCTCCTATAAAGCCTCTTCCTCCACAATAAGCCACACCTGTACCCAAACCCATGCTCACCTCCCATTGCGATCTGTTAGTAGGGTCCTACGCTAATATTTTAACCAATCTCATATAGACTTTCAAAGCATCACATTACCACCTCTTTGACCTTATGAACCTTTCAAACCCAAACCAAAAGGGTTTGATGAAACTAAATTTTTTTCCTACCATCATGTGCCAAGACATGATGTAGAGAATTGTAAAGCCTTGAAAACCATTCTTATCTAGATTTTTCCTCCTGAGAAAAATTTCGATGATGATGATCTTTTGGATGAGGACCCCATTCCACCTTCACCAATCTCCCCAAATCTTCTTCCAATACCCACTCAAAGACCAATATCTCCACCCTCGCAACTCTTTTATCCACCCCAAAATTTGAAATTAAAATGGTACATGTTGCCACCCGAACCCGTAAAGAAAAGGGAAAATAAAAGGCAACCATCCCATCAACCAACCTTGTACCCGACATACCACCGTCACCCACACCCAAAGTCACCATCCAAGGTCCCGCGTATTCTATTTCCGATGGGGTCACACATCGCACAATGCTAAAATAATTACACCAATCCTCCCTCAAAATGTATCTATATGACCTCGTCCAAACCTCTGAGTCACATCATCAAGCCCTTATAGAGGTCATTCAATCTATTGAGATTTTACCAAATGACCCCACACATGTAGACTCCATCATTACCCCTCATCACATAGCCTCTCTTACTAAGTAATTTCCTTCCTCTACACCTCCACCTACTCACCGTAGCCTCCCTCATCTTTTTTGGATGAGGAGATCATCCCCTTTCAGTTTGAAAACCCCGATACCTCTCTTTCCATCTCCATATTTATCGATAATATACACATACGACACATTATGATCAATGGTGGTGCTAGTATTAACATCATCTTCTCTCATTCATATAACCAAATGCACATACCTACTAATTGCATGCATGGTAACCCATTTATGCTATGCTCCTTCAATGACGCCATGACCTCTACCCTAGGTAACATCATTCTCCATATCCGCATAGGTCCCCACACTATCCTAGAACTATTCTGTCCCTATAAGGAGAGTTCCAATATAACTTGCTACTCATCTCGACCTTTGATCCACGCCATGGGTTATGTCCCTTTGACTTTACACAGCTTTACCTCAAATTTTAAAATGAAGGACATAACTACACCATCCTGCCAACCCATTACCTTTCAAGACTTATAACATGTTATACCATCCCAACAATGTACTTTTCCCAATCAAGGTATTTATTACTACCCCTAATTCACCTTCATCCACAAGCCCATCCACCAGATTGCCACCACCTCTCCCACATCTAACCCTCGCTATCCCTACTTCATCACATCCTCTACCACCTACTCACCTACTTCCTCATCATCTAGTGAGTTGTCTGTCCCCATTACCCACGTATCAACTACACTGATCACTTAGAAAGTTTCTTTCAATACCTCACTGGGGAGTACCACCTATACAATATCAACACATTCCTCACTCCGATCATGGATAGTTTCTTGGGTTATAATAAAATATTACTAGCTCTAGAAGACCAAAAAGACTTCCTTCATCACCCCTTGGGGACCTTTTGCTATCGAGTCATGCCTTTTTGTCTTAAAAATCCTGCGCTACATACCAACGAGCCATTAATTACATCTTCCATGACATCATGCATCACATATTAGAAGATTACGTAGATGATCTATTTTCCAAATCCAAACATCGAATCGAACACCTAATCGTCCTTAAGGTCATCTTTGACAACCTCGTTAATTATTATGTTCATCTTCAACTAAATAAGTGTGTCTTTATGGTACTTTCAGAAACTCGTTGGTTTCATCATTTTTTTCATGGCATAGAAGTCGATCCTTCTAAAGTCAAGGCTATTCTGAAATGCCTCTACCTAGAAATATCATTCAACTTCAAAGCCTACAAGGCAAGCTCTAATCCATTTGTTATTTTATCTCGTAGCTTTCGACCACCGCCAACCATTTCATCATCTTCTCAAGAAATACGTTTCATTCAAATGGGATGATGAATGCCATAAATCTTTTGAAGCCTTAAAACATTATCTCCTTCAACCACCAGTGCTCATTCTACCTAAAGATGACCAACCCTTTTACCTATATATTACCACCACTCGACCATTATTTAGGTTCCATGCTAGCTCATCGTGATGACCAACACCGAGAGAAAGTTATTTATTACATAATCCGTGTCCTTCCGGCCTACGAAACTAGATATACCCATGTCAAAAACTCTTTTTAGGATTAGTTTTCATCGCTACCAAACTCTGCCATTACCTACTCAACCACAAAACCTTCATTATTACCAATACTCGACCCATTACACTATATTATCAACATAAATGTGCCACATGTTGGCTTATGCTTCTTGTCTACCTCGACCTTGAATTAATTCATTAAAAGTCCATCAAGGGCCAACCTATCACTGACCAACTAGCTGATGTGCCTCTTTTCGTGAATCAACTCTCTAACTTCAATTTCCTAGATGAATCTATAGCTACCCTCTCCTTTGAAAAACTCACTTACCAAAGGACCCTCTTCTTTGATGGTTCAAAGTGTCAGCGTGGAGGTGGGGTTGGTTTCATCCTCATTCCTCTTGATGGTGAACCTATGCCTTTGTCTTTCAAACTCGATTTTGATTATAAAAACAATATTTCTGAATACGAAGCACTCGTATTGGGCCTCGAGGCTACTTATACCTTAGATGTTAAGTCCATAAATATCTTTAGCAATTCCTAGCTAGTCGTTAACCAAGTCAATGGTATATACCAGTGTTGTAATGAGATACTTCAAAAGTATAAACATCACAGAGATATAATTTTGACCACCTTTGACCATTACGAACTTCAAACCACCCCACGTTTTACTAATAAATTTACAGATACCATGGCCTGCTTGGCTTCTCAAATACCTACTTCACCCGTTGACTCTAAAATATTTTTCACAATATAAAGGCTATAATCACCCTCTTATTTACCTCATGAGGTGTACTCACGTCGAACCATTGCACACGACCCACGTGACCTTTGGTATAAATAATTTGCAAACTATCTTTCCCTTTCCAATATACATGTTGATCTCACTCGTAATGGACAACTGGCCTTTCTTAAAAATGTCTCTCATTATGTCATCATGGGTGGTATCCTTTATAAGAATAGATTCAATGGTATTCTATTACGATGCCTTACAAGTTTTGAAGTTCCCTACACCATTAAGGAAGTCCACAAGGGAATTTGTGGAGGTCACTTTAGTGGTTTAGCTATAAGCAAAATGCATTCTTTGCCTTTCCTATTATTGGCCAACATTAAACCATGATTGTTATGACTGTGTCAAGGGTTATGTAAAATGCTAGCAACATGGTAATCTCCATCACACACTGGTCATGCCTTACGAGTCACATGAGACCTTTGTCCTTTCTCTCAATGGGTTTTGGATATTGTCGGTGAGATTAATCACCATTATTCATAATGCCACCAATGGATCATAACCGCTACTAAATATTACACTAAATGGGTAGAAGCCATTCCCCTCATTTCTACAAAATCTAAGAAAATATGTGAATTCATCAACCATCACATCAGTTTTTGATTTGGTGTTCCTCATTGCCTCATCACCGATAATGGAAAGCAATTCAAAAACAAAACCATCCATAAACTATGTGACACTTTTTGCATCCAAATTAGTTTCTCATCACCTTATCACCCACTAACTAATGGCCAAGATGAATCAACCAATAAAACCTTGAACAAAATTCTTATGAAAGTAGTCAATAATACTTTGGGAAGGATTGGCATACACACATTCCTTTCGCCTTTTGGGCTTATCTCACTAGTATCTCGAACTTCGATCGCTGCCACATATTTTTCTCTAGTCTACTATACCAAGGTTGTCTTACCTCTCGAAGTGTAGATTGCATCTCTCCGCATCTCACTTCAAGACATGCTCAACGAAGGTGACTTTTTCTCGCTCGCTTTAGCATATCTTGAGTTATTAGATGAACATCGCCTCAATGCTCTTCACCATCTCCAAATCTACCAAAAACGTATCAAACATGCCTATGACAAATGTGTTCACAAATGTACCTTTTAGGTCGTGACCTCATCCTGAAAGAAAATAAACATGTAACCAAAGAGGAGAAAAGTAAACGAGGAAAATTTTCTCCTAATTTATTCAAACCCTATATTGCTACCCATGCCTATGTATCAGCTAATTATCGTTTGTCTTCACTCAAAGGTAAACCCAAACCTAATCCCCTCAATGCATTACATCTTTGACCATTTTATTATTGACATCAAGTCCTATATCACTTTCTCGTCAGCTTGATCGCTCATCCCTTGAACACTATCCACCTTCCATATTACCATTTTTGAGGATCCATAACTAAATAATAATCACCGATTACCCATCACCTTTCAACCTTATCTTAAATATGAGTACCATGGCTCTACTCATAGCATGATTCTCATGGAGAATTTTCATCTTCTTCCAGCTTGAATCCCATGTTCGCTCATCACTCAAAACCACCTCTTTCATAGTTAACCTATGTGTACTATGGTTTTGTCCTATGAACAAGAGCCTACTCTTTCTCTATAGTCTTCTCCATGACTTAAAAATTCAAAAACAAAATGGGATTCAAATCCTTGAGAGTCAAACTACCAACGAAAGATGATTCCCTCAAAATGGACATATCTTCACTCTATTTCCACCGCTATGAATAGACTTCTCCCTTCAAGGACATCTATATAAAGTTGTTGCAAAAATACAATAAAATATCTAGAAGCTTCCCACATCGATTAGCTTCACAAAGACCCTAAGGATATACTATACTCATCCCATTTAGACTTCCCACATTGTTTAGTCTATTAAAAATAGAAAACAAATGATGAATAAAATGATGATATTTTTGTCATGGACTTGTCTATTTTTGATCCTAGGTTTCTTGCTACAAAGAACACGCTGTTGTACACTAAGTTATGCTAAACTGCCCATTCTCACCTCATTTCCTTTTCATCCTAATTTCCTCTTTCCTCAAGGTACTTTCCACAACCATGACATTTTTGTGATTATGTGACTTTCTTCACCCTTAGAATGGTCAATTATGAAACACCTTTAGGGTCTTATGTTCATAAACCCATCTTAGGTATGGTAGACTCATTAGGGTTCTTATCAATTAAGCATATTTGTTTCCACTTCTTACCATTTTCCTTCCTCATTACTTATTGATTGTCCTACAAAGGACCATATCATCGACACCTATCTTTAAAACAACTCAACCATGCCTATGACCTAAACTCAACCATACCTATGACCTACATTCAACCATGCCTATGACCTACATTTAACCATGCCTAACACCTACCAACCCATTCCTCTACTTTATCATAATCTTACCTAACTTATGGGAGAACTACATCGACCTAAGGTCCCTTTTCGCTGGGACTATGTAGGCAGATACTTCGAGGGCATAGGGCCCTTAGAGGTTATCTTATCCACTCTTTACCCTAAAAAATTCCCCCTTTCACTTTCCTATTCACATTCTACCCTAGTTAGTTTCCATTTTATATCAATAACTAGAAATTAAACCAAACAAGCATCAATTAATACACATTTTTACCACATCATCGAATCATTCATTTCTCATTTTCACATTTCCATTATAGCACATATGTGGAAATTTAAACCATAACCTATATATACATCACCATTTTTCCCTCATGTTACCTAGAACTTAGAAATTCAACCATGCCTAAACAAACCCGACTTTGCCATGCCTAAACCAACCTAACTCCACCATGCCTAAACCAACTTAACTCCACCATAACTAAACCAACTTGACTCAATCATTCCTAAACTGACCTAACTCAATCATGCCTAAAACAAGCTAACTCTATCATGCCTCTCGACCTGACTCCATCATGCCTATGACTTGAATCCATCATACATACACCAACCTGACTCCATCATGCCTAAACCGACCCGACTCCATCATCCATACATTGACCTAACTCCACCATTCCTAACTCAACCTAACTCAACCATGCCTAAACCAAACTTACTCCACCATGCCTAAATCAACATAACTTAATCATGCTTATGACCTGAATCTATCATTCCTATGACCCAAATCTAAACCCAACCCGACTTGACCGAAACTGGTCCTCTTTGTGCCTAAGACAATCGACATCGGTCACCCTTTAACCAACATCCGTCCATCCTACAAACTATTTGGTCTTGCTAAACTATAACACATTGGACAAACTGTTATATTTATTTTTTGCATTACAAGCATTGGCATGTGATTTTATTGAATGAGGTGTGTTCCCTTGATTGTTGAAAATCATGCTTGCTATGAATAAATCATTTCTACTCTTGTATTCATTAGACTGAAATGATATGGCTTCCAAGAATCCATTCTTCACTTTTTATAGGTAGTTGCAATCTAGTTTTGAGAGTTGCAAACTTATCTCTTTTAGTGACTCATCCTTGGCTCAATTTCAATGATCCAAGGAATGTTTTAAATCTCCTTACAGGAATGAATGATAAATTGACATTCATTAGTTTGAGAGACATAGCAGACTAAATTTTGTATGTTACAAATTCTTTGGTCTTGTATGACATGCCTTCATTTGGTTGTATGATTGTGCTTAGATATTTGGGATTGATCTCTTCAAGACATTATTGGCGTAAAAAAAAAATAGTCTACTTCATTACTACAAAGGGAATCATAATCCTAAAACTAAAGGATTATCCTAATAGTTTCCTAGACTAGGTAAAAAGCACCTACTTCCTAGCTATGTCTACTTAATTGGATTATAATCTAACCTAAGCTTCATATTCTTTTAGTTGGGATGGTGTCCTAACCTAAGATCTTGTGCTAAATGAATAAGGGAGAAAATTACTAAAATAATGCTAGGCTATTTGATCTAAGACCTAATACTATATGGTTGGGAATTTGACCTAACCTAAGGTGGAAATTACCTATGGCAATGTTTTAAGACCTAAGGTAATTATTGTTAGACTAACCTAAGTTTTGGGAAATCTATCCTAAACTATTAAAAGGGAACCTAAGGGGTCGCATGACACTATGGCGATGGTTCCAATGACATTTAATTGATTTGATTGGGTTAATTAAAGGGAGGTACAACCATTTTTGGAAAAGGCTAGTAAACTTTAGTGGAGGCATATGTGGAGGCTTCACTAAAGATGGAAATGCATGTTAAATTAGAAATGGCATTCGCCAGTTTTGGGAGGCGGTGGAAAGGAGAGATAAGTGAGAGATTTGGTAGTAATTACATTTATGGACCTCAGTTTTTGCGTGCAAATTGTCTTGGAAACAAGGGAGGCAGATTTGTGAGAGGTTATTTGGTCTTGCATGTCTCATGAATTTTTCTCTACATGGAGCTATCTGGTTCTTCAAACCAGCAGTTTGACTTCTACTTTGTGGCTATTTTCAGTTTCTCTGGTCTATTTTTGATCAAGGGAATATATATGATGCATTGGAAGAAAATTTTTTTGGTTGTTGATATTTCATGGAGAAGAAAAAGAGTGGGAAGCTCAGCTGGAAGTCTCCTTCGAATTGGTAGAGGCACTATCAGGCATGATAGGATTTACCCATTAAGATTTCTTGCTTTCTTCTAAATGGTTGATTAAAACAACTCTCCCCTCATGATATAAATGTTTGCATGATTTTTCTAGTTATTTACTTTCATGGTTTTATGAATCTATGATATAAACCCATTGCTAAATAATGTTATCCTTTGGAAACTTTCTCCCTGTACAAAATCAATGTTGACATGCATGTGAAGCTTGTATTTCATTATGAACTTTTGTTCAAGGTTTTTTTGTTCTGAATTGACATATGATTCTTGTATTTCATTCTGAACTTGTATTGGATATTTTTTTACTCGAACTTGTGTTTGAAGCTTCATGTGTGACACTTAATCGTACTGTACTCATTACTTACATTTCCTTAACTAGTATTCGAGTCAAGGTGTTTGGTTATGTACTTGTGTTCTAAGCTTGAGTTTGACTTGTATTAATGGATTTGAAATGCTTTGAACTCATTTATGGTTTTTCTGCTAAAAATTTCTTGAGAGATTAATTTTGGTTTGAAGCTGATTTGGTAATATCTTTTGAGATCTTCTCCTTGTAGATTCTTGTTGGATTGGTTGCGGTACTTATGTTATTGGAGACTATACCACCTTCTTTTAACTTGTAAAGGCATGTGAATATGGAGGATAATATTCTCTCCTTTTCTCTTAGAAAACCCATGTCTTGTGGAAGGCTTGACTATTTTGTTTGAAGTGTTAATAGACTGGAACTGTATCTTGTTGTGCGTTTGGTTTGATATAGAATTCGTTGGGAACATTCATTAAAAGTTTTGAGTTTTATGGTAATACAAAATGCACTCTCCTTCTTGTGATCAATGTTTGAAATGAATACCTTCCTTGTCACAATCTTTTTAGGTGGAACTTTAGAGTCTTTTTTGTGATTCTGTTTTAGTCATGTTGGAGGTAAGATTGGGACATTACTTAACTTAAATGTATTTTGGGTTTTCTTACTCTCTTCAGATCCATTTAATTGATTTCTAGGTTTTATTAGAAAGATGAGTTGAATACCCTAGTGTACTGAATTTTGTATGGAAGGATACATTATCTCTGGTTCAGATTGTTTTGTATAACTATTCTTATTGGATCATGAACTACTTGCTCTTTTGTATTGAGTTGTTGAAGCTTTGTAAATGGGATTACAATTTTTACTAAGTTCATGAGTTTTATTGAATCTTATTTATCTTATACTATTTTGGGTTTTCTATTCCTTGTTGGGTTCATTGAATGAATCTTTGGGTCTTTTAAAGAGAAAGGAATATGTTCTCTTGTGGATAGTATATTATTTTTAGGATCAGATCTTTGGGTATTCCTTTCTGGGAAATGAATTCAAACTTGTGTTTAATGAATTGGAATATATAAACCAGGTTGTATTGATTAGTAAGGGAAAACTAGAAGTGTGCTTTCTTTAAACTATTGGTTTGGTTTTGTGTTCCCTCTTGGGAACTAGCTAATGAACTTCTAAGTTTGAAATAGAAGTGGGAATTCATTTGATAGTATAAATGAAATGAATTATAGATTTGGACCCTTTTCTATTTGAGATCCTTTTACTTTTGTAAAGATGAGTTCATTTGATGGAACTTCTCTGAATTTTGATTCTCTTCTTGGTCAGTAGAGTGATTTTTCTCTTAGGTCTTCTCGACTTATTGGGTTTAGCTTTCTATCCTTCTATTTTGTAGAAAATAGTGGGAAACTACTCTTCTTCTGAGATGGGAATTTCTTTGTGGATTGTTAGTCTACTTGTACTAATTATTTTTGTGATGATGTGGAAAGAGAATAGCTGAGTCGATCTATTGAAAAGAAAATAATAACATGCTTAGACCAATTTCTTTGCTTGAATGAGTCATACTTCATATGGATTTTATGTTGGAAGGATTTATCTTTTTCACTTTGTCTTTTTATGAACCCTTCTTGGATAGACACGAGAAGAAATTAACCTTGTGTGAGTCTAGCTTTGATTGTGGAATTCCCAGCCAGATCTTTGAATTATATATTCTAACATGTTGAAGTTAGTAAGAATTGCAGTTAGATTGTGTTGAAGTTAGTAAGACTTGTAGTTAGATTTCCTCATGGATTGAACTGGGATTGTTGTTTAAATGTTGTCTCTTTAATATAGAATCCATATTGTTATCTTTGATTTGAAGTAGTTTTGTGTTTTCTAAACCTACTTCGACTTTTTAATATGATTATTTTATGGGGAATAAAATGTATTGATTCTTCTTCTTTTTGCTTTTATGGAAGGATGAATCATCCTAATATGAGTCATGTTGTAATTAACTTCCTTTGCTACATAGTAAAGATAATTTTTGTATTCTAATCTAATATAATTATGAAACAATCGATGACAAGATCTTTGTCTATCTAGAAGCAATCGATAGGATAAAGTGAACCATATGTTATAATGCGGATGTTGTGGATTATATTATGCTGATTTCTTAAAAGTGAATTCATTCATTATTGTACTTCTTATCTCGTTGTTATTACTTATGCTTATTTATATGATATAATAATTGTTTCATTAAAGCATAGTTGTTTTAATGGAACAATTAGTGGAATACACTTTGTTTTAATGCTTAGTTTATTGAACTAACCCGTGCTAGAAATTTTTTCAGATGGACATTGTAAGTGAAAAAAGAAGACAAAAACTTTTATGATGCATTGGCTTATTTAGTTCTGGATCTTATGTAAATAATTTCTATTCATTCTTGAGTTGTATTGGAAAACGAAGCGATGTTCTTTTATGAACTTAATGATGATTGACATGTAGTATGTTTTAAATGCATAGTATTATAAATGTATATTTATTATCTTGAATTGAACGGTTTTGAGTTGGACTTTAATTTGTGGTGTAAATTATTTTGTACTTGTATGACATAAATAATAGTAATATCTTGGGCAAGATATTTTTATATCTTTTTATATACTATTGATGTTATCATGTAATAAGTTGTATTAAGGGGATAGTATGACCCCCCTTACTATAAGGAACTTGTTAAATTGCAAAATATGTCGTTCTTTATCTACACAACTAAATTTTAATAATGAAATATGCTTTGGACATACAATTAAAATATATGAGTAAAGAATGACAAAAAGGTTATGTTAATCCTAATATCTAACCATGTAGAGGAAGACTCTTTCTCTCTCAAAAGAATGAAAATATTAAAGGAAAACACTAGCTAAATCTAGGTGGATGACACCCTTGATTTGGAAAGCTAGGTTGCATTAAGAATTAAATGTTGATGTTTGTTGTCCTTTTTTTGGGATAACTGTTGGTATGACATGTTAATGAAAATTAATGCAAACATGAATTACTGAAGTTCTCCATATATAATCAGGCTAGTTATGGATAAAGAATTTAATGAATGTTTGAATTAGGGCTAGGCATGGTTGTTGCAATCTGAATCTTAATCCAATATTATTTATGAATTAATGAGCACTAAGGGTTTATGTACGTCGCGATGAATCGGTTCTAATAGATGTTGGCACACACCAATCGTAGGATTGTACCCTCGAGAAGTCATGGTACTTCTCGAGGATACAAGATGTTACAATTCATGTTACTATTCTAGATGACATATTCATCATTTCAGAATGTGTCCTTCACCTCACACTACTTGTTATCTAGAATGGTCTTTACTAACTACCGTCAGGTCCACTTGCCCAAGGTTTGACCCTAGCTCGGGTTAGCAAATTAATTTTTCATAGGAGGACACTCATGATGACTTAGGGTATATGGGCATACTCAACCACCTAATTCAACCAAATGTGCCAGAGTTTCTGAGTCATAGGAAGCTACTCCCTATTCCAAACATGCTACTAACTTGACCTAGAGAGAAAAATAGGTTCAAGTCCAGATGTGTGTAGATCTAGATAATAAATACATAAGGGTGTTGTCACATGCCAACTACAAGACTGTACCCTCAAGAAGTCCTCGGGAGTTCTCGAGGATATAGTGTTACAGCTTGACATGTGGCAACACCCTTATGTATTGATTATCTAGATCTACACACATCTAGACTTGAACTTATTTTTCTCTCTAGGTCAAGTTAGTAGCATATTTAGAATAGGGAGTAGCTTTCATGACTCAAGACACCTCGGTACATTTGGTTGACTTAGGTCGATCGAGTATGCCCATATACCCTAAGTCATTATGAGCATCTTCCTATAAAAATTATGTTGCTAACTTGAGCTAAGGTCAAACCTTGAGCAAGTGGACTGACGGTAGTCAATAAAGACCATTCTAGATAATAGTAGTGTGAGGTGAAGGATGCATTCTCAAATAATGAATATGTCATCTTGAATAGTAACATGAACAAGATGTTGAAAATCTTTGGCTAAATTATCGGAAGTTGTTGGTTGCATTATTCTATGTCACCCACTTTAAAGCAACATGATGTTAGATGAATATTGGTAGCAAATATTCATATAGGTTCTTTAAACATATCACTTAGTACCTGAATAGGGTAGGGGAACCGAGTATACGTAGTATATATAAAGTATTCTATACTTTAAGTCAACATGAGAGATTGGTAGCATACCAAGTTGTGGAATGAGAGATTGGTAGCATACCGAGTCATTAGAACTACATATGGTTATCTCATTATGAGAATTATTGGCATGGAATGTGTGTTCTAAATGATGCTTTATTTAGAACAGAGAACATTTTGATTCAAAAAAAAAATCCCTTGTTTCTAAAGTTTTAAAATGGGAATGTTACATATTGGTATCGAGCTTAAGGTTGTAGCTCTTGGACCTCTTGTGTCCATACTCGATGAAAATTAAATTTTATTTTTAACAAAAATGGTTAGAACAAGAGAAAATGTTGCAAATAATCCTCCACATGGGGAAGGAGCAAGAATTACATAAAAATTGATGAGATCCTTGCTTCATTGATGGAAATAAGAGATCATTTGGTCTGTACTTGAAAACAAGTAATGGGAAATGAGGAGGAAGAAGATGTTGGTAATAATAATCAGCCACCTCTAGAGGACATTGCGAATTTAGGTGTTGACAATGTGAGCATACCCGATCGCCCGAGAATAAAAAGGCTAGGCTAGCAAATGAGCTCACTTATGATATAAAAAGATAAGTCTACCCAAGTTTGATGGCACCACATTAGGAGATGGAGCTGAGAATTGGATTAGCAAAATGGAGAAATACTTTGCAATAAGGAATTTCTCAGAAGAAACAAAGGTGATATGGGGAGCATATCAACTTTCCCATGAGGCATCTTCATGGCGGGATATCTGTAAGGATGAGTTAAACATTGATTAAATCAATATCATATGGGATAAATTTAAATGTTACTTTAGGCAACGCTTGGCTGCCGTAACTTTACTATCATCAAAAAATGACTGAATTCAAGAACTTAGCTCAAGGAAAGCTAATTGTAACTGAGTATTGGGAGTGGTTTACTAAACTCCTTAAGTATGTACCTCGAAAGATCAAAATGACGAGAAGTTTAGGATTCGAAATTCATCATGGGATTGAATACATTATAGGAGGAGAGGTGGATGTTCACAACCTAACCACAATGGAAGGGGTTGTTGAAAAAGCCATAAGGCAGTAACAAAAATTTAAGGTAATTTCTTCTCATACGGAAGAAGGAAGAAAGTTCCCAACTCCTCTTCATTATTTATTACACCTAAGAAAGGACCATGAAAGAAATTTGGAATGAAAATTAAGTTTTCAGCTAATAATAATAAGAAAGTAGCAACGAATAAGACTAAGCTAGTAATGCATGAAACAACTTTGTCAAGAATAATAATAACAGACATAAGTCCTATGGAGGTCAAAATGATAATTCTAGGGCTGGAAATAAATTTGAGCCTAGAAAGGGACCTGTAGGAGGCTGTTATAACTATGGCAAAGATCATTACGTGAATCAATTCCCTTTGAAAAGGATGATCATAATCAACAAAGACAAGATAAACATTGCAGGTAGCTTACAAGCGGTCAGAAACAAGCCATGCCCATAAAGGTTTTGGGTAAGCTATTTGGCATACCTATAACTATTATTTTTGATATGGGAGCTACTTAATGTTTTATTTCTAGTTAATTAGCATCTAAACTAAAAATAAAATATGGAAACAAGGATAAAACATAGATTGTACATTATGGAGAAAGTGATGTTCATAATGTTAGTATGTATCTTTTTGGAGCATTCCTTTTTCCACAAAAGTTGATCTTTATGTTACACCCTTGGAATCTTATGATGTAATCATAGGTGTTAATTGGTTAGCTGAACATAAGGAAAAGGTGGTTTGTTTTGAAAAACATATTAGTTGTTTAGATGATCTATAGAAAACAACAAAGATTTAGGGTGTAAAACATGAGATTTATGATAGGAAATTGTTAGTCAGCAAATTAAAAAGGCCAAAAACAAAGGTTGTACCTTATATGTTGTAAAGATTATAGAAATAGCTGAAGAGAACAATGATGTCATGGAACGATATTTGGTGTTACGAAACTTCAAAGATGATGTGTTTCTCGGAAGAGTTACCAAGTCTTCCACTCAAAATTGAATTTGATTTCACAATTGAGATCAAGCCTGAACTGATCCTATTTCTAAGGCACCATATCAAATGACTACTATAGAATTTGTAGAGCTTAAGGATCAATTTCAAGAATTTTTTTCTAAAGGTTTAATTATACCAATTGTTTCACCTTGGGGAGAACTAGTCATTTTTGTGAAAAAGAAATATGGAACACTTAGATTGTGCATTGATTATTGAATGTTAAACAAAGAAACAATCAAGAATAGATACCCACTCCTAGAATTGATGATCTATTTGATCAGATGCATGGAGCATCGGTGTATTCAAAGATAGATATTCAATATGGATATCATCAATTATGGATTAAGGATAAGGACATTCATAAAACAACTTTCGGAAAAAGGTATGAACATTAGGAGTTCACGATCTTACGCTTTGGATTAACAAATGCACTTGTAGCATTTATGAATTTAATGAATAATATATTTCACGAATACTTGGAAAAATTTGTGCTCGTATTCTTGGATGACAATCTCATATATTCTAAAAGCATGGAGGAACACCATGATAATTTGAAGATAGTTTTGTAAATTTTGAGAAAAAAAGAACGTTATATGGTAAGTTAACAAAATGTTCTTTCTATGACACATAAGTGCACTATTTGGGACATGTAAAGGGTAAAAATGGAATTATCAGATCCTTCTAAAAATTTAGCTATAACCGAGCGGCCTATACCAAATAATGTACATGAAGTTAGAAGCTTCATGGGGCTTGTTGGTTACTATAGAGAATTTTTAAAAGATTTTTCTAAGGTGGCTGCACCAATAACTTCATTACGGAAAAAATATAAAAAGTTTGTTTAGTATGAGAAATGTGAATCTGCATTTAGAACTTTGAAGGAAAAGTTAACTTCATCACCTATTCTAGCTATACTAGATCCTAATGGAGACTTTATGGTAGTAACAGATGCATCTGGGGAGCATCTATGAGGTATTTTGCTACAAAATGATCATGTCATAGCTTACAAAAGTAAAAAACTAAAGTTACATGAGTTGAATTATGCTTTGCATGATTTAGAGTTTATTGCCATTGTTTATGTACTACAAGTTTGGAGGCATTACCTTCTTGGTAAACCTTTTGAATTGAAGAATGATCATCTTGGGCTGAAGTATATTTTCACTCAGCCAAATCTAAATGCAAGACAACGAAGATGGTTAGAGTTTTTGTCACAATATGATTTTGACATCAATTATATCAAAGGTAAAGAAAACATAGTGGATGGCACTCTAAGTAGTAGGAAGCACATTTATACTCTTATAAATTGAGAACTCAGTTTAAGGATGAAGTAAAAAGTGTTATGGAATCTGATTCTTACTTTCAGCAAGCAAAAACAACGCTAGCTATAGATCCAAATTATGTGAGGTATAAAGGTTTTCACTTTGACAATGAAGGAATCTTAAGATTTGAAAATAGAGTATACATACCTTCGCTAAATGATTTAAGAAATAAATTGTTAATAGAATTTCATAATTCACCTTTTTCTGGACACTCTGGTAATACAAAGATGCTTACTGATATAAAACAACAATATTTCTGAAAGGGGATGAAAAAGGATGTTATTGATTTTGTGACACATTTCTTAGAATGTCAACGTGTTAAAACTGAACATATACACCCATCCGGTTTATTGTATCCTCATAGCATACCGCAGTACAAATGGCAAGTAATAAGCATGGATTTTGTACAAGGGTTGCCTATGTCAAGAAATAAACATGATGTTATTTTAGTAGTTGTTGATAAACTAACAAAGGTAGCACATTTCATTGTTGGTAATCTGAAGGATGATTATCCTATATTAGCTAAAAGATTTGTAGATGAAATTTTTAGGTTACATGGAGTATCTGAATTAATCATATCTGATAGAGATCCTAGAATGACGTCAAGGTTTTGGAAAACACTTAATGCAGCTCTAGGAACTAAGCTAAATTTCAGTTCTATGTATCATCTAGAAACAGATGGACAGATTGAAAGAGTTAATCAAGTTTTAGAGGATATGTTACGAATGTATTGTATGGATCAACAATATAAGTGGGAAGAGTACCTTCCACTAGTTGAGTTTGCTTATAATAACACATATCACGCCTCTCTTAAGATGGCACCTTTTGAAGCATTATATGGAAGAAAATGCAGAACCCCCATTAGTTGGGACAAAATTGAGGATAGAGAGGTAATTGGACTTGAAATCCTTACGGAAATGGAACAAGTTAAAATGATTCATGAATGCTTGAAATAAGTAGTAGATAGGAAAAAGAGTTATGCTAATTTAAAGTGGGTTGACAGGAAATTTGAACTTGGTGAGAAAGTCTTTCTTCTAGTTAGACCATAAAATATCTCAATAACTTTTGGAAAGGATGGAAGTTATCACCTCGTTATATGGGACCCTTTGAGATAGTTGAAGTAATCAACCCTATAGCTTATCGTTTAGCATTACCTCCTACTTTGTCATGAATGCATGATGTTTTTCATATTTATTGCTTAATAAATATGTTTCAAATTTATCACATGTGTTAAATTGGAATTCCTTGCACATCCAAGACCCAAGAATAATCGTGGTTAAACTCATACAAGTGTTGGAAACTTGCTAGTTGCATTTAAGAAATCATGAAATAAGTCAATGTAAGGTCCAATGGGACTAGTTTAATGAAGAAAGTGTAACTTGGGAAAATCTAGAAGATATGAAAACTACTTTTCCATATTTATTTGATCAGAATTGACTATGATAACTATAAAAATTTGTGATTTTATCTTTATATGTCAATAAATCTGCCACTTTTGGGCAGAATTATATTTTTTTAAATAAAAAGCTATGTGAATGCTAATTTCGAACTTTAAATTTTGATATTGTTACAAAACATATGTCAAGTAAGTAGATAAATTGACTATCCTTAAATGCAATGATCAAAATGAGATAATCATCGGACGATGATTCTTTCTAGGAGGGAAGTATGCAACACCTTGGAAAAACTGTTATATTTCTCTTTTGCATTACAAGTGTTGGCATGTGATTTTCTTGAATGAGGTGTGTCCCCTTGATTGTTGAAAATTATGCATATTATGGATAAATCCATTCTGCTCTTGGATTCATTAGACTAAAATGATATGGCTTGCAATAATCCATTCTTCACTTTTTATAGGTGAGTTACAATCTGGTTTTAAGAGTAGCAAACTTATCTCTTTTATTGACTCATCCTTGGATCAATTCCAGTGATCCAAGGAATGTTTTAAATCTCCTTACCAGACTAAATGATAAATTGAAATTCATTAGTTTGAGAGACATAGTGGACTGAACTTTGTATGTTACAAATTCTTTGGTCTTGTATGACATGCCTTCATTCGGTTGTATGATTGTGCTTGGATATTTTGGATTGATCTCTTTAGGAAATTATTGGTGTAAACAAAATATAGTCTGCTTCATGACTACGAAGGGAATCAGAATCCTAAAACTAAAGGATTATCCTAACAGTGTCCTAGACTAGGTAAAAAGCACCTACTTCCTAGCTATGTCTACTTAATTGGATTATAATCTAACCTAAGATTCTTATTCTATTATGTTTGGATGACGTCCTAACCTAAGCTCTTGTGCTAAATGAATAAGGGAGAAAATTACTAAAGTAATGCTAGGCTATTTGACCTAAGACCTAATACTATATGGTTGGGAATTTGATCTAACCTAAGGTGGAAATCACCTATGGCAATGTTTTAAGACCTAATGTAATTATTGTTAGACTAACTTTGAGCTTTGGGAAATATATCTTAAAATATTTAAAGGGAACCTAAGGGCTTGCACAACACTATGGCGATGGTTCCAATGGCATTTAATTGATTTGATTGGGTTAATTGAAGGGAGGTATAACCAGTTTTGGAAAAGGATAGTAAAATTTACTTGAGGCATACGTGGAGGCTTCACTAAAGATGGAAATTCATGTTAAATTAGAAATGGCATTCACCAGTTTTGGGAGGCAGTGGCAAGGAGAGATAAGCGAGAGATTTGGTAGTAATTGCATTTATGGACCTCTGTTTTTGTGTGCAAATCGTCTTGGAAATAAGGGAGGCGGATTTGTGAGAGGTTGTTTGGTCTTGCATGTCTCGCAAATTTTTCTCTGCATGGAGCTATCTAGTTCTTCGAACTAGTAGTTTGACTTCTACTTTGTGGCTATTTTTGGTTTCTCTGGTCTATTTTTGATCAAGGGAATGTATATGAGGCATTGGAAGAAAATTTGTTTGGTTGTTGATCTTTCGTGGAGAAGAAAAAGAGTGGGAAGCTCGGCTGGAAGTCTCCTTTGAATTGGCAAAGGCACTATCAGGCATGATAGGATCTACCCATTAAGATTTCTTGCTTTCTTCTAAATGATTCATTAAAACAACTCTACTCTCATGAGATAAATGTTTGCATGATTTGTCTAGTTAATTAATTTCATGCTTTTATGAATCTATGCAGTTTTTAGATATAAATCCATTGCTAAATAATGTTAGCCTTTGGAAACTTTCTCTCTGTGCAAGATCAGTGTTGACATGCATGTGAAACTTGTATTTTGAAGCTTGTATTTCATTCTAAACTTGTGTTCAAGGTTGTTGTTGTTCAAGTGATATATGATGCTTGTATTTCATTCTTAACTTGTATTGAAGCTTTTTGTTGCTCGAACTTGTGTTCAAAGCTTTGTGTTTGACATTGTACTCGTATTCATTACTTGCATGTCCTGAACTAGTATTTGAGTCAAGGTGTTTGGTTCTATACTTTTGTTATGAGCTTGAGTTTTACTCGTATTCAAGGATTTGAAATGCTTTGAACTCATTAATGGATTGTCTGCTCGAAAAGTCTTGAGAGATTAATTTTTGTTTGAAGTGTTTGGTAATATATTTTGAGATCTTCTCCTTGTAGCTTCTTGTTGGATTGGTTGTGGTACTTTTGTTGTTAGAGACTGTACCACCTTCTTTGAACTTGTAAAGGTGTACGAATATGGAGGATAATCTTCTCTCCTTTACTCTGAGAAAAACTGTGTCTTGTGGAAGGCTTGACTATTTTCTTTAAAGTGTTAATATACTGGAACTGTATCTTGTTGTGGGTTTGGTTTGATATAGATTTTGTTGGGAACAGTCATTAAAAGTTTTGAGTTTTATGGTAATACAAAGTATGCACTCTCCTTCTTGTGATCAATGTTTAAAATGAATACCTTCTTTATCACAATATTTTTAGGTGGAACTTGAGAGCCTTTTTTGTGATCCCGTGTAACATCCCCATTTTAGTACATTAGAACAAGTAAATTATTATTATTATTATTTTTTGATAAATGCTTCCTAGTTCTAAATACATAATTTAGAACTCACAAATAAAAACAACCATTCTTATAACAGATAACCATATGTAGCTGTAATGACTCATAGTACCTCTGATCTATTCATTCCATGACTCGGTAATATACTTGATCTATTCATGAGTATCAAGAGTTGGCATTTTTATTTTAACACATCACTCTTGCGGTTCTCTTCCCTAATCTGGGACTCAGAATGCTATGTCTAAGGAACCTATCTGAATAATTGTTACCATTATTCATCGGCATCTCGTCCCTTAGACTAGGTGATATAGGACAATGCAATCAGTAGCTTGCAGTACTTTGGCCAAATATTTGAAACATACTCCTTATGTCTCGTACTCCTTGACAACATACTCGTCAATTTGGAATACATCCTTCACCCCATTCCTATGTTATGTAGAATGTCTTATACTAACTTCACCATCGCCTCTCCTGCCCCAAGTTATTCACTCAGGAATGGATTAGTAAAATGACAACGTTATAAGGATGCTCCCGGGGACTAGGGATACGCTGACATACTGGGTCAACCCTAGTTAACCCAGTGTGTCAAGATACCCCGAGTCTCCTGGGGCAGCCTTATAACATGACCACATTCCTAATCAGTCCCAGAGTAAAACTTGTTCGAGTTTAAGGTGTAAATCTTAACGATCAATGCGAAGGGTGTCGCCATAAGTCACCTGCATTGTTGTATCTTCGAGAAGATCCTAATCTTCTCGTGGGTACAACCCTGCAGTTGACTTGTGCCATCAACCTTCCAAAACTGCCTCGAAAAGATCTACTTAACTTTAAGGTGTTACCTACGTTGAGATAAAGTTATACTTAAAAACGCTCCTTTTTGGGTAGTCTTTTCCCATCCCCTGGTTTCTTACCTTAGAATTTCCTTTCTTATTAAGACCCATTTCACGAGAGAAATTAATAAGGCTTGAGGTTTCATTAAGGAGTTCCTTGATGTACATTAATTTAAATCAACGAAATTGGGCAGTAGCCCAAAGTCTTCTCATAAGGTTGCTAACCATACTCTTTAGGGTTTATATCAGTTCTCAAAACTGAAATATATCTTACCTATTAGTATTAAGATATAGTGAATTAAAATCAAATAATACGCTGTCTTGACTTTGTTCAAGGTTAGGGAGTGATAAATTACTCTTCTCGTTCAGCTTCCTGTTAAGGTTTATTTTACCCTTAGCTACTCGAAAGACAGTGAACTAATTCCATATTAGCTTTAGATAGAACATAACAAAACTACTAATATTTTCAAGAATTCAATCACATAATCCTTGCAATGTTTATTTAGAAAATCCCAAATATCTCCATGGTATACTATAGTAAAAATGCACTTAAAATCATTCGAACCGAAGAAGATCAATCCATCAAGATACGAAGGCAAACACATAAGTAACAAATACCTCATTACATTAATTTCTAAGCTAATCAAATACAATCAATGCCTTCAGCATATTTGATACAATACTTGGCAGCAAAAGAACATCTTTCTTCAAGTAGTACATTCAGAGAATCAAGTTGGATTTCATCATAAAACCAAATTAAACAATCTGAACATCATATCAGATCTGCGTGCCTTTACCACATACGGCAATTATCTGCCAAAATTGTCAACATGAGTCAATTTGATGAACTGAGCATGATAAGCACTAATTCTTAAAACAATTACAATCCACCAATTGTTTTCATTAAACAACCTATTTAAATGAAATCATTTCACCAAACATGTAAACATAATTCAGACTATGCTCTTTTGTAATTCAAACATGACTATAAATGCGTAACTCATAAATATTGGTGACCAAGAAGAACAAATGTATCCAAAACAACTATCCATCTAAATCCCAAGGACAATGAACATCCAACAGAGACCATTACATTCAACAAAAAATGAATAGCCTAACAATTCATGAATCCATCAGTATGTTTTAACATTTCCTACAGTTAAATATAAACATATCAACATATACTTTACAGCAGAAGAGAAAGAAACCGAGCCATTTAGATTTCCCTGCCAATCATGCTCATGACTGTACCATCCTCTCAAGAGCAATGCATTCACATTATACGCCTGCGACTAAGCCAGTCGAGACCGCAGGAAGAACTACAGTTCGTCAAAATTCAAATATAAAAATTACCTGTAGCTTACTGAGCAATACAATAGCCCTCATGGCAAGGCAGTAATAAATAATCCAACAAATAGACTCAACATAGCTTTCCATATTATTCGACAAATGAGAAAATATCCAACGCCATCGCTTGTCAAGGCACAGCTAGTAACTCTTTATCTCAGTCAAGCACAAGACTAGATAACATTAAAATAGAAGACGTAATCATGCACAAACACAACAACAATCCCACTGAGTCGAAACACTCAGCAACATACAGCTCAATCTAATCCCTACTATAACACAGCAAGGACTTAAATCAAAAGCCAAAATAAAAAAGAATAACCTCTTTATCACAGTCAAACAAGAGGCTAGATAACATTAAAACAAATGATGTTTCCATATGCATATATAGTGACATTCACACTGAATCTAACACAAACATGCACAGCTTCATTTAACTGAAACAAATCCTTACGATAATACAACCATGACTTATATTGGAAGCCGTTTTCAAGAAAAATAAACACAACAAGGTCTTCACAGAAGCTGAAATTCCATATCAGTATTTTCCTCAAAGTTTCATCCTAAGCCAAGCTACTACGGAATACAACAGGGTCTCAAACCGAGTAAAATTTGTAAAGAAAACCCTTCCTTTAATTTCCACAGAAGCGAACAGAAAGGAACATAAGAATGTTCAGAAGGAGTCTAAACGATATGCATGCACAACGAGGGTTTAAATCGAGAATCGAGCCAACTCACAACATATCGAGATCTCCAACAAATCACAAACAACTAATGCTCATAAACAAGGCTTAGATTGAAGTTGATTTCATGCGACAATAATTCAAGAATCCCAATAGTATTCCCAGCAAAACTTCTACAGAAGTCGTAATTCAAGATACATATCAAGGACTCCAACTGAATCAATATCTTAAGTAATCTCAACTAAACATCAGCATTCGAAACTAAGCTTAAGCAGAAGACGAAACATACGAAACATAAAAAGAACTCCAACTGAGTTTGTACCAACGATATTCACTGCTAAGCAATAGTATTCATAACAAAGCAACAGAAGTCATAATACCAGTTACTTTTCAAGGACTCCAACTGAGTCTAAACTAACAAGTATTCACATTCATGGCTTCTACAGAAGTCCAAAATATACGAAACATTCCAAGGACTCCACAGAGTCATTTTCGAAGATATTCCTTGCAAACTTTCAATGGATTATATCCCAAAAATTGCAACATACGGAGGACTTCTACAAAAGTCGCATTCAAGTAGTATAAACACAACGCAAGTTATCCAACCAGAAGTAACTTAAAGTATTATAGCAAGATCCAACAAGATTCAGAAACTATAAAAGTACAACTGGTCTCAAACGAAGTGAAACCACAAGGAAGATTAAATACAGAAACTATTCCTTCAAGGTCTTCTAAAATTCTGAGATTCCTAATTTCACAGGAAAAGAAGAACCAAAACAATGCTTCCAACCAACTGAATTGAAACCACTTGAACAGAGTTGTTTTAATGAAAGCATTTGAAGTAAAGCAAGATTTTTAAAAGTCAGGGCCTATCATGCCTGGTAATGTCGCTTAAAAATCTGAAGAAGACCTCTGAATGAGCTCGAGCCTTCTCCTCTTCTTCCACGTTAGATTCAACAACAATAATTTGTTATTTCCATGCCTTATAAACTTTCCTTGACAGAGAAAAGAGCTAGTTATTCTCATAGTTTCCATGCAACACCAAGTAGACTGGTTCGAAGAACCAGTGATCAAACAGAGAGAAAACCGGAGCGCATGGAAAACCAAACAAACAACCAGTTTTCCATTTTGCATGCCTTCCCGAGTGATCCGTGCTCGGAAATCGAGTTCCTTAATTGCATTAACTCTAAAGTTCCCGCTCAAACTCCATTGCCACCGACCGCCATAGTTGGTGATGGACAAAAACAAACCAAAGACCATTTCCAAATTTGGTGACTCTGCCACGTCGGTCTCAATGGCCATTTGAAATCTCTGCTAAATCCTTTGTCCTTCATGCTTATCCCCTTCATTTAATGCTATAGAAACTACCGCCCATGGCTCGCACCCCTTCATAGGTCCCCTTCCTCCACTAACATTAGTTAGGTTAGAAACATAGGTTAGATCATAAGGTGATACTTAGTCTAACTTCCTTAGTGCTAGGTCGCTAACCTTAGGAACATTTAGCTTATAGCTTAGGGCTAGGTTAGATTAACACTAATCCAACCCATAGGTTATTAACCTTAATAAATCCAGTCTAGGTCTAACAATTAGAATCGTTCAGTATAAGAACCAACAAATATACATTCACGAAAAGGATTCTTTCTAGCACTGATAATAAGCTAGTAGTATAAATGTATCTGAATTTATTACCTGGCTCAAGATCAAGACCTTCCTGATATTACGATATCGGGAACCAATTCATTTAACAAGATCAGCCTGAGTTAACTCCTGAATTGCTCATTCCACACATTCCGAAATCAGATTAAACTCAGGTGCAAAAATGAAAGAAATAAAAGAGTCCAAGCATATCCTGGCTCAGTCAAAGATCTTCAAATGCAAAGAAGATACAATCTATATCAAGCATGACTTCACAATCAAAGGAACACATCCGTTTATAGAAGAAATCATATATCAAGACTTGAATGCCCAGGAGGAAGTAACAATAGTTCAGGGTGTTACATCCTATTTTAGTCACGTTGGAGGTTAGATTGGGACATTACTTAACTTAAACATATATCACTTTTCTTACTCTCTCTAGATCCATTGAATTGATTTTTGGGTTTTAGTAGAAAGATGAGTTTAATACCTAGTGTACTTGAATTTTGTATGAAAGGATACATTATGTCTGGTTTAGATTGTTTTGTATAACTATTCTTAATTAGATCACGAACTACTTGCTCTTTTGTATTGAGCTGTTGAAGCTTTGTAAATGGGATTACAATTTTTACTAAGTTTGTGAGTTTTATTGAATCTTGTTTATCTTATATTGTTTTGGGTTTTCTATTCCTTGATGATTCATCGAATGAATCTCTATGTCTTTTAAAGAGAAAGGAATATTTTCTCTTGTCGATAATATACTATTTTTGGGACTGTACTGGGTATTCCTTTCTGGGAAATGAATTCAAACTTGTGTTTAATGAATTAGAATATATAAACTAGGTTGTATTGATTAGTAAGGGAAACTAGAAGTGTGCTTTCTTTAAACTATTAGTTTGGTTTTGTGTTCTCTCTTAAGAAATAGCTAATGAACTTCTAATTTTGAAATAGAAATGGTAATTCATTTGATAGTAAAAATGAAATTAATTGTAGATTTGGACCCTTTTCTATTTGACATCCTTTTACTTTTGTAAAGATGAGTTCACTTGATGGAACTTCTCAAAATTTTGATTATCTTCTTGGTACAGTAGAGTGGTTGTTCTCTTAGGTCTTCTCGACTTCTTGGGTTTGGATATTTGTTCTTCTGTCTTGTAGGAAATAGTGGGAAACCACTTTTCTAAGATAGGAATTTATTTGTGGATTGTTAGTCTACTTGTACTAATCATTTGTTGTAATGATGTGGAAAGAGAATAGCTGAGTCGATCTATTGAAAATAAAATAATAACATGCTTAGACCGATTGCTTTGTTTGACTGAGTCATACTTCATTTGGATTTGATATTGGAAGGTTTTCTCTTTTTGCACTCTTTCTTATTATGAACCCTTTTTGGATGGACATAAGAAGAAATTAACCCTGTGTGAGTCTAGCTTTGATTGTGGAATGCCCGGTTTTAGATCTTTGAATGATATCTTCTAACATGTGGAAGTTAGTAAGACTTGCAGTTAGATTGTGTTGATTCTCTATTCCTTCATGGATTGAACTGGGATTCTTGTTTAAATGTTGTCTCTTTAATATAGAATCCATATTGTTATCTTTGATCTAAAGCAGTTTTGTGTGTTCTGAACCTGCTTCTGACTTTAAGATGATTAGTGTATGGGGAATAGAATGTATTGATTCTTCTTATTTTTTCTTATATGGAAGGATGAATCATCCTAATATGAGCTATGCTGTAATTAACTTCTTTTTCTACATAGTAAAGATAATTTTTGTATTCTAATATGATAGAATTATGAAACAATTGGATGACAAGATCAGTTGTTTATCTAGAAGCAATTGATAGGATAAATTAAACCATATGTTATAATGCGATGTTGTTGCGGATTATATTATGATCTTTTCTTAAAAGTGAATTCAGATTCATTATTGTACTTATTTGGTTGTTATTACTTATGTTTATTTATATGATATATTAATTGTTTCATTAAAGCATAGTAATTTTAATGGAACAATTAGTGGAATACATTTTGTTTTAATGCTTAGTGTTTATCTTACTCGGTTCATTGAATCGACCCCTGCTAGAAAGTTTTGTAGATGGACATCGTAAGTGATAAAAGAAGGCAAAAAAATTATGATGCATTGGCTTATTTAGTTCTGGATCTTATGTAAAGAATTTCGATTCATTCTTGAGTTGTATTGGAAAAGAGAAGTGATGTTCTCTTATGAACTTAATGATGATTGACATGCAGTATGTTTGTAATGCATAGTCTTGTAAATGTATATTTATCATCTTGAATTGAAAGGTTTGAGTTGGACTTCAATTTGTGGTGTGAATTCTTTTGTACTTGTATGATGGAATAGTAGTGATATCTTGGTGGTATTCTTTATATCTGTATTGTATACTATTGTTGATATCATGTAATAAGTTGTATTAAGGGGATAGTATGATCCCCCTTATTATAATGAAACTTGTTAAATTACAAAAGATGTCATTCTTTATCTACACAACTAAAGTTTAATAATGAAATATGATTTGGACATATAATTAAACTATATGAGTAAAGAATGATAAAAAGGATATGTTAATCCTAACATCTAACCATGTAGAGGAAGACTCTTCCTCTCTCAAAAGAATGAAAATATTAAAGCAAAATAGTAGCTAAATCTAGGTGGATGACACCCTTGATTTGGAAAGCTAGGTTGCATTAAGAATTAAATGTTGATCTTTGTTGTCCCTTTTTGGGATAATCTGTTGGTATGCCACATTAATGAACATTAATGCAAACATGAATTAATGAAGTTCTCCATATCCAATCAAAGCTAGTTATGGATAAAGAACTTAATGAACGTTGGAATTAGGGTTAGGCATGGTTGCTGAAATTTGAATCTTAATCCAATGTTATTTATGAATTAATGACCACCAAGGGGTTATGTGCGTCGTGATGAATCAGTTCTAATAGATGTTGGCGCACGCCAACTATAGGACTATACCCTTGAGATGTCCTAGGAATTATCAAAGATACAATGTTTGCGATTGACATGTGGCAACACCATTCCGTATTGTTCATCTATATCTACACACATCCGGACTTGAACTTAGTTTTCTCTCTAGGTCAAATTAATAGCATGATTGGAATAGGGGTAACTTTATTTGACTTAGGGTACCTTGGCACATTCGAAATCGACTTAGGTTGGTCAAGTATTCCTATATACCCTAAGTCATCGTGAGCATCTTCCTATAACAAATTATGTTTCTAACCCGAGCTAGGGTCAAACCTTGGGCAAGTGGACTAACGATATTTAGTAAATACCATTGTAGATAACAATAGAGTGAGGTGAAGGACATATTCTGAAATGATGAATATGTCATCTAGGAATAGTAACATGAACAATATGTTGAAAATATTTGGCTAAAGTATCGCAAGTTGTTGGTTGCATTGTCCTATGTCACCTAGTTTAAAGCAATGTGATGTCAGATGAATATTGGTAACAAATATTCACATAGGTTCTTTAAACAGATCACTCAGTACTGAAATATGGTAGGAGAACCAAGTATACATAGTATACATAAATTATTCTATATTTTAAGTCGCATGAGAGATCGGTAGCATACCGACTCATGGAATGAGAGATCGATGAGCATACCGAGTCATTACAAATGACTACATATGGTTATCTATTATGTGATTTATTGGCATGGAATGTGTGTTCTAAATGATTTTTATTTAGAATAGAGAACATTATGATTTAAAAAAATCCCTTGTTTATAAAGTCTTAAAATGGAAATGTTTCATAAACTTCATTTTGCGTGCTACCATTCATGCCCACGTCCCATTTTATCATTCTGACACCCCTTAAACCATACCTACAAACCCAACCTACCCCTACATTGCTTTTTTGTGTCTTAGGAGTTTTTTTACATATACCTTGGCCTTACCCATGTCGTTACCTATATACCTTGACCTGAACCACTTTTTGTGACCTTTGACCCTCCGTGCTTGTTGTACCTTGCGACATGGTTACCCATGTTGTTCGGCCTACCGACCTTACATTGCCTATTGTCATGTTATTTATCCTGACCTTACCTTTGGTGTACAGAACATCCCTAAGTGTTCCTGCACCTGACCTCTATTATGTTTCCACACCATATCCTATACCTTGGATATCAAAACCACTTCAACCCTTTTTGGATATACCTATTGACATTAGTCGACATAAAGATTGACAACTTCTCAACCTGGTACCATGTTGTAGTTTCAAATGTGTGTGTATGTTCAACTGCCACTACCTTTGACCCTGACCCATTTACCTGTTTACCCTATTTGACCTTTTCCCTTTACCTAATGTGCCTGCTAATCTTCATTTTCCCACCTCCTCATTTTATCAAACCACTCACTTGCTTTCATCTCTCACCTCCTTTGTTCATAGTTTGAGGGGGGTTACCTTCACCCATGCTTGAGGCAACACCACCCTCACTTACACTCGACACAACCATTTCATATTTTTTTCAATGTCGTTTACCAATACAAGACACATGATAAAAAAGGGAAAAATGTAGACACCAAAATTGGGTCACACTCCCCTTGGTCCCCTTTCAAATAACCAACTCAAACACATTCACCTAGCCATGAATCTTATACCCTACATTAACATTAATTTAATTATGTACAATTAAATTAATATCCATCCTCACCCCATTATTAATTTAATTTAATTAATGGACACCTCACCTAGACAACTCACCATAGACCTATTCATAGCATATTTCCATAAATGAATAAGACTTGGTTGAACCCTAAAAATCAAGGCCTATTATTCCTCTAACCACCTTCCCGCTCATAAAAATGAATGTCCATTTCAATCCATGGATAAAGGAATGAACTTGTCCCAAATGATACAAGATCTACCATTTTTAGTAAACCTAAGGAATCCCACCTTAACCGATGTCGGTCATCCCAAACGATGCCGCTCTACCAAGAACCATCATCGGTTACCATTTTATTCACCTTGGAAACCTTGCTTTTAGGTTGGAATATTCTAAGCTCAAGGAGATGATAAGAGAGCTGCATATAAGTAGAATCGATCCTATTCATACCTACGAGATATCCATATCTAGCACTAGGTGTTTCACCCGATTCTTAGAGAATTTCTTTTAATATTG
This sequence comes from Taxus wallichiana var. yunnanensis, assembly GCA_018340775.1. Classification (NCBI taxonomy): domain Eukaryota; kingdom Viridiplantae; phylum Streptophyta; class Pinopsida; order Cupressales; family Taxaceae; genus Taxus; species Taxus wallichiana. The sequence goes on along the minus strand of CM031242.1, from coordinate 272,472,786 downwards.
ATGAAACAAATAAGGGTAAATGGGTAAGAGGATTACTGTTAAAGTTGGTTGAAGGTTGTTACGCGCATATGACTTCTTGATCCCACTGATCATGAGAGCTTCCTTTTGGCTAGGAGAAACTACAAATGAACAACAAGACCACCAAAAGGGATAAAATATCATGACAATGGACTTCCTAACATGTGCTAGTTTCAAGAAGTGTGATACTCCATAGAAGGCTATCAATCCACCGTTTAAAACAACTCAATGTTAATAATAAATGAAATCCTACTACGATTAAAATTATTTAGGTATCTCATTCGATTACATAAGAAAATTCATTCACAACAGTGCTAAGCTATGATTGAATTTGAAGGGCGGGGTCTCTCTGTCGAGTATCTTGTGCTTGGTTAGGGTCTAGTTTTAGGCCATTTTGGGTATTTGGTCGGGAATTTAGGCTCTGTTCTTGGTTTGAGGGTAAAACACAAAGACCGACGCGTCGATCGAGTGTAACGGATGACGGTTCGGGGTGGACCGATGATGGTCATGGGTAAATCGCATCGGTATAGTTGGGTGGCCCAGAAACTTATTAAAATATTGATGTTGGGACAGATCTGAGGCTAAATGAAAATGGATATGGTAATAAAAAGGTATGTGGAGATCTTAGATATACTCATAGGTATTTAAAAGATTAGGTATGGGTACTTTAGTGGTGTGGGTGAAGGAATAATCAAACTTGCATGAAGGTAAATGGTGGGAGAATGGGGGTGCAAGTAGAAACTGATAATAGAAGTAATAGAACCTACTAAAATGAAAATGGATGAATGTTGGTTAACAAAATACTTATTGTTATATGAGTTTGATGGATGGATGGAAATGGTAGTTGATAAGATGGATGGAATTTGATGTGGTGATGGTGCTTCCTAGATGCTTTTGTGAATGCAAATGGCTCTGTGATCACTTCGATCTTTGGTGTGGATGTTCATATGGGTGTGTGAATGTTGGTTCTGCTTGTATGCAACTCTGGTTTCGTCTCTTACTTTCTGAATGTGCCAACCTCGAAATAGGGATGTTTTGGGGAATAAATGGTAATCGAGGATGTTTCCAAGTTAATTGGTGGCGGTTTAGGGTGGTGACGTCGGTTATGGCAGGATTTTCTAGGTTTAATAAAAATGGGTAGATCCACTTGATTTCTTGGATCTTGTTCATTTTTTCCCATGGATTATAATGGAAGCTTCTTTTCTAACAGGTGGGAATGTGGTTAGAGGAAATGTAGGCTTTGATTTTTAGGGTTTAGGTAGGTCTTAGTTAGTTATGACAACATACTAAGAATAGATTTGGGGTGAGGTGGCTAGGTGAGGTGTATAGGTGAGGTGGTGGTGTGAGAATTATCTTAATTAGGATAATTAAATAATAAATATCATGAGATCATGGGTTAATTTAATTAAATTAATATTAGTGTGAGGTGTAAGGGGCCATGGTTAGGTGAGTGTGTTCAAGGTGATTATTTAACAAGGGACCAAAGGGAGTGTGACCTAATTATGGTGTCTACATTTAACTCCTTTTTGTTGCGTAGCTTGTATTGATAAGAGACACTAACAAAAATAAGGTGTGGTAGCCCCATGTGTGGGTGAAGGTGATCCCCTTCAAAATAGGAATTGATGAGGTAGAAGGTATAATCGGTGAGTGGTTTCGTAAAGGTAAATGTGATGAAAATTATGGTGGGAAACGGGGTAAATGGGTGAAAGGTCCAATCGGGTAATCAAGTTAATGAATCAAGGTCAAAGCTAGTAATAGTCAAACACACACACAAGTATAAATTACGACACGATGCCAAGTTGAAGAGCAGTAAACTCTACATCATCTAAGGTCGATAGGTTTATCTAAACAAGGTCGAGGTGATTACGGTATCCAAGGTATAGGATATGGTTAGGAAACACATTGCAAGTCGGTGCATGAATGTTTCGGTAGGTTCCGTGGTCAAGATAAACGGTCATGAAAAAGGTAAGGTAAGGTCATTATATCAAACAACACAGGTAATGAGGTGTTGCGAAGGTATAATGAGCACATGAGGTCACAGTCACTAGCAATGTTCTAGGTCCAAGTAGCTAGGTCACGACATAGGTGGGGACGAAGTAGGGGTAAAATAATGATTCCCCAAATGATGAAGATGGTAGGTGGTAAATGGGGAGGTCAAGAGGGTAAAGGGAAATTTCCAAGTCAGGTGTGGGTGAGGTAAAAAGGATTCGAGTCGAGAAAATTAGGGGTAATGGGTAGTAATAAGACTAAGAAGGATAACTGAAAATGGTTATAATGAATTGATGTTGATCACCATGGACCGATCATGGTAGGCTAGGGCACAGGCCTGATGTCCTGTCGAGGTCAAACCATCCACGGTAGGCAAGGGCATAGGACCAATGTCATTGACCTCAACCAATGTCAGTCGAGGTCAAACTGTCCATGGTAGGTAAAACCATCACTGGTCAAGTTGGGTAGGCTATAAAAAGAAAAAGTGCCTCGTTTTTAAAATCATTTATCATTTACCAAAGTGGAGAAAATGACAAGAGAGTAAGAACAAGGTTAAAAGTTACCAAACAACATGGAGAGCTGAGTTGGCAAGCCACAGAGTGAGTGATCGTTGGTCGATAGGCGGGTTTTGAGTGTGTAGGGATTGGATTGGATTAAGCCAACAGATGATCGGTGATGGCAGAGGTAGGAGAGGGGATCGGGTGGACTGTGTATTGGCCTAAAGTGCCACCATACAGATGGTAATGCAACGAGGTAAGAGGCTAATCCGATTATTTTGTTTGTTATGTGTAGGTGGAGGGTAGGAATTGGGTAGGAGGGAAAACAAGGTTTGTTTTGGGGAAACTTTTAAAATTTGAATGTGGGGGTTTAATGAGAAAAGGGGAACAAGGGAAGGTGGATTTAGGTAAGAGGTGGGAATAGGTAATTGGGTAGGTATTGGTAGGAGAAATGTGTCGAAAGGAGGAATGTGGGAGAAAAATGGGAGGGTGTCGTGGGTTTGTCTCCGCAACAATGACCAAAGTCGGTTTTCTCTTAGCCGGTGTCAGTGGGTCGGGACCGGTATCGGTCACATATGTGATGACTAATGCCAATTAGCTTTTTTCTGGCCGAGACCAATTAACGAGATAAAATGGCAAACCCTCAAGGAGCTAAAATAGATGGGTTACAAACATATAGTTATGGGTATGGGTAGGTGAGTGAATAAGGAAGATCGGTGAGAGGGGCATAATGAAAATAGGTGAGGGTTTGAATCGGGAGTAGATAGGGGTGTTGATTTAGGGCATAACTATAGGTTAAAGGTTGATTTAGTTAGGGTAAGTGATATAGCGTGGGTGGCAAGGTTACATGCAGGTGTGATCAAGTTTGATTGATATGATTGGTTGTATGTAGGCCAGGGACCAGCTGCAGATGAGGGATAGAGTACCTCCCTTACTCATAGAGATATGGGGAGATGACATGTGAGGAGTGGATCCATGATACAGATGTGGGTCTAATTAGTTGCGAGATGCTACCGACATGTAGTCTGTGATACAAGTTTGATGGTTTCCCTCATCGATAGATGGGATTCAACAACCAATACATTCCATTTGTCGACGGGTGAGATCACAATCACCCTAGAGGATGTTTATAGGATCCTACAACTTCCTATAGTAGGTACATAGGTGTACTTGATCTCCTTAGAGGCATCTGAGGAGTTATTGTTACCAGTGTTTAGAGAGGGGATGGCATTGTTAGGATTCCAGAGTGCCAACATGAACTACGGGTGATATACCGAGCACCGCCCGATGAGATGAGGCTGGTAGTGCTTTTGATGGAGGTTGTTTACTATGTTGCGGTCTTAGACGTAGAGGGTGGGAGATTCCCATGGTCACTGATGGGGGTCCTACATGACATGGTGGAGAGTAGGACTCAGTTTGCACGAGGCTTGCATTCTTGGTACAGCTATATAGGGAGCCAGGGCATATAGCGACTATGGTAGTTCATGTTATGCTGCACATTCTTGTTACATTGTTGGGCCTATGAGCACACTATGTGTGTGTCGCAGCTGATTGGTATGCCCCAAGCCAATGCATTCGAGCCAAGTTTTGTTCGAGTGGGCTACAGGCAATGGGTGCCGGTTATGGGAGAGCGCCGAGCGGCTAGAGTGACACATGATGTAGCCTATTATAGGTGATTACTTGGAGGGATTTTCCCATGTGGACATTATTTCAAGGCCATATGTAGGTAATCCTTCATACCAGCAGAGATGGTGGCGAGCTAGATGGGCTACATAGGTACGAGATGGATAGAGGGGCGATAGGCTAGGGAGTATGAAATGATAAACGTGGGTGGTTCGGATGGCGGTTTGGGTTTCCACATGATTTACCCCCACCCTTCCCTTAGTATAGGAATGATGATTTAGAGAGGCCTATGTCTCCACCATGACCTACAATTCCGACCAAGAAGGAGGAGTAGCCGATTGATTGAAAGATAGATGATGTTGGGGTGATAGATAGGTACAAGCAGTGGTGGGATACATATCTACGAGTAGTACCGCTGAGGCTAGGGCATCCAAATTTGGTTATTGTCATAGTGTAGAGAGATGCCCTACAGGGGCAGGTGGCTACCCTGGTGACCTAGTTGGGCATAGTACATGGACATCTAGTAAGGGCCGAGGCACATGTTGCGACCTTACATGCAAAGGTGGCTACTTTTTAGGCACAAGGAGTACAAGTACTAGCACCCACACCGGAGGGAGAGGGAGAGGGTGGAGATGAAGATGGGGTGCGAACACCCACACTATAGGTGTAGGTGAAAGGTTTATAGGGCTAGTTGGCCATGGTGCATGGGCGAGATTACAAGTTTGTAGGGCCGATTAGCGGCTCTTCGAGCCTAGGTATAGGTGTAGGCTTTGGGGCTAATGAAACCACCACAGGGGTAGGGACAGGGTCCCATTATTCATGTAGGAGTAGGGTAGGGTTAGAGGTTGATGGCACCACCATGGATAGTACACGATACTAGATTGAGAGATGTCATGGGTGAGGTGAGATACTACCAAGATCATTTGATGGCAGTGGGGATATATGTATTAGCATATGCCGAGTATAGAGCATAATAGGCCTTGGCCGAGTAGAGCATATCCCACACACATAGTTAGGAGAGTACAGGGGGCCAGTGAGGCTAGGGGGTAGTTTATGGTGAGGCAACTAGTGCACGGAGACCAGCTCTAAAGGCAGGACCATCGGGGGCTAGACTAGGGCGAGGTGGAGGGAGGTCATCCAGATGTTAGGCTAGAGGAGCGTGGCAAGAGACATATGAGAGAATTTTGTACATCATATGGGGCAATGATTGATCCCCATACATGATTATTTTATTTGTGACATCATATTTTTGACATATATATCGACCTACGTGCCAAATAAAGTGAGGATGTATAGGAGAGGTTTTGAGATTTTGTTATATATACCTACCTGCATGTTGAAGATATTTGAGAGTCATGTATATGGATACACATGTTTGTATGATTTATTATTTATAGAGATGATGGTGATTATGGCATGATGTGAATATAGATGTGTTTAAATTTTCATTATTTGATGTGTATATGTGACGGAAACTAAATAGTGTAGGCATGATAGAGCTAGGTCATAAGCATGGATTGAGTCGGGTTATGGTTTAGGCATGGATGGAGTCAGGTCATAGGCATGGATTGAGTTAGGTCATAGGCATGGATTGAGTCAAGTCATAGGCATGGATTGAGTCAGGTTGTGGTTTACGTATGGTTGAGTTGGGATTGGTTGAGGTTGTAATTCAATAATTTGTGTAATTAATGATGATATGGGTCACGTTGAGATGCTTTATAGTAACATACGTGATAATGGTATAGAAATGGTAGACATAATGAATGCATGAGTGATGATGGTAAATATGTGAAGCAATTTTTGTTGGTCTGGTTTAATTTCCAATTATTGATATAAAAAGGGAACTAACTAGGGTAGAATGTCATTAGGAAAAGGGAAAAGGGGAATTGGTTATGGTAGATAGTGGCCGAGCTAACCTTTAAGGGCTCCATGCCCTTAGAGTGTTACCTACATAGTCCCAACAAAAAGGGACATTAGGGTGACGTAGTTCTCCCATAAGCTAGGGAAAATATAAGGAGGTATGAGAATGGGTTGGTAGGTTATAGACATGATTGATTCTAGGTATTTTAGTTATGGTTGAATCTGTGGGCAAATAGGCATGGGTGATATTAAGTTGGTTTTTGTGAAAGAGGAAAATTTCCCGAGAGATAAGCACTTGAGGACCTAGTCCTGTATAGGATGATCAATATATAATGAAGAAGTTAAAATATAAGAGGAGGCAATAAATCCACCTGATTGGTAAGGATCATAATGGGTGGGTCATACCTTAGATAGGATGATGAACGTAAGACCCTAAAGACATTGCATGATTGATTATTCTAAAGGTGAATAGTAGTCACATGATCACCAAATGTCACGGTTCCAACAAGTCCCTTGAGGCGGTAGGAAATGAAGATGTGAATGGTGAGAAGGTGAAAAGTGGTTAGTTTATATGGTGTGAGGGAGCATGCCTTTTGGCAAGAGATCCAAGATCACAATAAACAAGTCCATGACAAAAAAGGTTTCTATTTTGACTTATATTTGAGATAGACTGATCGATGCGGGAAGTCTATATGGGATGAGAAAATTAACTCCTTGAGGTCTTTGTGAAGATGATTGATGCGAGAAGCTTCATATTCTCTCTTTTTTTTAAAGTAGTCTTTACATAGCATTCCTTCAAGGGAGTAGTCTATTTATAGTGGCGATGTAGAGAGAAAGATGTCCTTTTGAGGGAGTCATATTTTTATTGGAAGTTTGACTCAAGGAGTTAGATCCCATCTGAGGGATTTTAATTCATGGACAATACTAAGGTGAAGAATCAAATTCTTGTTCAGAAAGCAAGGTGAAATGACCATGGGATCTGATATGAAAGTAGAGGAAAAGAATCCATGAGAATCATGCCATGTGCAGAGCCATGGTACACATATTTAAGAGAGGGTAAAAGAGTGACAAGTATGCACATGATTCTTATTTAATCATTAGGGATGACATAGTGAAAGGAGGGAAGTGAATAGCACTCAAGGGACGAGCATGAAAAGAGGCGAGAAGGTGAGGTAGGACTAAAAGTCAATAGTAGAATGGTCGAAGATGTAAGGAATTAAGGGGTTCAAGTTTAGGTTTACCATTAAGTGAAGATAAAGGAAATGCACCTGATCTATAGGTATGAGTCACGATGTATGGTCCAAGCCAATTAGGAGTAAATTTTCCCCATTTACTTTTTTCTTCTTTGGTTACATGTTGATTTTCCTTCAGGACAAGGTCACCGACTTGGAAGATTCATTCATGGACATGTTTGTCATAGGCACGTTTGATATGTTTTTGGTAAAATTGAAGATGGTCAAGAGCATTAAGATGGAATTTTTCTAATAACTCAAGTTGTGCTAAACAGTCCTGGAAAAAGTCATCATCATTGAGCATTTCATGGAGAGAAATGAGAAGTGATGGATTCTATACTTTGAGAGGTAGAATAGCCTCTATACCGTAGACCAGAGAAAAAGGTGTGGCAGGAGTGGAAGTGAGATTACTAGTACTATATGCCCATAAGTTGAAAGGAATGTGCATATGCGAGTCCTTCTTAGTATCTTTAACCACTTTCATGAGAATTTTTTCGGTGTTTTATTAGTGGATTCGGCTTGGTCATTGGTTTGTGGGTAATATGGTGATGACAAACTTACTTGAATACCCAAGGCATCGCAAAGTTTTTGCAAGGTTTTATTTTTGAATTTTTTTCCGTTATCGGTGATGAGGCGATGGGACACCAAAGCCATAAATTATGTGATGATTTATGAACTCACATATTTTTTCATCTTTCGTGGAGATGAGCGGTGTGGCTTTAACCCATTTGGTGTAATATTCGGTAGCGGTGATGATCTATTGATGTCACTAGGAAAAATGGGGGTTTATTTCTCTAACAAGATCTAAACCCCATTGAAAGAAGGGCCAAAGGTCATGGGTGACTGTAAGGCATGACTTGGCTATATGATGAAGATTAGCATGTTGTTGGAATTTTACACAACACTTAACATAGTCGCAAAAATCATGGTTAAGGGTCAGCCCGTAATAACCTAGGTGAAGAATACACTTAGTAACAATAAGGCCACTTAAGTGACCTCCACATATGCCATCATGAACTTCCTTAATGATATAGGTAATTTCAGAACTCGTAAGGCACCGTAAGAGAATACCATCAAAGTCACACTTATAGAGGAGGCCACCCATGATGATGTAACGAGAGAACCTTTTAAGAAAGGTACATTTTCCATTACGAGTGATTTTGGGAGGCAAGATGGAGAGGGAAATATAGTCCGAGTATTGTGTTAGTGCAAATCTACAAAGACCCCCTAAATGATGTCTAAATCTGCAGATTCGAATTGGGTCATTTAGTGTGATTGCACAACATTGAATTTTCTCCAAGGTGTGGGACCTTATAGGTGAGAAAATTCTCCAGAGAAAGTTAGTTCTTACTCCTCTGTCTAGGTGTATACATGAATTTTGTAGAGGTTTAATACTAGACCCTACTCTAAATTCCAAGGAGACAGAGATAAAGGATGTAAAAAAGAAAAAAAAACTAAGTAAAAATGGTGATACACCAAAGGAGTGATAAACTTATGTCTTGAAAATAAACAAAAATTATAGAGGTGTAACACCAAACATGCACAAATTTCTAGAATGTAATGAAAGACTAGAAAACAATAATATATGCATGAGAGGATTGAAAAAAATCATTCACAAAACATGCATTACTATTCCCAAATTTGATACAATGCATTACATTGCTAGAAAGGTAAAAAACATGTCACAGGTTCCATGGAAGGTCGAAACTCCTGAAATTCACGTTCCAAGAGGAAGAGGGGAGTCTTCAAGAACAAAACATACAACCCTTTACAAATGAGCCAAATCGCTTTTAATCGCGAAGTAGAAGAAGGGAAATCAAAAACATGGGAAAAAAAGATTTATAAGTTGAACTACCAATCAAATCCCTTCAATTTCTCATGCAAGGTTATGGTCTTCATGGAAAAAAACCCATATTCCATAGTACATTTCTCTGCAAATCCAAAAAATGACCCATACTTCATTAATTTGGTGGTTGAATGTCAATTCTCTATTTTTGCGTGCTAGAGATTTTTTCTCATTTTTCTCCCACCAAATTCCACCAAAAATAAAATTGAATAATCCATCATGTAGGGGTTTCAAAATCTTTCCATTGATATAAAGAACGTGAAAAAGCGAGCTTTGGATCAAAAGACATGGCCCTCTAAAGATTTAGGGAAAAACCTGACAAAATTAGGGCAAAAATAGATTCACGGGCCAAAATTTGAATTTTTTTCCCTTTTATGACTTTGGGAAAATTTCCTAAAATTCCCCACACCCCACCGCTCCACTACCATGTGTCACTTTCCCATTCACTACAGAGGTGCGGGCTCAAAACTCGCCTGGTGCTATTTGCAACTTCGGAAAATTTTCAAAAATGCTTATGTCGCCTAACTAACTCTCGTTGCCTTACAGAACACGTGGCACCATCTCGTTGCTCAGCAGGATTTTCCCTCCTTTTTTTCCTTCGCAGGCCTGCAGGCTGATTTTCCTCTTTTTACCTCCACCAAATCCTTGGAAAATTTTCTAACTTACCTCCACTAGCCCGACCTCCGCCGCGACTGGACATGTGGCATCCTCTAGTTGGTCCACGTGCTTGCGGGCGAATTTTTGATTTTTTGACTTTCACCCCAAAAGGGGCTAAGTGCCCAAATTTCTCCCTACCTCTATTGATGCACTTCCTTCTTCTCCACGGGCATGTGCTTCAATATTTTCTCTTTGTAACCTCCGTCAAATCCTTAATTTCTCCAACTTCGCCGCCGATTCAACCTTTGCAACCACGTGGCACCTTTTCATTGGCCGCGGGCTTGTTAAGGGAAAATTTCCCAAAAAAATATGTCAGGCCATAACTTACAAAATACAAGTAGTTAGGAGGACTTCTTTGCATTTATGGAAAGGGGATAAGATCCTCTATCGATGAAGCATTACCCAAAAAAATTTGAGTGACTGAAAAGTAAAAGAATTTGACTGGCAAAAGGAAGGAAGGAATGAAGGAAAGTTATCCAAAATAAGTAGGGGCTTATTTTGGATTTCAATTTTGGTGACTCAAAGGGGTCATCTGCCTACTAGATGAAGTGACCAATCGCTCAAGTGATCCATTGGGCAATGGAGTCATGAACTTAATTGCTTGTTACTCTCAATCCATTAGAAAATCTCCGAATGAAGATTGTGAGAGTAGAACATTACTTGATCTAGAACATGATCTGCAAAAGATGCATTCTTGGGACAATAAAACATATGCCAAAGCACTTAGGGAACATTAAAACTAAGCTACAACAAAACAATGTGCATAAACACTTGGAGGAATAAAAATATTAAGCTAATATGTACAAGGTGAGAAGTTTCCCTTCTAGTAGCAATGCTTTAGATGGACTCCATTAGCTGGAATCTACAGCTCTTCACCATCCAATGTAGACAATTGGAAGGCATTTCTATCCTTAGATTTTATGACCATGTAGGGGCCACTCAAATGGCATCAAACTTTGAATTCCTTCTTGGCTTTTCTTGGTCCGCATCCCATTTCAACACTAGATCTCCAACTTGAAAGGTTCCACCTTAGCTTTCCTATCAAATATTCTCTTAATCAAAGCTTGGTCCTTCTCCATTGTTTGGTCTGCATGCTCTCGACTTCTTGGAGTTCCATCAATTCTGCATATCTAACCTCCATGGCCTCAAACTCCAACAATTCCAATTACTTCATGAGTTCCAATGTTGGCAACTCAAGTGACATAGGCAAGAATGTCTCTCTCCTATAAACAATTCTAAATGGAGAGTTACTCTGTGGTTCTCTTGGGAGTTATCCTATCATCCCAAAGAGTTTATTAGAGCTTAGTGTGCCAATTCCTCTCATTCTCATCAAGATTCCTCTTGATTATCCTTAATAGATTCATGTTTGTAGATTCAGATTGGCCATTACCTTGAGGGTAATAATTTGATGAAGTTCTCAAATAGATCCCATTTCTAATATCCCATTCAGTGACACTTGATCCTATGAATTCTAATGCATTATCTGATGTTATAGTGGCAGGTATGCCAAACCTAGTTGTTATCCCCTCATAGAAATCTAGAATGCTAGATTCATTTGCCTATTTGAGTATCATCGCCTCCCATTTTGTGAAGTAGTCTGTTGTTGTTAGAATCCACTTGTGTCCTTGGCTTGGGTTTGGATTAATGACTCCAATGAAGTCCTAACCCCATTGCATGAATGATTGTTTAACTTATATTGGGTGCAATGGAAGTGGTGCTAATCTCTCTTTACCTGTGAAGAATTCACAATTATTGTACCTCTCGATCCATGCATAACAATCACTAAAAATTTTAGGCCAATAATATCCAGCCTTCATAATATTGAGAGCTGTCACTCTTGGAGAAAATGACCCCTATCTGATCCACCATGGAACTCTTCTAACATTCTCTCAATCTAATTTTTCTCAATGCATCTCAGCAACACTCCATTGATATCCTTTTGAACAAGATGCCATCAACAAGTGCATATGGAATAGCCTGCAATCTGAAGTTTCTTATTTTGGCTTTTTTTATCTTTGAAGGACATAGGCCTATTTGTAAGACATGCATTATGTCTTGGGTCCAGCAAGGAGTGAGCATATCACCATTTTCTTCTTGAACATCTCTTTGTTCTTGATTGTCTTGCAACACCAAAACAACATTCTTCTCTTTGTTTGCTTCAATTGATTGTCTCAAGGCCAATTGCTCACACAATCCCTTTCCTAAGACCAGCTTGGTGACTTTGATTTCAATTTCATACTCCATGACATGATTAATCCACCCTCCACATTTTTCATTTAGATCTTTGTTGAGGAGGAAGTCTTTAACTTCCACATGAGAAACCAACATTTGAACCTTGTTGTTTGAAACTAGATGCTTCAATTTCTTCAAGTTGCTAATCACTGCAAGAACATGCTTCTTAATGAAGGAATACCTTACTTCATAGTCCTCCAATATTTCATTCTGCATTTTCTTCATTCTCGTTGTACTAAAATTGCAGAAATTGTATCATCATTGCCAAATGCATAAAGGATGAAATCTTTGGAGAAATATGGGTTAATGAGAGTTGAATCTTGTGAGATAGCTTCTTTGATTGTCTCAAAACTTTCCTTACCTTCAACTTTCCATTTTAATGCCATACTTTTCTTCAACATCATAATTATTGGCTTGACAAGGGATGTAAAGTTTGGAACAAACCTTCGAACAAAATTGATTCTTCCCAAGAAGCTTTGAAGATCCTTCTTATGCTTTGGAAATGGTAGTGCTCTTATTGCTTCAACCCTCTCTAGATCAATTGCTAATCCCTCTTTGGAAAAAATGTGGCCTAGGAGCTTGCCTTCATGAGCTAAGAAAATGCATTTTTTGGGATTCAAGGATACCCCAAATCTTCTACATCTTTGGAACACTTGTCTCAAATGAAAGAGATGATCTACTGCACTTTTAGAAAATACATTAATATCATCTAGGTATATCAGCACTATTTTTTTTATCAATCCCTTGAACGCCATATCCATTTCCCTTTGGAAAGTAGCTCTGTGTTAGACAACCCAAATGGCATTTTTCTATATGCATAGGTTCCCCATTTGGTGGTGAAGGTTGTTTTGAACTGATCATCTTCCTTTACCTTGATCTGATTATACCCTGAATAACCATCTAGCAATGAAAACCTCTCAGAGCCAACAACTTGCAAAATCTACTCCATAGAAGGAAGTGGGTAGTGATCCTTGAGGGATGCTCTATTCAAATCTCTAAAGTCTACACACAACCTAATTTCTCCACTCTTCTTTATAACTAGAAAAAAGTTTACAACCCATCTTGAATGTTTGATGGGGAATTTGATACTTGCCTCTATTAACTTATTCAATTCCTTTTTCATGAGAGGATCAATGTGTGGATTGACTAGTCTTTGATTTTGCTAGAGCATAGCACTTGGATCTAGTTCAATTGTGTGTTGAGCTAGCTTGGGATTGAAACCTTTCAAGTCTTAGTAGCTCCAAGTAAATACATCTAGGAACTCTTGGAAATTTTGCATGAATTCATACCTTTCTTTCTCGGTTTCCACTTTACCAATTTGAAGTGACTTGCCTTCTCCAACTAAGATGGGCTCTGAATCCTCTCGCTTAACTTGGATGTTTGCTTTCTCCTTCCTAAATTGATCATTAGGATTGAAGATAGACTCTAAAGTCACAAGTCCTTTTAGCGGTTTTGTTGGTTCTCAACTCTACCACTTGATCAACATACTTTTGTTCTAACTTTTCTTGATTTTTGGCTGAGAACTCAGCTTCTTCCGGCAAGAAATTGATTATTTATTGGTCACTCTCAAACACTTTCCAACTTACATTATTTTCTAGCACTGATGGCCTAACAATCGCATGGATGTTTGGCTGCATTTTATCCCTTTTGATACTCTCTACAACATCAAAAGTTGCTCCAACTACTGCAAGCCTATCAACAGCTTGGTTTTATTTCCTAGGGATGGATTTGATGCCAAAGCCCTCAAAATCCTCAATGAGGTCCCACACCCTATTCTTATAACTCTTGAGTAGGTCATTCTTTGCAACATCTTGTCCTTTAACTTGATTAACAATCAGATCACTATCACTAAAGACTTGTAAGTTTTTGATGCCTCTTTTCCTTGAAAAATGCAACCCATGTATCAAGGCTTCATATTCGAAGTGTTGTTAGAACACACAAACTTAAATCTAAAGGCTGAATAATAATTATTTCCTTGAGGTGAAACAAGCATATCTCCTCCTCTTGCACCTTGTCTAGTTCTTGATCTATCAAAGAACAACTACCATACCTCATTTTCATCTTTATGTTCTGGCTTGGTGATGCTAGGAAGAGGCTGATTTTCTTCATGCTTGTAATAAACTCCTAGTTCAGATTCCTCTATTTCCTTGTAGGGATCAAAAACATGTACCTTTCTTGCCCATTCATCAAGAGTCAGATCTAGGATGCTTCATACTTTGGTATCACTTCATGTGTGCTTGGATAGTCCTCTTGATCAAATGATGAATAGTTGACATTGATTGGGCTTGGAGTATGAGGCTTAATGTGGAATTTTGCAATAGGTTCATAACTAATTGTGGCCTTGGCTCCATACCTTGTCCTAAAAACATGTGTGACCAATAAGTAGATAAGTAGCCTCCAATTTTAGCTATGAAATACCTTAATAAACATATGGCAAAGAGTGGTGGCAGATCTATCACGACACATCTTGAAAAACAATGACATTGGGGCATGCATGCAAAGCGAGGATCAAATATTTAATTACCCCAACTATGGCTACTGTTGTCCCATTTAATTGCACTACCCCCTTGGATATGACTTCATATTGGAGGCCCAAATGGTGATCAGCTATTTTCTTGGGAATCACGGAACTACTTTCCCTAGAATCTATCATGCAATTATGTACTAGTTTATCCCAAATGATCAATGAAATATAGAATGGAGGGGGATTCAAAATTTACATTTCTGTCCTCCAAACTTCCCCTTAGGCCGAGTGGTGTTTGTGAGTACCTTCTCTTGCATATGAGCTTGCTGACTTGAGGTTGACCAATTCTTCATGGCAGCTTGTAGTACATCCCTTTGGCATGGGATGGATAGTAACTCCCACATAGATATGTTCACATTTGTCTTCTTCATTTGTTCAATGATGAAAAATGGGGTTGAAAAATCCCTTTGCTACTCTTTAATCTACACATTCTTCTCTTGTATATGGGTTGCAAAACGGCATTTGAGCCGACCAGAGGTGGCTTGGGCTAACCTTGCACATTTGGAACTAAATTTTTCTTACCAACACCCTATGGAGTGATGGAAGGTTGTGAATCACTTGGATCTAATGACTTCCCTTCACCAATATTCCTCTTCTTTGACCATGTGTTATCTTATACACTCTGAGAAGTTGTTTTATTCATACCGCAAAAATCTTCACTTGCCGGTTCACAAGTGTAGTCTCATTTTGAGTTGTATCTTGTTGAGAAGTCCCTTGTTTTTGGTTTGTTTCTTGACTCACCTCACTCCCTACACCAGTTTTTGTCACCATCAAATCTTGGTTCAAATCACCATTGAAGCATATAGATTAGTTGTGAGGTTCACTACATGGGAAAGACTAGTCATACTCTTGAGCTACATTATTTTGTACTAGCACTAATGCTTTAGAGGTAGATGTAGCATTGGGGTTATAGGGCTAAAATGGTCTATTGGCAGGAGGCCTTACTTGATTCTGATTTGTAGTTGGGTTGGGTGGCCTATTAGGCTAATATGGCTGCCTATTATGCTGATTTTGAGGCTGATAACAAGGACTAAAACTTTGAGCTTGCTACCTCATGAGTGTAACCAGCTCATCTCCCATACTTTGTAATTGTTTCATAACTTCTTGAAGCTCATTTGAGGCACTAGAGGATGAAGTAGAAGTTTCATTTGAGCTATGATTTCTACGAGTGGGAATAGGAGCTAAAGTAGGTGCTTGACTAGTACTTGGGATTTTCAAGTCTAGATATAAGAGAAAAAGAGACCTAGGTGCAAGTTTACTAACTTGGATCAAACAATTCTCAGCCCTAATGGAGATGCTATAAGCTGTAGGTACAGTTGCACCTCCCATGGATTGGATTAACATATAAATTTTAGAATTTAAAGCCTTGAGAAATTATAAAAAAGCACCTTGAGCTATTGGCCTCACTTTCAATGGGATCCTATCCCATGTTCTTTGAAATCTATAATTGAAGTCTGTTAGCTGCTCATTGAGAGCTCTCTTGATAGTTTTCAATTGCTCCAATAGAGACAAGTTGTTCCCTTTTTCTCCAAACTGGTTGTGGAGAGCTATACACAACTGTTTCAATTTTGGATAGAGCCTGCCTCAAGGCTCTGAACCATTGCAAGGACTTCCCTTTGAATGAAGATGCTAGTAATTTGACAACAATTTCCATCTCAACAATCTCATGGATTGCACAAACATTAGCAATGTCTTTGACATGATCACCAGGAGTGGTCTGATTTTCCCCAGTAAAGTATGGGATATTCTTCAATGCTGCAATTAGAACTAGGTTTTGTGCATTGAGAGAAAGTGGGCTGCTACTAGTAAAGTTGACATAAGGATTGGGTTGTGCAATGGTTGGCCTCGAACCCTTGTTGATTGGGTGAAAGGTCTACTAGGTGGAGGAGTTGATAGAGTTCTATTTGGTGGAGTTGGAGACCTTTGAATCCTCCTTCCCCTCTATCTTATTATAGGGGATAATTACAGATACTAGGAAAATCCCTCTTCTCTATCCCTTTACCTTGTTTGGAATCTTCTCATGAATCTTCGACTGGACTTTTGAAACTAGTTGATTCTATCCTTTTGGAGTCCCTAGATGTGCAAATAAGGGATCTTTTTAAGCAAGAACTTACAAAAATGCACATCAACTTTATTGTAATGAATATGAAGACCTCTAAGGTCCCACCAAGTGTTCCAAAACTGTTAGTGAAAATCTACAAAGACACCCCTAAATTACCTACAAATTTGTAGTTCATAATTGGGTCATTTAGTGTGATTTCACAACATTGTATTTTCTCCAAGGTGTGGGACTTTGCAAGTGAGAAAATTCTCTAAAGAAATATAGTTCTTACTCCTCTGTCTAGGTGTATGCATGAATTTTGCAGAGGTTTAATACTAGATCCTACTCTAAATTCTAAGGAGATAGAGATAAAGAATGCAAAAAGAAAAGAAAAACTAAGTAAAAATGGTGATACACTAAAGGAGTGTTGAACTTATGTCTTGTAAATAAAAATAAATCATAGAGATGTAACACTAAGCATGCAAATATTTCTAGAATGTAATGAAAGACTAGAAAACAATAAAATACACATGAGACGATTGAAAAAATCATTCACAAAACATGCATTACTATTCACAAATTTGATACAATGCATTACACTGGTACAAAGGAAAAAAATGTGTCACAAGTTTCATGGAAGGTCTAAAACTCCTCAAATTCACATGCCAAGAGGAAGAGGGGAGTCTACAAGAACAAAACGTCCAACCCTTAACAAATGAGCCAAATCTGGCTTTTAATGGCGAAGCAGAAAAAGGGAAAGCAAAAAATGTGGGAAAAATTATTTATGAGTTCAACTACCAATCAATTACCTTCATTTTCACCTGCAAGATGATGGGCTTCATGGAAAAACCCATACATGAAAGTACATTGCTTTGCAGATCCAAAAAATGACCCATACTTCATTAATTTTGGTGGTTGAATGTCAATTCTATATTTTTGCATGCCAAAGATGTTTTCTTATTTTTCTCCCACCAAAATCCACCAAATTTTTTTTTTTGAATAGTCCATCGTGTAGAGGGTTTTAAAATATTTCCATTGATATAAAGAATGTGAAAAACTGAGCTCTGGATCAAAAGATATGGCCCTCTGAAGATTTAGGGAAAAACTGGAAAAATTAGGGCAAAAATGGATTCGCGGGCCGAAATTTGAATTTTTTTCCCTTTTTTGACTTTGGGAAAATTTCCCAAAAATTCCTAGGCCCCGCCACTTTGCTGCTACATGTCACTTTTCCATTTTCTCGGAGGTGCGGGCTCAAAACTCACCTTGGCACTTTTTAGAACTTTGGAAAATTTTCAAAAATACTTCCACGACCCTGACTCCTGTTGCTTGACATGACACGTGGCACCATGTCATTGCTTGGTGGGCTTTACCCTCTATTTTTTCCTTCATGGGCCCATGAGTTGGTTTTCCCCTTTCCACCTCTGCCAACTCCTTAGAAAATTTTCCAACTTAACTCTTCTAGCCCAACCTATGTCACCGACTGGACACATGGCATCCTCTGGTTGGTCGGTTTGCTTGCGAGCCAATTTTTGATTTTTTGAATTTCTTCCAAAAAGGGGCTAAGTGCCCAAATTTCTCCCTACCTCCATCGACATGCTTCCTTCTTCTCCACGGGCATGCACTTCAATATTTTCCCATTGCACCCTCTTCCAAATCCTTGGCAATTTCTCTAACTTCACTCTGCCGGCCCGATCTCCACGGCCACATGGCACCTTTTCGTTGCCGCGGGCTTGTCAAGGAAATTTTCCCAAAAACATTATGCTTTGGGCCATAACCTACAAAATACAAGGATTTAGGAGGACTTCTTTACCTTTCTGGAAAGGGGAGAAAATCCTCTATTTGATGAAGTAATACCTAGAAAATTTTGAGTGCCTAAAAAGTAAAAAAAATCGACTGAGGCACAAGGAAGGAAGGAATGAAGGAAAGTTAGCCAAAATAAGTAGGGGGCTTATTTTAGATAACATATTGTTTATACCAAAGGTCACATGGGTCGAGTAGCAGCTTCCTGATAGAGTAAACTTCATGAGGTAAATAAGAGGGTGATTAAAGTCGTTGTATGGTGAAAAATATTTTAGAGTCAACGGGTGAAGAGGGTATCCGAGAAGCCGGGTAGGCCATGGTATATACAATTTTTTTGGTAGAATGGGGACAGGTTTGAAGGGCATAATGGTTGAAGGTTGTCAAAAGTATGTCCTCATGTTACTTATATTTTGTATGTATCTCATTACGAAACTAGTATATACTTGTTGACTTAGTTTATGACCAATTGAGAATCACCAAAGATGTTGATGGAATTGACATCTAAGGCATAAGCATCCTAGAGATCGAATACGAATGCTTCGTATTAAGAAATATCATTTGTATAGTAAAAATCAAGTTTTAAATACAAAGGCATGGGCTCACCATCAAGCGAAATGAGGATAACACAAGCCCCACCCCCACGCTGACACTTGGAACCATCGAAGAAGAGTGTCATTTGGTAAGTGGGTTCATCCAGGGAAAGGGTAGCACTAAACTCATCTAGAAAGTCAAAATTAGAGGGTTGATCCCTAGAAATAGGAGCATCGACAAATTGGTCAGTGATAACTTGGCCCTTGATGGAATTTTGATGGATGAATTCAAGGTTGAGGTCAGCTAGAAGCATAAGCCAACATGTAGCCCGTTGATTTTGGTAAGGTTTGGCATACATGAAGTGTAAGGGGTCGGTGTTTGTCACAACATAGGTTTTGTGGTTAAGTAGGTAACGGAGGAGTTTCGTGGTAATGAAAGCTAAGGATAAGAAAAGTTTTTGGCATGGGTGTATCATGTCTCGTAGTCTAGGAGAGTACAGATTATGTAATAAACCAACCGCTCCCTATGTTTTTCATCGTGATGAGTGAGCATGGCCCCTAAGGAGTGATCGGTAGAAGAGATGTATAGATAGAAGGGTTTATTATCTTTAGGTGGAATGAGAATGGGTTGTTGGAGAAGATATTTTTTTAAGGCCTCAAAATCTTTGTGGTAGTCATCATCTCATTTAAAGGATATGTCCTTTTTGAGAAGATGATGAAATGGTTGGCATCGATCGAAAGTTGTGAAATGATTTGATGAATAGACTATAATTTACCTTACAAGCTATGGAGCTACCGTAGATTTGTGGGCAAAGGATTTTGAGAATGGCCTTGACTTGTGAGGGTCAACCTCTATACCAAGTAAGTAAAAGATTAATCCCGGGAATTTTCCCAAGAGAACCGTGAAGACACACTTCTTGGGCTGAATACGAACACAATACTTAATGAGGTAGTCAAAGATGGTTTTTAGGATGGTGAGGTGCTCAAAGTGGCATTTAGATTTGGCAAGGAGATCATCCACGTAATCTTCCAATATACGAGTGTATAATGTCATGGAAGATGTAAGTCATAGCCCACCGATATGTGGCACCAACATTTTTAAGGCCAAAAGGCATAACTCGATAGCAAAAGGTCCCCCAAGGGGTGATGAATATAGTTTTGTGTTGATACTCTAGGGAAAAGAAGATTTGGTTATAACCAAAGAAACCATCCATGAGTGATAGCATCTCGTGACTAGTGCTAAGGTCAACCAAATTGGTCAATACCAGGTGGAGGGAAGTCATATTTTGGGCAAGCTAGGTTTAGGTCATGGAAATTTGTGCAAATGTGAAGTCCCCCTGTCCCTTTAGTGATCGGGACAATGTTACAAATCCACCAGGATAATCAATGGGTAAGATGAAGGCAACGAAAGAAGGCGCTAAAATTCTTCTTTGACCAAAAGAGCAATGCGGGGTGCATTTTCCTCAACTTTTATTTTATAGGTTTGGCATCGGGAATGGTTATGATATTGTGGACCACTATGCTGAGGTCAATATTGGGCATGCCTACGTAAGACAAAGCAAAAGAATGGTTATTATTTTTGAGAAAAGAAGTGATGGCTTCCTGTTCAGTGATATCTAAAGTTTGGCCAATCTTTAGAATGTGCGGGTCATCTTGAGTGTGGATGTTGATTTTGATAATCGATTCATTCAACATGGTTTGCATCTCAGATGGTAATGAACGATGAATATATGAATATTTTTCACCAAGGTAGATGAGTATAGATTCATCATCCCTAAATTTAATGACATTAATAGAAGGTGTATCGTCATCAATCAATTCGGGATACAGGAAGGGAAGAGAAGAGGGAGCCTCACCCTCACATTGATAAGTCAAAGGCCCCAAGGAAATGGTGTTTATGAAATTTTTTTATGAGAGTTGGATTCTGAATCCATCGACTCTATCGATGAAGGTGGTGAAGAAGGCGGAGCAGGTGAAGAAGGTGGAGAAGGGTCGATATCCTCAATGACTTCGATACGAGCCTTCTTGGTAGGTATTTCAGCAAATCTGATACCAAGATACGGTCATTATGTTTTTGGGTAGTGCATGGAATAATAGTGTGATGGCCTTGCTCATAAAATCCAAAACTAAAACCCTTCCACACACATCGGTGCGGGAGGGTGTGGGAGAAACAATGATTGGTGAGTGACATGAGGTTGGTAGAAAATGGGTGGGTTTGTGATGGTGATTCAAGTGTATAATTGGTAGTATCAAGTCCCCATTGGTGAGATTGGTGTGAAGGTGGGGAGGACCATAAAGGAGACACTCTCTATGTGGTGATCATAGTGATGGTGTTGGTGAAGGATTTCATACTCTTGTGCAAAGAAGGAATGTGTTGACATTATATAGGTGAAACTCCCTCGAGTGAGGTGTTGAAAAATGCCTTCCAAGGATCGGTGGTTGATATCTAGGTAGCTGGGATAGATGATGTGTTAGAGATTAGATCGGAGGTGGAGCCACCCGGTTGGGAGGCTATTAGGTCAGCAAAGTGGAAATTGTGGTGGTGGTAGGGATGGAGGAATTAGGTGTGGTTGAGGTAGCGGTGAAAATGGTGGGGGAGGTGTAGATGATGAGGAGGTGGCCATGGATGAAGATTCCTTAATGGGTATAATCATTTCATTGGGTCGGTAAAGCATGTTGTAGGTTTTGAAAGGTGATGGGTCGGTGAAATGGTATAGGTGTGCCCTTCATGCTCAAACTTCACACAACAATGCAAATTAGAAGAAACAAAACCCATAACATGAATCCGGGTCTACCAAGCAATAAATTATATTGAAATTCCCCCTCCAACACTTAAAATAACTATAGAATAGTGTGGGGTCCCATTCAAACATGGAGGATGATGGTGCCAAGTGTCGAGGTGATAGCATCATTAAATGAATGTAACATGACAGGATTTTTATGCATGTAATTGTCGGGTATGCACATTTGGTCAAATGCATGGGACAAGATGATGTTAATGCTAATTCCCCATCAATCATAACATGTCATACACATATATTATTAATATGGATGAAGATGAAAAGGGCTAGATCGGGGTCATCATTTTGGTGCATTGTGATCTCTTCATCCGAGAAGTTGAGGTGGCTACTTGGTGAGTAGGTGGAGGTGTAGGAGAAGATGGTAATTTGATAAGAGAGGCTATATCATGAGGTGTAATAATTGATGCTACGGGTTTAGGCTCATTGGGTAAGACCTCAATAGATTGAAGAAACTCCATGAGAGCTTGGTGATAGGATTCGAGAGGTTTGGATGAGGTCATATAGGGACATTTTGAGGGAGGATTGTTGTAACTATTTGAGCATCACGTGATGTGTAACTCCATTGGAAATAGGATATGTGTGGCCATAAATAGTGACTTTAGGTATGGGTGTAGATGGTATGTTGGGTATAGGGTTGGTCGATGGTTTAGTTTCCTTTTCCTTTCCTTTGTCCTTCTGTGTGTGGGTAGCAACATGGATCATGTTGATTTGAGGTGGGGAGGTAGGTGAAGTAGGTGAGCCATGAAAGGTATAGTGATAGGAAGGGCAAAAGCCAAGAGGCGGAAAGAACCTTGTGAGATGAGTTGGGCACACTAAAATTTGGGTGGAGGTTTGGCAAGTTCTCTAATGCGCACCATGTTAATTTCAAATCTCATAGGTGTCTCTAAGAGTTGTGGGGGTGGAGGTTTTGGTCACTGAGTAGGAAATGAGGGAAGAACTGTGGAAACTGGTGTTGGCAAAATGGGGTCCTCATCAAGAAGGTCATCATCATCAAAGTTTTCTTCAGGAGGACACAACTGACAAGAGTAACTTTTAAAGCCTTACAGTCCTCTACATCGTTTCCTCGCACATGATGGTAGGTGCAAATTTTGGTTTTGTAAAAACCCCTTGGTTTGAGTTTGAGTGGGTCATAAGTTCTATGAGGGTCTAATGTGATGATGAAATTTTTGAGGAGGTTGATTAAGATTTTGGCATAGGATCTTGCTAGTGGATCACAATGGGAAGTGAATGTGGGTTTGGGTGCAGGTGCGACTGATTGTATAGGAAGGGTCTTTGCAAGAGGGGGAGTGAGTTGAGTCATGGTCTTAGGTGTTGGTTGTGTCTACTTGGGTAAGGGCATTGTATATGAACCGGTAATAGAGTGTGTGGTTGGTTTGACTACCTTATTGGAGGGTAGTGGATTTTTACCTTTAGGCTACACCTTCTTGGGTAAAGGTGATATGAGCGCACGAGATTTAGAGGGGAAAGTGGATGGTGGAAGAGGGTGGGTTACCCATGGGGATAACTAAGGTGGTGTGGAGGTAGATGGCGTAGGTTGTGCAAGAGGTGTAAGGGAAAGGGAATGAAGTGTCACGGCGGTGAAGAAGTTATCGATGGTATTGAAGGTATGAGTGGTAAAATTTTTATAGGTGTGGGTAGAGGTTGTGTTAGGAGCTTAGGTATATTAGAGGTGCATTAATGAGGAATAGGATGTTATATTCATTTTTACTAGCCAATGGGAGTTTCTTAGCCAGGGTCAAGGGGTGAGGTCCTAGGATAGATGAAAGGGGTGAAGGTTATGAGGGTGTGATTGCTTGAGGTTGGGGTATGAGATCTAGGGGACTGGTTCTTTTGTCTAGGGGCCGGTTAAATTTGGTGTTGGATTTGGTGTTGGACCTGGCACCGTATTGGATGAGGTTGATGTGGATCCAATGGTGATTCCCATAAAATGTGTTTTAGAAATGGGGAATTCACTAGTTTCAGCCTCTGTGGGTAAGAGAGTCAAAAGTAAGTTAGTAGGATCTTGGGTGGCTGATGGAGAATGGTCACCTAGAGGTAATGACATTTCTACTAGATCTTTAATAGGTGAAGGAGATGAAAGGTGCTTTGTTATGGGTGGAGGAGATGAAAATCATCTCCTCGTGGGTTGAAGAGGTACTACCGGTGACGAATCTCTAGGTTGAGAAGCCAAAGGTGAAATTTTCTTGATGTTAATAGAATAATCCTTCACGAGATGAGGGAGGAGACGAAGGGTGTTTCTCTCGTGGGTGGAGGAAAAGGTGAAGTGGGTTCGTGTGTACATGGAGGAATTTGAGCCAAGATTTCCTCTATGGAAGGAATATGAGGTAATTGGGAAGCAACCGGTGCATCACTTTGAAAATATCCTAGACCTCACCGGTATGGCTATCATTAGTTGAGGTCTCTCTAGTTTGATCAGAAGAAGGGGCATGATTAGGAAATGGTTTCTTGAAGATGTACAAGTTTTGATTGGAAGATGTGTTAGGATTATCTAGGACTAACTCACTGTTCTCGAGCATTTCCTGGACAATGTTCTTGAAAGTGATGCAATTTTCGTAACTATGACCTTTTACCCAATGATAGTTACAAAAGTTGTGCTCTTTGTACCATGTAGGTGTGGGGCGAGCAAGATCAAAACTAGTGTGTGGTTTTATAGGACAAAGGGTGATGGCTCCATCTTTAATGAGATTTTCTAAAATAGAAGAATATGGCTCCCCAATGGGGGTTTATTTCTATTGTTCTCCTCTAAATTGAAAGGTCCTGGATAGGAGAAATATTAGATGAGGGTTTCAAATGATTTGATGGATGAGTGGGCCGGACTTGAGTACCATTGCGTTAGTGGTTCCCTTGGCTTTTGAATAATTATTTTGTGGTTTCAAAGAAGAAGAGATATCATTTGACTTAAATGTCAAGTTCTTATTTCATAGTCGAATTTTATTTTCTTCAATGGCCCGAATCTCTAGATTTTGTGCAATGGTGAATGCCTCATCAAAGGTTCAAAATTCCACACCCGTAGGGTCGGTGAGATATGTCTAGCGCAATTCCGAGTGAAGAGATCTATGAGTTTGGTTTGTGGTAATTGGAATGTGAGTTCATTGATCAGGATACACCGATGGGCGACAAAATCTGTGATAGACTTGTCGTCATATTGATGTGTAGAGTAGAGGTCACCATGGTAATCTTCTTAACCATGTTGATGGAGAAGTGATCCTAGAAGGCTCGGACTACCCGATTAAATGAAAAGATAGAATGCATAGAAACCCACTATACCGGTCTAACACGGACCCGGTCAAAGACATAGGAAATTTCCTCAGAAGTAAAGCATCATCATGGGTAATCAGATAACACCCATGTTTGAAAGACCACAAATGCTATTGCAGGTACTCTTTTTTATTGAATCGGTTAAATTTAGACATCTCCCAATGGATGGGATATGGATGAATAGGAATAGATGGGTGTATGGGCTCATTGAAAATTTCGTTGTAGGTGAGAGAGTTGCACAAGTCATAAAATTATTCCTCTAGTGTCTGAATCTTGTCCATCATTAACTTGATGAGGTCTTTGGTAGGTGGTGAAGGATGGGTACCTCATGTAGCGTAAGAGGGTTGGTGTTGGACATATGATGGAGGTGGCATTCTAGTATATGGCGATGCCGCATAGGTAGGTTGGGAATGAGGGAGTGAGATAGGGGTACGTACCCCAAATGAATGATGGATGAAATAGGAGGCTGTTGATAGTACATATATGGAGGTGGAAGGGTCGAGGTAACCTTAGTAGTGATGGGGGCTAAGGACTATGGAATAAAAAGGAAAATGTTTTGAAATGGGGTAGGGGTCATCGACACCGGGGTGGTTGTGTTGTTATGGGTATATGTGAGACAATAGGCATGGATGAGGTTATATTCTAGGTGGTGGATGAAGGTATAGTGGATGTTGTGGGTGCAATAGATGTGGAAGATATGGCAATCATAGCGGTATATGGACTAGTCATGAAATGACTGGGAACAAGGCGAGATGCGGTAACACAAAGCTAGAAGGGACTCACACTGAAGTAGGAATGAGATTCAGGGGGATAGATACGGGCATGTCATATATCAACCGATTAGAGGCATATCAAGTGGATCAATGGGAAAGATACAACTATAAGGTGGCGGGGTTCTCGTCAGGATTCATGCAAACTCCTCGTACCCTATGGTGATAGTGATAGGTTGGGTAGTATCCATGGGTGATAGAATGGAAGGTGGTGAAAGACTAGGTGGGAGTGGTTGACAACTAGCATGGAATATGAGGGCACTTGTTTGGCTATGATTCAACAACATGTGAACAAGTAATCTTGATGTGGTAGGACTACTTTCTATAAATGACATATAAATACAACAGAAATAGGAAAAAAAGGTGGTGGTATGGGGATTAGGTACAAAATGTCACTGGAAATTTGAGTAGGCTAATTGATGATGGTTAGGGTAAACAGATGTTGGTCATAGGTAGCCACATCAACATTGTGGAAATGCAGACAGGTTTGCCAAAATAAGGAAAAAGGCTAATAATCTACCAGGTAGATAAGATGAAGATGGATTTTATCAGAAAGAGAAGATGATGAGAGTTACGAGACTCTGAATAACAAAGAATATGAAACAAGTGTCCTATTGGGTAGGTTAACCAAAAGAACAGTAAACCAATGCTAGTTGGGTAAAACCGGTGAAGGTCGAGATTAACCAACGAAATTCTTTGGACCAACATTGGTTACTTTGAAATTAAAATAGAGATGAAGAAAAGTGGTTGTGATTTAAAATCAAGTGTGGAATCAAACCCAGAATTGTGAGAATGATGAAAATGGGGTCCAAGAACACTCAGACGAAGTTGGAATACACCAACTATGATAAGAAGCATGCAAGGATAAATAAAAAGATGAAGAACGTGTCCTCTCACCTCAAAACGCAAGCCAAGTAGAAACACTAAGAAATATATGATCCTAAGAGTTCTATTTCCTTTATGTTTGTTTAGCTTATGCTATTTAGAATACTTGACTCATGAACTTTAGAATAGAGTTTTTGGTGAGGAAGGCTTCCTACGAAGAAGGAGATCTACAAGGAGAGGTTTCAAGTTATGTTATGGCAGGGGTGGGCCATCCTCTGAGATAATGACTTGACAAAAGTAACGAGTTGGGTGCCCACTGTGTCATGATCATGTGATCACCTACAACTTCTTCTAGGTAAGATGTTGTTTAAGAATGTGTATATTTTTCAATTTTGTGATGTTTGGGTAAGACTCGGAGAGAGAAGAAGAGAAAGGAAGTGATTTTCTATGATTCATTTTTCAACCATCAACTGGGCATGACTTCTAGTGTATAGGTTGCCCTCATTTAATGTGAGATAATGCAGAAAAGAAAAATGAAATGTAGTTGATTGTAAGCCCAAATAAAAATATTAAATTCGATGACACAAAAAGATGAATAGGAAAGAGTATGATATTTCACTAATGTAATATTGATGGAAGAAAAGAAGAATTTTTTCATAGCACCAAAACACGATTACTTTAAAAACAATAGAAATAAAATAAGATTCCAGTGAGAAATTTAATGTGAGAACCTTTCGAAAAGGAAACAAACATGTAACTTTTCACCTAGAAATGAAAAATTTCAAGGAACCCCAAATGGGTCCCACCGGTGTGCCAAAATGTTTCACCTGATTCTTAGAGCATTTCTTTGAATGTTGACAAAATAGATAAAGGTAAATGGGCTAGGAAGAATACCGTTAAGTCTGGTTAAAGGTTATTGTGCCCGTATGAATTATTGATCCATAGCTGATCGTGAGAGATTCCTTTTAGCTAGGACGAACTACCTAAAATGAACAATAAGACCACCAAAAGAGATTAAATAGCATATGAAAGTGGACTACCTAGCATGTGCTAGTCTCAGAAGTGTGATACTCCCTAGAAGGATGTCACTCCACTATTTAAAACAACTCAATGTTAACAATAAATGAAATCCTACTGTAATTAAAATTATTTAGGTATCTCATTCGACTACAATAAGAAAATTCATTCGTAAAAGGCTAAGCTATGATTAAATATGAAGGGCGGGGTCTTTATTAGAGTACTTGAGATCTTGTCAAGGTCTTGTTTTAGGTTGTTTTAGGTATTTGGTGGGGAATTTAGGCTATTTTCTTGGTTTGAGGGTAAAACACGAGACCGAAGTCATTCTAGTGTAACCGATTATAGTTCGGGGGGGACCGATGACGATTATGGGTAACCATCATCGGTATAGTTAGTTAACGTAAACTTATTAAAATCTTGGTGTTGGGATAGATCGAGGCTAAATGAAAATGGAGAGGGTAATAAAAAGGTCTCAGTGGAGATCTTAGATATACTTAAAGGTATTTAATAGTTAGGTATGGGAACTTCAGTGGTGTGGGTGAAGGAATGATAAAACTTGCATGAAGGTAAATGGTGGGAGAATTGGGGTACAAGTAGAAACCGATAATAGAGGTAACAAAATCTACTAAAATGAAAATGGATGAATGCCGTTAACAAAATACTTATTTCGTATGATTTTGATGGCTGGATGGAAATGGTAGTTGATCGATGCATGAAATTTTTGTGATGGCTCTTCCCGCATGCTTCCATGAATGCAAATAGCTCCGTGATCACTTCGATGCCGGGCATGTGGATGCTTAGATGCATGTACGAATGCTAGTTATACTTGCATGTAGCTCTGGTTTCATCTCTTTCTTTATGAATGTGCCAACCTCGAAATAAGGTTGTTTTAGGGAATAAATGGTAACTGACAACGGTGGTTTAGGGTGACCGGTGTCATTTATGGAGGGATTTTCTAGGTTTACTACAAAATGGGAAGATCTGTTTGATTTCTTTGATCTTGTTCATTTTCCCTCACGGATTAGAAAGGAAGATTCTTTTCTAATGTGCGGGAATGTGGTTAGAGGGAATGTAGGCTTTGATTGTTAGGGTTTAGGTAGGTCTTAGTTAGTTATGGCAACATACTAAGAATAGATTTGGGGTGAGGTGGCTAGGTGAGGTGGTGGTGTGATAATTATCTTAATTAGGATAAAATAATAAATATTTTGAGGACATCGGTTAATTTAATTTATTTAATTTAATTAATATTAATGTGAGCTTTAAGGGGCCATGGTTAGGTGAGTGTGTTCAAGGTGATTATTTGACGAGGAATAAGGGGAGTGTGACCTAATTTTGGTTTCTATACTAGGATAGATCCAAAGGTATTTCACTTATGGTGACATTCCGAAAAGCATCACTATGACACAAAGCTCCATCCCACAAACCAATCATCACCACCACATAGCCATTGGACCTACAACACCAGTAAGTACACTTTTTACCTACATCATCTATTTCTACTTTAGTCTATTGGGTTCCTCTATTGTTGTTATCAATTTCTTACTTGTATTCTCCTTTCCCCTACCATTTACTTTCCAGTAAACCTAACCATTCCTCTACCCACACCATAAAACCACCCATACCTAACCTCTACATATTTTTGAGTGTTCCTAAGATCCCATATACCTTGTTATTCCCTCTGTCATCTCTTCCTAACCTCGTCTCAAACCCCACTAACAAATATTATTGAATCTTATCATCCCACCTCTATTGACGCCGACTACCCATAACTATCGTTGATTCTACCTAACTATCATCAGTCATACCTAAATCGACATTGGTCCTTGTGTGTCTCGCCAACACTATGAAAACCAACAAACACTCACCTATCCAAACAACCCAAACACCTTATCCAATCCTGCTAATAGCCTGTCTATGTTGCAGACCACCTGAACAACCTGAAACCTGACCCAAAGACCTTAAACCACATAGTTTTAGTATTTAATCGATTGAATCTAATAGTGATATGAGGCATCCAAATCAGAATACTAGCACTAGATTCATTTATGTACACATTTCATTGATTTCATATTTGTTTTATAAAAACAAAGGATAAATGGCCTTCTAGGGAGTATCACACTTCCCAAATCTAGCATATGCTAGGCAGTCCACTATCATATATTGTTTAAATATTATTTGGTGGTCTTGTTTTCTATGATAGGTAGTTCCTCCTAGCCAAAAGGAAGCTCTCACAAATCAAAATCGGATCAAGAAGTCAAAACGCGTGCATTAACCTCCAACAAAAAACATAACATGTATTCCTCCAAGGCCCTTACCCTTATCTATTTCATCACATTATGAAAATATAAAGAAAATGGTGAAACACCTCCTCTTCTACCTCCTCAAGTAAGGATCTTCTATGGTGGAATCTTACGCAATGGGTACCTACGCCGAGTACTTGAAGGAGCCTTTTGACTTCACTATATGTGGTGTCATGCTTCCATGCCCATTTCTATATCTTCTAAAGTTTAAGGAGAAGGAGACCCAAACACTCATATCAAGGCATACACTACTATTATCGTGAATTACTTCCTTGTGATGTTGTAGTGGCTAAGATCTTTCTAAATTATCTTAAAGAAATCACATTAGATTGGTACTATAGGATACCAAAATCCTCAATACATTCCTTCAAATGACTTGTTTCCAAGTTCATCAAAGCATCTAACATGAAAAAGTTGTTGGGTACAAGGATTAGGAGTTCTGCATATTACACAGGATCAAAATGAATCTGCTACCAATTTCATTCGAGAGATGGTTCCAAGTCCTCTACTCCTCTACAATTACATCCAACATAGACCAAATGGAACTTCACAATATTTTCCCTCATTCACTTAATAGAGAGACTAAGGAAGAGGTCTAAAAGTTTCCTTTCTATAGTTATGAGGAAGTATTGGAAGGAGTGCTTCGGATTGACCAAGCCTCTATAGATAGTGGGCATAAGACATATGGTCCTAATGGGAAATTGGTATCCCCAAATAAAAATAATGTAAATTATCAAAACAATGGTGCCAATAACCAAGGACCTAAGGGTGTGAATCACAATCATGGTGCTACCACGAATAGTGTTACTAATCAAGCCAAGAACGTTAGTTTTCTCGAATAACAATAATAACAATAACAACAACTCAGAAATCAAAGAGACCCTAACATTGTGTCTTTTGTCAACAAGGTTGATGTAAATCATCCCCCACAAAATAAAAATCAAACCTAAGGCCCAATCCAAGATCAAATCTCCAACTAAGGGGAAATAAACTAGGTTATAACAACCAATTTAAAAACTATAGTTGAGGTTATAATAAACAACAAGATGCTTATCAAAGACCAAGAGATTATGAACCTAACATATATTTTGGTTTCCATAAGGTTTGAGGTCATAAGGATAGGAATTTCCATGATTACAATAATTTTCTATAAATACGCCCGAAACCAAAGACAACTCTTCATAGACATGTTCCTAGCAAATCCTGAAACAAACTCACAATCTCACTATTCAGACCTATAGCTCCTCGTAAATCTAATGTGAGAATATTTTGAAATCCACTCCCTACACATCCTAAAAATTTAAAGTTGAATTCACAAAACACAAACAAAGACATTCCTATCAGAAACAATGACCATGAAGCCTCAACTTCCAATAACTCTAGGGTCACTCCTAACCTTTGTTCAAATGATAGCACAAAAATCTTGGGATTAGTTAAGCTAGAGGTGGAGCATGAAATTAATGTAACAACTCGAAAAAGGAGTATGTTTCAGAACCCCTACCTAATCTTTCCTTCCCACGGGATGACGTTCCTACACTCAAAAAAATAGTAGGATCCTATGATTTAATATCGATTTGAAAAAGACATTTTCTCACATTTTGTTTCTCGACTTATTGAAGAATTCACCTACACATCGCTTTGTGTTATTCAATGCACTTGGTATTGGTCATCTAATCCATGTTACGACACCTCCTAGTGCTCAAATAAATCATATTGAATTTGAAATACATCCTCTGGGATAGAATGATACGGATACTTGGGTTTTTTTATGTAGAAAAGATGCCACCGACGTTGAAATTTCATTAAGAGGTGATCCCGCCTTATTTTTACAAGTCTAGGTTTCTAACAATTACATTAAGAGAGCATGATTGTTGATGAGGCTGCTATAAATGTGGTTCCCTTCTCATTCTTGCAAAATTTGGGATATGGGGAGACAAATTGTTCGTCTACAAGAAACATGTTACAGGTACAATAGTCTTAAAGTGACCTTGATTGGAACCATATTTCTTCTAGTCACACTTGGTCCAAAAACCATCTTGATAGAGTTTTACATTATCGATAGGGAAACAAGTTATAACATGATCCTCGGGAGACCTGGATTCATCGAATGAAGGATATCCCTTCTACCCTATTCTAGGAGATTAGATTCCTCCATTTGGGGAAGGTCTTCATCACTCAAGGGGATACTACGACATTCGATATACATTTAGAAAACCTAAAGAAGAAGAAAGGAGTCCATACAGAGTATGAAATTCCTGCGAATCAATTGAATAAACCACCTCCAACAAAAGAGTTAGTCCCAGTCACCCCGGACATTCCAAAGGTTGAATTCATTAACCCAAAAACATTTGAGGTGGCAAAAATAGATAAGGGTAAATCAATATCTATGGAAATAGTGTCCACTAAAACCACAACAAGAATTATGAAACTCTTAGAGAGTGACGATCTGATCTTCCTCCCATTTGAACCATAGGGAATGGGTAGTCTTCTTAGTTTAGCATCTCTTCCTTCGATGACCTAGGTCTAGGTGTAAACATGATAAAATTAACAAATGAAGAAGGGAAATTTGAGATTAAAATGATGCCCATCAAAACCATCTCTAAGGTTTGTTCTATTTTAAACCCCGATTTGAAGCCATGTGCATCTAAAACAAAGTTTTCCATATCCATGGGGCAAGGCCTCATCATTCAAAAAGAGTTACGGGTGAACACAATGCTCTCTATAGAAAACAAGGCCAAGAAATATAGTCATGCTCACCCACACACCATGTCTCAACAATGTGACGAATATGTGCATGAACATCTCTTTCACAAAAATGATTGTAATGATTGGACATACACACTTCTCGACAAGGGTTGTAAGTTAAAACCCAAAATGATAGGCCCTTGTAAAGAGAATGGAAATTTTTAGGATGATGGTTCTCCATTGTGTACTCTTAGGGAGAATAATTTGATATTCGTCAAATTTATTCACCTTAGCTATCATGACAGTAGTTTCACCTACATTTTCATATGTACATCATTGCATCTACATTACATTTTCATCCGCTAGATCATTTTGTAAAATTTGTGATCAAGGGATTTATTCTTATAGCAACTCCTACAAAATTCTAAAAACATTGGAAAAACATTCAAATCATATCTCTTCAAATATTCACAGTATCATTAATTATTTCTAAATCATTTCATCTATTCAAGAAAGATAATATAATGTTTTGATCGTGATCATACCAAGGCCTGCATACTTGGTTTTTCTTATAGTTTCTTTCTAGATTAGGTGTCTTTTCCTATAGTCTATTCTATAAGCTTCATGGTGTCACATCTATCCCATAAAAATATCTTTAGAAATAAGAACATACTAAACATTTTTCCTAGATGAGTATGTCAAAAGAAAATTCATAGAAAATTTTTATTTTACAAATCTCTTTTCCCTACCAACCTTCGGTGTTGATCCTGCATCTCTTACTGGTGATGTAGGGTTGGGAAAGGAGATAAATTCCCTTACTCACCTATTCCTTATCTGTGGTGATGAGCCCATGCTTCCTCCTGGTAGCATGGGGCAAGGAGTAGGGGGTCTCATTGATAAAATTGAAAGTTACAAATAATTTTCTCAAATGTTGTGAATTCATAAGTAAAAACAAAGTGAGTTAGATGTCCAAGATTCCAAAAGAGTTTAAAACCCAAAATCTAGATTTTTTCAACCAAGTGGCCATCTATGGATCCAAGTCTAGATAAACTACAAAGAAATTCACATTCTAAACTATTATGTATCTTGAGTAGGATGAGGTTGTAGTGTCTCAATTTGGTCCTTTCAAACCCTAGTCTTTCCCTCATCACTACCCTTCAACACATTTTCATTATTTTTTCCCCTTCTGGTTCTCAGTGTCGAGCCCTCATATCTTACTAGTTATGTGGAGTTGGGGGTGGGGAAAGTAAATTTACTTATCATATCATTTTATCACCATGTTTCAGGAAGACAATATGAAGTGTCAAATATTTCTTAAAGAAACTAAAATTGAAACATCACATTATGTTCACATTACCATATATCAAAGCATTATGAAATACAAAAAGAAATCATTTTGTCATCATTTCACATCCACTCCATACATTCTGAAAAGCATATAGAAAAGTGGAAGTTCTAAACATCTAGAGTACACATGCTAAAATAACCAAAAGAAATTCAAATAAGATATAATGGAATACTTGAACCAAAAATAAGAGTTTGTATATATCATTACAATGTCACCATGCACTAGGCATGGTCAAATGGTCACAATGAGCCTAAAAAAATCATATAAAGGCTCAACAAAATATCATCAAAGAAATAAAAATGACCCCATGGCCTATCACCCTTGTGGGATCCCTTGAATGACGCTCCACCATTTCTAGGGCTCCTACTGTGGCTACGCCGACACTAGGAGTGAATCAAATGAGGTGAGTACTCATGGTGGCATCTGATTCCCATTTCCTCGCTGTGAGAATGACTCCATCTCATCAAGCCCTCGCGATCTCATATCCGATCACCTAGGTATGAAGGGAAGTCATTATCTTTGCTATCCCTCACACAAGGGAAAACACATCGGTCGTCTTCCGGTAGCTAATGGTTGGCCCGAGTCGATAGTCAACTCAGCTCGGGCCTTCCCTAAGGGGATCAGTAGAGTGGCCATGCACACCTGATGGATGAGCTCTTGCCACTCTTATGTCATCACTATAAGAAAATAACAAGAA
Organism: Taxus wallichiana var. yunnanensis; assembly: GCA_018340775.1. Classification (NCBI taxonomy): domain Eukaryota; kingdom Viridiplantae; phylum Streptophyta; class Pinopsida; order Cupressales; family Taxaceae; genus Taxus; species Taxus wallichiana. The sequence continues at coordinate 272,438,236 of CM031242.1, read as the reverse complement.
TCGATAAGTTAGAAAAAAAAGAAAGAGATACAAGCCAACATTCCTAACTAACAAGGTTGAGAGAAAATTATTAAACTTACTCGGATCTCTAAGCATCGATATAGGATCAATGGCTAATATTTTTGAGGCTACTAGTGGTTATATGGATTCCCTAAAGCCATAAGTAAATCACTGTCCCATGATGCACTCATCGTCCCCCTCTCCACCATGAGGAAGTGTCAATAATAAGACTAAGGTCTCTCTCTCAGAACTGGCCTCCTCGTATACTGCTCTCAGCATCTCTTGAGTCTCATGCCACTCAGGGTAACTCTCCTCCTCCTCTGCATGGGCTACATTTCCAATCTCAACACCAAACCCCTCATCCTCCATGTCCTCTCCAACTGAATCTGCTGTCTTATTCCCCACATCCTCTTCGAGAGGATGTTCCTAGATCAATGGGATCATCCTGCTCTCTCGATGTAAGCAAGAGCCGCCACAATTTGAAGTAGAGGAGCTCAAGGGGAACTAGCTACCCATCAAGCATGGACCACCCATCTAACTACAATGGGCACACCTTGAATGAACACTCATTCCAACAAAAATCCCCTTTAGGACCCCTCTCGAACCTCTTGAATAGTCATATACACTAGTGCAGCTAGAGGAAGCATATCAATGTATAGAAGGCCAAACTATTGGGGGAATCGATCAAATTGGTGGAACTCAAGTCTCCCGCTCTGTCAATCATCTAGCCTCAAAGAGCAAGCTACCATAGTAGTCACCTCCGGTTCCCATATCCCTACCATGTCCTGGTAGAGTGTGGTATTCATGTCTGACATATGACATAGTCAGGGAAGCCATTGGCTGATGTGGCATCCTAAGCACTAACATGCCTATCCATCTAGTTTCCCGAACAACCCCTGGATCGAACACTAGTACTCCCCTACCATAGGGGATAAAATGCTCATAAACCCAACTCATAACAAGAGTGGGGTGGCTCAAGGACTGCACCTAAAATATGACTACCCTATATAAGTCATGGTAGGTAGTCCTGAAGATATATGTGCCCTAGGCATATTTACGCTTATTCCCTCGATTTGTGTAATGATAAGAGCTCAATAATATAAAAGGGTTTCACCACCCTTTGTCCTGCCCGATCGATCAGAGGACAAGATGCCTATGATGGATTTGCGTAGGATAGGAATGGGAGTGGTGGCAATGGACTGAACCCTCATCCCCTTCTTCGAACCTAATTAGGTAATGGAATTTCCCATGTATGTATCCCACTATGTCATCATTTCCTTGGACCCCGCTATCTCCAAATTCAGCCTCCTCCCAAGTATCGGGAGCCCAATAATGCAAGACACATACTCTATGGTGATGGTCAACTCACCCCTGGAAACCTAACAACTAGGTGTTTTGGTCCACATCCCAATATAAAAATAAGTCACATAGAATATGAATGGTAGGAGTAATGTGGGGAACTCATGCAATCTGCAAATTACCGGCCCTCTGGAAAAGTTACATATCATCCTCGAGTCGGTTGATCCAGATACCGTGGATCTATTCACACTTGCTCTCATGACTTCATCTCGTTGTACTCCTCCTTCTCGCATTCACCAAAACATGGGAAAAAAGTAATTTAGTAACATATACCAAATAATAAGCTCACCAAAGACATTACAAAATATCAAAAATCCAAAAAAAATAAATTAAAAACACGTTTTGGTCATTCTATTCAGAACCACCTCCTAGTACAGGGTGGCGGTCCTGGACTGATTTTCCCAACACATCTCTTACCCTAAAAATTCTAAAAAGATTAAAAATGAACACTTTTTACCAAATAAAAGCAATCCTTATGGGCGTCCCCCCTACAGACTCATCTAAAAATATATTTTAAAATGATCCCTCCTAGGTGAACTTTTCGAAGTTTTTACATTTTAAGTATTAAAAGAAAAAAGTGAAAATAACCAACCTTAGACCACATCAGTCGATGTCCTACTCATGGAGGCATGATCACGATCTCGTCACGATCGTATCATCTATACTCTCATCGAAAATGGTCACCATGGGTCTAGAGCTCCAAATTCACCAAATCAAATAACACAAATGAATTGGAATATGAGTTGTTTCGATATGTGTGTGTGTGTGTGTGTGTGTGTTGTTTTAACTTTGTTTTGAGTGGATGTGTTCACAGGATGGAGCATTTTTGTAGGTATACTTCATTATCCCCGCACAGATGGTAAGTCCTCTTATCGTTTTGATATAGTGTTTATTTTTGATAATTTATCTATCTACACTTGAGTCTTCTTTACCTCTTGTAGGTACTTGGGAATTTGGGTGGAGATATTTCTACACAAAGGCATGTCGTATAGCCTCTAACCCCCATTTCCGTAACACCATACTTATATTCTACGTTTTACACCTTTTCATGTCTAATACACTTCTCCGATGGGGCAATATGTACACACCCAAAATTACATGTGCTACATTATCGGAAAATGGTTACAAAATCCCCCAATGATGATTTAGGTTCTTTCAAGAATATATTCGAGCTCCAATTTCCATTTGTATTATATATTTGTAGCCTAGACATCCTTACTTATCTTTTCCACGTTTTCTTCCAACTTCCCACTCTTTCTTCGCATGTTTTGGCCTTGATTGGACCACCACCCCGCATGGTCATTTGTTCTAAAACCACTTCCCAAAATAGGGTGGCGGTCCCGAAACCACTACCTTGCATAGGAGGTGGTCTTGCCCACTTTTTATAGATTCCTCATGTGTGTTTTACCATGCAACGGTTCACTTAATTTCACTTTTTGCATGCATAGGTGAGCCGAATTGTCTAAAATTAGCTTTTATTACTTTGGGTTATCCTTCCTCCTATTTTTTTAAAAATAATTAGTTGGAACTAATCCTTCTTTCCTTGTGCATGAAGAAGCACCTCCCATCCTCCATTCCTATATATTTAATGCTTGTATTCAAGCAAAAGGCCTAATAATTTTGTATATCATGTATTGTATTGCTGTTATGATCTTACTAGAAATTGCATAGCCAAACTCTAATCTCTTGTGTTATCTCTCTTCTAACCTGCGCACCGCATCCCGACTACCATCAAGTTGTCATTTCTCAAGTGTCATTCTCCTACTTTGTTGTTCTTGCATTCCCAATACCTTGGACTCATATGAAAACTTGGAGAAAGAAAGGAAAAACAAAGGGGACAAATTACTACACGAGACATATTTACCTATGTTCTGTGAATTCCAGGTTGGATTTTTTATTTGATTTCCTTCATTCATGTAATTTATCATTAGTACATCATATCAAATAGAGTATAAATATATTTCCTTTCATTTGGAAGTAATTAGTTAATTTCAATAGGATTTAAATATTTTGTAGAAAATCTCAGTGACGGATCCTCTTCCTCCCATCCTTGTGGATCTTAAGGAGAGAATATTCATAGGAGGTTGTCTATATATCATATATCATTTGGAAAAGTTATTATTTTAAGTTAGTTTAGTTTCAATACATTCATCACGGTGAATAACCACACCAGTTATCTCACTTTTCTAGTTTAGTGTAGAAATATTATAATTATTTAAAATAGAAGTAAATTGTTGTGTGTGATCATAATGTTTCTATTTTGTGACTTGTGTAGATTAGTATCCTTTTAATAGTAGCATAGATTGTTAATTTCATTCAATTTACATGGAAACTTCAAAATAGTTTAGCAATTAGATCCAAGTTAGATAAATAAACCATAGGGAATTCACGCTACTTGTTCATAGCCTCTAAATATCCCCTTTGTCAACTCGGTTACTAGGAGATCACACTACCGATCTCATTCATTAATCCTCCTATAGTTAGCCACACACATTCAACATTAGCTACTCCAAAGACGACCTCGGGGGTCGAGTGTGGTTTAAAATCACGTGTTCATTTTCATCCCTACAATTATCCACTATATGGAGATATCTAACATTAAAGGCATTTTCATCAAACTAGACATAAATAAATCTTATGACCGTGTTCTTTGGGATTTTTTAGATAAAATCCTTCATGGATTTGGCTTCTACTCTAAAGTCAAAAGATTTTTTCTTCTTGTATTTATTCTCCCTTGTTTTCCATTTTGATTAATGGATCTCCTAAAGGGTTTTTACCTTCTAGTAGGGAATAAGGTAAGGGTATCCTCTCTCTTCTTACCTATTTATTTTTTTGGCTAATTCTTTAGATAAAATCCTTATTAATGATATAAATCAAGTTATGATAAAAGGCTTAAGATTATCCCCTAACTTGGATTTAACCCCTCGCCAAAAATTTTCTAATGAAACCTTTTTGATGGGAGAAACCTCTTATGTTGAGGCTATTGCGTTCAAAATATTCCTATCTAGTTATGAAGAAATGTCATATAAAATCATCAATAATAGTAAAAGTTATTTATTCTTCATTAATATCACAATGGAGCTTTAGTTGGAACTTTAAATATTATGCGATGTCATATCAAGTTTATTCTTTTTATCTACCTTAGCATGACCTTATTCATTGGAAAAATGAAGAAGGAAGTTTGAAACTCCCTTCTAAATATAATCTTGAACAACTTATACATTGGTGATTAAGAAAAATATGAATAAAAAGATATAAAAATGCTTAATCTGATTGCTATTGTAGTAGAAAATGAATAATAAATTAAGTACATAAATTAACCCAAGCAAACTAAGCTAGAAAATCTAAAACCCTAAGTGTAAAGAGTTGATAGAAAATATTAGATATTTTTCAAAGATTACAAAGACACATAGAGCTAGAAAACTAGAAAAATTGAAGCAAAAATTATCGCAAAGAATCTCATAAAAATGCATATTTGGAAGAACACGATAGACATGGGCACCAAGAAATGGGAAGGTGCACTGCAAGGCACTAAAAACTGGAAGTGGGTGCCTTTGACTATGGAAATTCTCTAAAAACAATCTTTCTCAATTCATAAGTTATTTATTACCCTTCACCTTTGGTCACTATGAGATCTCACAATGATTACCAAGGTCATTAGAAACATGAAATTAAATAATGACCTACAAAACCCTCAAAGAGACATCAAATCCTAAAAAAATATATATAAAATGAGGGTTCAAACTATCCTCACTGTCAAATAAATGATATTAAAAATGAGTGTTACACTACATTTCGACCTAATGTAGTTTTGTGTGTGTGTGTGTGTGTGTGCAGAATCATGCCCTAGGTGGCTCTTGTGTGTGTCGCACTTGATAAGCAAAAGAAGTATTAATATATATTGAAATGTTGTATATGTATGCATGGAATATAATAGGCTCCCCTCCTATGAAGTGTATTAGAATAATGTAGTCCCTTGCCTTTGAATGGATGTTATAATAGATGCTTGAATTCTCTTTAATAGCCTTTTGATGAAACCTTAGGTGGTGATAGCTTATTGTTATTCCTTAGTCCTTTATTATGATCACATACCTTTATATTGATATGATTTTGTTTCTTGACTTTTGTAATTAACCCCAAAAAGGCCAATTATCAAAAATATAAGATGCTCAAATGGTTAGAAATAACCTAGAAGATGTGATCAAAGTACAAAGAGGTCAGGGGAACCCATAGTGGATGAGGGTACCTAGCACTAACGTCCTATCTCGGAACTATTTTCTACAATGAGAAATGTCAAGGTTAGAAAATAAAGACTTAGTTAGAAAGATGTAAGACCAAAAGTGGAAATAGAAAGAAAGAAAATATGGCCAAAGACATGGGTTAAAAATTAATTTTCTTACTTAGGAATCAGATGAATAATAGTATGTAATGAGGAATAGATAATTACCCAAAATGTGCGATTTTGTGTTTACATTTCCCCACTTTATGTTGTTCGAGAAGGCTTGATAACATAAATTAGATAAGAGATACATACCTGATAACCACATAGATTGATGGTGAGAAGCATGCCGAGAGAAAAGAAAAAGTGTGGATTTATAGAAAGGTGGAGTGTAGAGACTAAAGATAAGAAAGCACAAAAAGTGATGAGATAATGACCCCGGGAAGAAACACATGTTGTAGATGTCGCCAATGTGTGTCTTTTTGATGTTGATGCTAATGTGTGTGATATTGATGTTGTTGTTGTAGGATGATGTTAAATGATTTTTTTTACCACTTGTTATATGCATGGACCTACAAAAGAGAAGAATGAATGTGTAGTGAAATACACATGTATATGTGTAAAGAACATGTAAAGAAGCATGAAAAATGGAAAATGTGAAAAAGTAACATGTGCTACTGATCTGTGATGACAAAAGAGTGTAGAAATGATCCTATAGATGTTATAGAAGACCAATTTTTTTAGGTGATCTCATGTCAGTTGTGCGATTGTGAGTTTTTTTGTGGTCTCATGCCAAGACATGGAAGAAGTGTAAGGAGGAAAGTCTTGTGTAATTCTCCACCATTTAAATTCTTCCCAAAATGTAGAATATCATTACATATGGTGTGTAAAATCAGATCTAGTTCAACATTTTCGACCCAATGTTGAATAATAAAATTCTATATACTATGTGCTAAGGACTGTATTCCCTATAAAATAAAATCCATGGAGCTCAGAGACTGTTTTGAACTAAATAATTATGTGTAACTACCCTTGGTCACAAGAATCTAGGAAGGTTCGGGGTTCCCAAGAACTATTGTTTAGTTATGGCAGATGGTGTTTGTGATTTAGTAAGGACCCAAGTTAGGTTTTGAGCCCTATCTCGAGATTGATGACTATGTTTCTACCGGCTTGTGTTGTGTTGGGTAATGGCTGTAAATTGTTGTATGGATTTATTTATTCACCCAAATGATTCCCCGTCATTTTAGGTGCATGTGTCGTCACTAAAGGAGGATGTGGCCTAAATGATGACCGAACATTGTGATGAAATTGTGCCCTACATGGGGGAAAGAGTGTGCTTGGTAGAAACTTAGGTGGCTAGGACACAAGTGTTAGTACAAGCAAACATGCATGTAAAATGTAAGCTACTAAACAACCATACAATGTGTAATATAAGATGTAAGAATAAAACATATAAAAATACAATGTAGACAATGAAAAAGTGGGTTTCAAAATTGGACATCACTCATGATGTCATAAGACAATCAAGGTTGGCTAGGAAAAAATTAGATAAGTGTGCACACAAGATAAAGAGAAAAGCCCGCAAATAATGCAAAACAATGACAAGTAAGAACAAATAATGTAACAAACAACCATAGTGGTAAATATACCTGCAAGACAAATGTTGCCCGTGAAACATACGTAGCACATTATAGATATAAAAATTTCGTAAATGCATGTAAAACTCTATAATAATGTGCTATGAAACAAAATTAAACAATAACACATGTACTATATGAAAGTGGATATCCTCGGAGACGTTGTGGGACTCGTAATAGGTTTTGCACCAAGCATTCATAGTGCATGTATAGATCTGTAGAATCTATGATCACAACTAGAAAGAAAGTGAACGTGCATGTGTGTATGGAAAAATATAATGACATACAAGATATCTATCTAGCATGTGTAATAAAGTGTACATGTAAAAGCATATGTAAGCAAGAGTAAATGTGACCAAGATATGCAATATGTTGTGGAGTGTAGATGGAATGGAATGTAGAGTGATGACAAGAGCAGCATGCCCCCAATTGTATGTGTATGTATGAGATGAGGTTCATTTATACATGCCCCTCAATCGATCAATAATGAACCATAAACAAGATTGTGTCATCAAGAAATGGTTTGAATTATGTGTACCAAAAAGATGTGATCATAAAACACAAAGTGTATCATGTAAGCATGTGATTGAATGTCTAAATGATTGAAGGTGTGACTTTGTGATGAGGTCCATTTGAGATGTAGACCCTCGGTAGTTGAGTATGGTCCTTGGAACTAGAGTGTGTCCTAAGGTAATGACCGCAACATGAAAAATTATATGTAAGAAAGATATGTCATGAATGTGTAGAGTATATGTTCCTAGAAAGAGATGTGAAAAGCATGTGATATGTGAAGCATGTAGTGTATTATGTAGTGTGTGGGGTTCATGTGTACAGGGATACCCTCAATAGTCAAGTATGAACTATATCATGAGAGTGTGTAGTCGGTAAATGAAAATACAAGTGTGTTAAGATGTGTATGTCGTATGTGAGAAAAAATAAGACACTTGTTGATGCTTTGGGGATGAAATAAGTGTGATGCCCCCAAGTGTGCCATTATGAAAGTTCTATCTAATGAAAGTAAAATATGAGGGTACTCCTCTTGATTCTTTTGAGATGAAGGCATGTGATCATGCTCTAATAGTGGCAATATATGAGATAGATGTTATACAGTGAATGAATCCTATATGCATGCAACCGATGAGTATACCATGGAGATGGGGGAAATTTTTGTAATAGAATGTGGAGGTGATGGAGACCTATGTGAATGAGACCAGGATGGCGATGGAAACCTATGTGTAATAGAATGCAGAGGTGGTTGGCACCTATGTGTAGGAGAATGAGCTGGTGAATTATACTTATGTGAAGGATTGGTGCAGTAGTATTCCTAGACTTATGTTATGGACTAGTAGATCAATGAGACCATGTAGGTCGTTTGTAAATAAGTGAGCTAGGATAAGTTTTTGGTTTAGTTTTGATAGGTGTAGGGACCTATATGTTATAATCGATGCAATGAAAACCTCAAGAGGAGGTTGAATCCATAAAGTTAATTGAGAAACACCATTGATAGATATTAATGGGTTATTTTTAATGAATTTCATATACAAGTGATTCATGGATATGATAGACTAAGATCTATGAATCTAATTGAGGCCTAAGATTATATCACACCCTTGAATTTTTGGTGCCACATGAAAAGGTACAAGCATGGTGAGAGAACCGACAAAGACTTATAGATTTAGAAACCCATAAGAGTTAGGGATTAGACATGAAATTTATGATATTGGATAGCCAATAGTGATAATAAGTGCTATAAAACACGTGCTGATGCCATGATGGATAAACTTTAGTGTTATTGATAGAAATGGATCCGATAGAGGCACTAATGTGCAAGTGATAGGAAAATAATGTAGCATGATGATATTGATTAGAGAATGAAATAATTGGTGGAGAAATATCAACATGAGAGACTAGGAAATCAAGATCTCCTGATGCATGAGGAGAAACTACGCAATATGTATGATTATTCTAGGAATAAGCTACTTTTTGTCATGTTTTGGAAGAGAATTATTTAATATCTTGAGCTTATGATTTTTATTGATTGGTGTAGAAGCCATAGGATCTATAAGATTAATAAAATTGTTATCAATCAAATCTTGAATAATATTGTGAAACTTAAGAAAACAATATGTAGAATGTACTATACATTGGTGATAGTCATATATGATATTTTCATCATAATTATGAACTTTAGGACTAGATGGATCTAAATTAAGCGGTGGAGGAAGTGTGATAAGATTAATTTCAACAAGCAACGGTAGTATAATATGTGGAATGATAGTTAATTTTGTGTATGTTAATGTAGGGGTTTTCAATGAAGCTCTTTATTATTAGAGATAAAATTGACAATGATTTTTTCTTTAACGAGTTTGGTTTATGTCTTAAAATTTGATTTAATTTGATAACTTGTAGAAGATGAATCTTGTTCCTGATATTTAAGATTACCTATAGATAAGAGCTTAGTTTTAAAAAGATTAAGAGTATGAAAGAGTTGATAAAATGATGGAGATGTCTCAAACAAAATACTCTTATGGAGAGGAGGTAATAGATTTTGAATGAATCAATCTTCAAGTTCGAGTCTACAAGTACATTAAACATCTTAGCCAATTTATTTTTGTATCATAAGACATAATTCAATAGGTGATTTTTAGGTCCTTGTTTAAGTTGTGAGAGTTGAGAGTATGAGATATTAGAGCTGATATTGATAGAAAAATGAGTAAGAAAATCATCGAGATAGATGCGTAAAAGATGTTACCAAGGGGACAGGAAGGTCATAAAACCAATGCATCACATAATCATGAAGGCTATGAGGAAGAGATTAGTGAGAAGCATATAATTATCTAAAAATATAGAAATGCCACATGAAATTCTTGTATATGCTCCTATGGGTTACCATGCGCATTTAAAATAGGAAGCTTATGGGTGAAAAATTTATGAGGAAATGGGAAATATGAAATGTTGGGTGAAAATGGGGTGTGAAGCAACAAAGTGGAATCCAATGATGGAGAAGTGGAAGAAGTATCCTATTGTAATTGGCAGATTTAAACCGGAGATCTTGGTAAAGAGAGGCTAAGTCTTGATTTCCAATGGAAGCAACTTGGCATGCATGAGAAACAAGAGGTGGAGTGAAATGGTTGGTCAAAGTAGGGATAAAATGGGAATGGAGGAGATAAGAGGAATAGTAGAAACAAGTGTTTGATTAACAATGGAGGTAGGGATAGTGGTGGAAGTATTAAGCTCTACGAGATTGGTAGCTTCCTCATGATAAACAAATAAAATCGATTCTAAATCTTATGTATGCTTAATGATATAATCATCGTGGTATTTAAGTGTTGAATCTTGGTCATTTGTGTTTTAATTTATGTCAATTTGCATTGATGGAAAAGTAGTGAGTGGTGAATTGAATCTCGAGTCGAGGCATGAAGGTTAATTGGTAGTTCCTTCTCAATTGTTTATTAAGCATTCGGATGGCTTCATGGAAGCATGTAGGTATGATTTGTGAGGAAGGAGTCTAGTGGAAGAATGGAAAAGATTGGAATGCTTGTTTCAAATGTTCTAAAAGTCATATTTTATGGTATAATTATCATAAAGAGCTCTCACAGGGGTGTTTCGGTCATCTGGTTGAATTTAGAGTTGAAACAAGCCCATTTAGGCCTATTTTTAGAGCCCGATGAGGTGTGATAAGTTTTTAAAGGTCATGGAAAATTCATATACACATGGGAATAATTTAAATGTTTTCTATGCCATGTATGAGTAATAAACAAGACTTTGTTTGGCTCCTGAAGGAAAATTCAAAAGCTATCCAAAGTTGGTTTCACAACTAGCAATGTTTCTTAAGGTAAATGAGATTGGTTATAGATTCAAAATAAAATCTATGCCTAACCAAAATATGTAATGTGTATAGGGGTTTTTTTTAGTGATTCAGGCCAAATTTCATAATATGTTTAAATGGGGATTTAAAGTTATGCTAGTTTTTCTAAAACAAGGTTTTTGAAAAGTGCATAATAGGTTATCTGGCTGCTTAAAAATCAAGAAAATATATGAAGACTCCTACGGATAAAACATAGAATAATATTTTGTAGAGGATTCCAAGAATGATATTTTTCAACAAGTTTCAGGTGAAATGGAAAAGTATTAATAAAGTTATGAGATTTTTTCTAACCTTATTCCCTTCACTCTCGAGCACTTTCTTGAGCTTGTGATAAAAACATTTGTCATGTCTGGTTTCAAATCACTAGTTTGAGTCAATTAAATATTATCAAGGATGTTTTATGGTGTCTTCATGGTTCTTGTGTTATCAAAGTCTTCAAGGTAGATTGAATTAGTACAAAGTCTCTCTGGGGTGCAAGACATATGCCTACAAGTGTACTGAGATGGATCAATATAGAAGTTGTAATTGAATCATGTTGTTAACTTGCAAAAGGTATTTTTGTCTCATTAGGTCATGGGAGGCTGATAAATGATATATTTGTGTTGAATTGACAAAGTGTAGATAAAACCTTCCCCTCTTGTTTTTGTTATGTATTTTATGAGATCTCATGGAATCCACTCATCAAGTGGTAAAATTTGTGTCTCATCACATACATCGGGGTTGTCAACTATTCTAAAAGTTTTCAAATAATATTTATCTTCTAGAATTGGACTTAATTTTATTGGGTTTTGTAAAATTCCACTTTGAGAAATGTAAATTCCAATGATGAACATAGCTTAATCTAGACTTCATTATACTAGTATAAAAGTGACTAGACATGATGAATGTTGAAATGGTAAGAGTCTCGAGAATTGAGAAAGGTTTTACAATGGTCAATTATTTCCCCAAAATGAATAAGGAAGCTCTCCCGAGCACAAAATCCAAGTTTAACATGATTGCTCATACAATGTCACAGTTGACATCACCGTATGAATTTCTTTTTCATCTCTGGGAGAAAGTGAAAGAACACTAGACCTATGAACACATTGAAAATATATAAGATTCTTCTACAAGTCCAAAGGAGTTATAAATTTCTCAATTCATTAACAAATGATAAATAAAAATGATTATGAGAGGTCCCGGGTATGCTCAAATGGTGAAACACTTGAAACTAGGGTTTAGAGGATAGAAATGGTCGAATCTTGAAATTTAGCCAATGAAAACTAGAAAAAACTTGAAGAAATCTCTGAAGAGGGATTGAGAATCAATTGCAAAAGGAATTTCATGCTTTCATCTTGATTTTTCTGAGTTCTCAATGATAGTTTTGTATGAAGCCTATTACTTATGTGTGCATAGATTTTTGATGGATTTTTAAGTAATTGCTATACCTTGAAAGTGCTAAATTCCTTCATGCAACACCTTCTAATGTTAATAAATGATATACTTAATCTTTTCGTGTTCTCAAATTAGGGTGGAAATGTGACAAGTAAATCAGACCTTCCGATCTCTATCTCAGTTGGTTGAATAAATCAAATTTCTCCAAGAAGTTGGTTCCATGAAAAAGTTTGGGAAAATGGTCACAAAGAAAGTATTAAGAAAGGCTTCTTATGACTCAAGGTTTCACAACCAAAAGAACTGAAACCTTGACATAGTTGGTTAAATTGTTTGAGTAAAAATCAAAAGTGAAAGTTCTAAGTGAAAAAACCCATGGAGAAGGTCAAGAGTATTATGTCAATTAAAAGATCAAATTCTTCTCATCCACTTTCGAGGAAGTAGGTAAAGAGTCTATTCTTAATCAAACATAGTAGTTAGACAAAAGGTAGAAAATTCCATATTTTGCAAAGAAGTTGAATAGTTGTTCCTTTTGGAAGAGCTCAAGTAATAATGAAGTATTGAGGTGTGTGACATGGAATGTGAAAATTTTATGAGGACCGCTAATACTATTAAAATACTAACAAGTACATGACCTTAAAAGTGAAGATATAAAGTGTGACACTAAAAATACTATACATAATGTGAAGAGACATAATACAAGTGATATCATCTTAAGTAAGTGAAAAATATCAATAGGATGAAATAGTAAAAATATACTTGAAAATGTCTCAGTGCAAAAAAATGAAGACTTGTGAAATAATGTGAAGATGGAAAGTCATAAAAAGTGGCTTGGTTCTTGAATAGTACACTCAGTTAAGTTGGAAAAAACTAACAAGTTGTTAATAGTAAGGGAGTATAAGGAAATATGAGTGAAAGACAAAAATATAAGTTGTGACAAGATAGATACTATGTGTGACACCAAGTATGCATGACAATTTTTGATAGCATGATGATGGTACGGTCGAATGAAACAAAAAAGCACCAGTAGTAAATATCTCAAATAAAATGGATAATAGGGTTAGTTAAAGAAGTTAATAAGAAATACATCTCAATTGTGGTTCAAGAATGAATAAGAAAATGGAAATATTATGGAGAGTTATTTAAGAAAAAAGCAATGTGACAATACATAATACAAGACAAGAAAAGTATAAAGTGTAATAGAGGATAAAACTATGGAACCGTGATAACTTATTGAGAAGTTGTGGGATATATAGATACCATAAGGTGAAGAAAATGACAATAAATCAAAAGAGATAGTCCTATATGATATGGGCCATAGATAATTTGAATTTGAGAATTAAATGTGAAGAACTAGAATGTTAATGCTATATAACGATTAGGAAATTCTTGTCAATGTTCAAGGAGACAATGAAAGGAATTGAATACTGTTGAACAATGAAAGGATGTTGAAGAGATGATAATGTTAAAATAAGAAAGGAGGAGAACAGAGGATAGGGAAATGAACAAGGTCAATGAGAATAGTTTTTATTAAAAGAAAAAATAGACATATAGATGTTTTTTTACCGAGACAGAGGTTTATGAGAGGAAAATCCTAGTGAAAACACAAATATGAGTCGAGTATGTAACATGGAAGAACAAAGCCTTGATAGGAGTTTCATGATGCAGGAGAAGTTTGAATTAGTATTAGAATTGAGATTATATCGAGAGAACATGAAATTAGATAAGTCTAATGAAGTTATGCCTTTCATTTTATTTAATGAGTAGGATAGAAAAAGATTAGATTTCAGTTGAATAACAAATTGAAGAAAGATAAACTAAGAGAAAAATAGGAAAAGTGAGAAAATATAGTGGTCATTGTCGGTTTTCGATTCAACAAGAAAATTGTAACCAAAACACAAGATAATTCTAAGTAGCAACTTAGCACATATGTGGTTGCGACCTCCTTATAAGTAACAATTTGTAGAAGATCAGTTGTAGATGGTTAAATTCAAGGAATTTTTACGTCCTTGCAAGTCGCATCTTTGAAAAGGTCGGTGGTTGTTGATCAATTATCCTGAGTTGTTTCCTCAAAAATTTGAGTTGTAACTTAACTTAAAATCAATGTAACAGACTAGGACAATTTGGTCCTAAGCAGATTTCTTTGTTTCAGTGGGTGTTTTCCCACATTAAAATTTATGTCATTTTTATATTATCTTTTCATGTGCATGGTTTTACATGTTTATCTTAACAAGTTTGAGAAAATGAAAGTTTTAGCATAGTTTCAATAGACACTCATTCAACCGCCCTCTTAGTGTCCCGATTTCCTGCAATTAGTATCGAGCATGGTCCTCCCGATTAAGCCTAAAAATTTGGAGGTGATCCTGAAGACACAATCATGGGTACATCAGAAAATTCAATGTTAAAAAAGAGGTATGAAATTTATCAAGATATTATAAATGAGTTAAATATGGAACTCAAGCTCAAATAAGTTAACCATGGTCAAGAAATAAATGATATGGATTCATTTATTGAAAAAGTGTCAAAGGCCTTGAAATATAAAGAAACTACTTGTCTTAAATTTGAAGAGGAACTAAAGACCCTAAATATTAAGTTGGCACAAGTTACTAACCAACCTAAAATATTATAAAGAAAACAATAAAATTATGGTAAATTAGACCATGAGACATGTTAGGAAGATATTCAAGCCAAGAGTGGAGAATGTGAAAAATTAAATGCAAAAGTAAATATCCTAAAATAAGATATAGAACAAACAAAGAAAAATGATTTAAGATCTGAATCAATTCATACTTATTATCAAAGATGTTCTCAGTCAAATAAGGACATCAAAGAGCACAAGAGGATCTTCAAGAACCTAGATTCAAGGAATTTATTAGAAAAGTTTCATGGTTTTTATTTCATGCAACATCTTTGGACATAGAGCTAGAGATCATAAGAGAAAGATATATGAAGGCTATCTATGGAGAGATGGTATATGATTATGAGAACAAAATATTTTGTTTTAATTCTAAATGAAATGGTCACACAATAAAAAATAGTTTATAAGGTCATGTAAATTAGTTTTGGGACAAGAATTGGGTTGTTTTCTTTAACTACCATGAGCTAGGGCATTTTTCCAAACATTGTTATGAACCACATAGATTTAGCTATGAGATGAATGTATCCCATAGACAAGGAAAAATGATATACATAGAAAATTAAATTCAAGGAGTAATATGAATTTAGATATCATTGAAAGAGATATTGGAAAGAAGAAAGAAAAATGGATATATAAGGTGAAGAAATCAAAGTCAAAAGTTGAGACAGAAAAGAATGATAAGAATATAAAAAGAGAACCAGACTAATAAAATCATAGGAGAAGCAAGTACAAACAAGACATCAGCAGGTGATGGAAAAATTAAGACGAAGGAATACAATTCCAATGCAAAGAATAAATAATCTATTCCTTAAACAAAGTGGTGGAATAGGTGTATGATTTGCAACATGTGTGCTTATCGGTACTCAATCGAATATGAGATCTTAGGTGATGTGGTGGTAACACCAAGAGATGTACCTGAGAAGATTAACAAGAAAATAAGGACAAGGAAAGAAGAAATAGAGTCATTATGTTGGTTTTATGACTTCCTCTTGTTCGAGGTAACATGAAAAATGTATGCCTTCTCTAGGCTTCTAGAAGGTGTATTCCAGTTGAAAGAATAAAATCAATTATCTCTTTTTGTCTGTCATTATTGCAAAGGTATGCATAAATCAATGTATGGTTGTTGATTATATTTGAAGATCTTGATTGTTTCCTTTAGTGGCTATGAAAAAAAGATGTGTTTATTAGGCCACAAAGTTGTAAGGTCTATTCATAATCTATCAAAATCAAGTCTTAGATATTTCTCTTAATCTTCTACATAGAAATTACATGTTCTAAAAAGTTTGTAAATAAGTTCTGAGCTTTGAATTAAATTCTTGCAAGTATGGCAGTATGTGTGTGTGTTTTTAAGGTATGTAAATACTCTAGGAATTATTTGTTTTGATCCGTGACAAAGGTATAACTCCCGTTAAAGAACATTCTTTTTTTCTTGAGAAGTCATAAGAAGAATTTTTTGTTATAATCATAATCTTGTGTACTAATGAGCAATTCATTGAGTCAAGAATATGTGTTCACTCATCAATACTTTTAAATGAATGTATATGTTCTAATTTAGAGGCAAGTTCCTAGGATTAAAAACTAAGTCTTTCAAAAGTCAATGAAACCTTGGTTGAATATTATCGGCTATATATTTAAGGGTGTAATAGAAATTTTCTGATCTAAAATGAGAAGTTTGAATTTCGTAAGCATCAATGTGTGAATATGATAAGACATATTAAATTTGTAAGGATGTGAAATGAAGAAAAACAAATATTAAGAGTCTATCAAGCTCAAATAAAGTATTATAGTCCTAGTTGATAATGCTTTCAGCTACATGAAGACCATAGTGATTGTACTTTAAGCCTATAATGAGTTGAGAAAAGAGTAATCATAGATTTAGGGAACTCATTTGAAGGTGCTAGTGAACTGATCAATATTTTATTCCCGAGAAAACTAATTTTAGCAGAGCTAGTGATATGATCAATATGGTTTCCTAAGAAAATTGATTGTAGGTATCACATGCTTGCAAAGCATCAAGCAAGTTCTTGTGAATATGTTTGGAGTAACCACTTCCTTTCGAAATGAGCGAAGAACTAATGTAACTTAGTTTACTATAAATATTGTAAACCACTTCAAATGAATTTTAGGGATAAGTTCATGAATTTTCTAATCCTTGTTGAGAAAGAGAGAATTTTAGTTGACCTCAAAGTAATCATAAGATGATGTATAGAATTTTTGTTGATAAAGTGATTAGTGAGAAAGAATACAAAATAAACAAGTCCTACAAAATATAACATTAAGCCAAACAAGTCAAATATTGGGTTCTCAAGCCTTAATCTAATGATGTCAATGAAGAAATGAAGTCGGTATGATAGAAGGAATTAGTGAGGACTGCTATCTCAAGCTAGGTTGAGTGAAAAGAAAGAAAGAAAATTCTAGTAAAGAATGTTACATAATAGGAAAGCATCTTCATAGGGGATTTAGTTGATCAATTCAAGGAAAAGAGTGAAAAGGAAAGATTTCAAAGTCATAGAATTGAAGTGAGATGGTTGAGATGAAGAGTATAGGTTAAGGGGAAAAATGAGACTTATTGGTGGAGACACTCATGCACCTATTCAAGTCAAAAGAAGGAAAACAATAATTATAATCCAAGGGGGAGATTAGTAAGGTAAGTAAAGGATTTTAATTAATTATCTACTTGTTTATTTTCCATTAGAATGCATGATCCTTTTTCATAAATGTCAAAGGGGGAGAGAATGATGTGTGAAACTAGGAAAGGTGATGTGAGCTTGTTTTTTAGCATCAATGGTTTCTAAGTGTGTCATCATCAATGAAAAAGGGGGATATTGTTTAATAATTTTCATTGGTGTTGTCAGTGATGTCAAGTGGAATTAATGGAAAATAAGTGAGTGGTGAAGTGAAGATCAATCAAAGGCATGCAAGTTGATTGGTAGTGCCTTCTTAGTGGTTTAGTAAGCATTCAGGATGGTTTCATAGAAGAATGTAGGTCTGATTTGTGAGGTAGGGTTCCAGTGGAACATGGAAAAGGTTAGGATGCATGGATCAAAGGTTCTACAAGTCATATTTTATGGTATAAGCATGGGAAAGAGCTCTCATAGGGTGTTTCGGTGATCTCGGTGGAAGTTTCAGTTGAAGGTGACCCATTTAGGCATTTTTTTTTGAGCTTGATGAGGTGTGAGAAGTTGGTACATTTCATGGAAATGTCATATAATCATGGTAATAACCTATTAATGTTTTATAGGGCATGTGTGAGGAATAACAATACTTAATTTGGTTCATGGAGGCAAAATTAAAAATCTAGCCAAAGTTGGCTTTGACAACTATGAGTGTTGTCTAAGGTAAATGATATTTGTTAGAGCTTCAGAAGAGAACCTATAGCTAACTAAAACATGGAATATGTTGAGGTATATCTTGTAGTGCTTCATGCCAAATTTTATAACATTTTGAAATGGGGATTTAAAGTTATGCTAGTTTTTCTAGAATAGGATCTAGGAAAAGTACATAATAGGTTATCTGGATTCTTATCACTCAATAAACAATATGAATAATACTTTAGATAAATCATAGAATAATATTTTTTTAGGATTCCAATAGTGGGAGTTTGCAAAAATTTCAGGAGAAATGGAAAAGCATTAAGAAAGTTATAAGTTTTTTTCTAACCTTGTTCCCTTCACTCGAGAACTTTCTTGAGCTTGTGATAACAAAAGTTATATGTCTAGTTTCAAATCACTAGTAAGAGTCAATTAAATATTTTCAATGATGTTTGATGGTGTCTTCATGTGTATTTTGTTATCAAAGTCTTTTAGGTAAAATGAATTAGTACAAAGTCTCTTTAGGGGTACACGACTTATGTTTACAAGTGTACTGAGATAGATCAATCTAGAAGTTGTAATTGAATCATGTTATTAACTTGCAAAAAACATTTTTTTATCTCACCCTATCATGGGGGGATGAGAAAATATATGTTTGTGTTAAATGGACAATGTAGATAAAATCTTCCCCTCTTGTTTTTGATGTGTCCTCTATGTAAATCTCATGAAATCCACTCATCCAGTGGAAAAAGGTGCATCTCATCGCATACATTTGTGGTTCTCATCTATTCTAAAATATATAAGATAATATTCCTCTTCTAGAATTGGTCTCAAGTTTATTGTGTTGTGTAGAATTCCACTTTGAGAACCGTAAAGTCCACTTATGAATATAACACAATATATACTTCACTATACTAGTAAGAAAATGAATAGACATGATGAATGTTGAAATGGTAAGGGTATCTCGAGCATTGAAAAAGGTTTTATAATGATCAATTATTTCCCCAAATGAATAAGGAAGCTCTCCGAGCACAAAAACAAAGTTTTATCTTGACTTCTCATACACTATCATAGTTGGCATCACCATACCAATTTTTTTCCCATCTCTGGGAGAAAGTGAAAGATCTATAGACCTATGAACACATTGAAAAGATATACGACTCTCCTACAAGTCCACAGGAGGCAAAAATTTCTTAATTCATGAAAAAATGACAAAGAATATTAATTCTCGAGAGGTCCCAGTATGGTAAGACGGTGAAATCATGAAATTAGGGTTTGGAGGATAGAAATGGTCAAATATTGAGCTTTAGACAATTAAAATAAGAAAAAAAATTAAGAAATTTCTATAGAGGGATTGCAAATCATTTAGAAAAGGAATTTCATGATTTTATCTTGATTTTTCTTAGTTCACAATGAAAATTGTATATGAATCCTATCACCTCCATATACATAGATTCGTGGATGGTTTTTGAAGTACTTGTTTCACTGAAAGTGATAAATTACTTCATGCAACACTTTAAAAATCTAAGAAACAATATACCTAATCTTTGTGTGATCTCAAATTAGGGTGGAAACGTGAGAAGAATATGAAAGTGAGGAAATAGTAAACTAAAGCTTCTAATATCTATCTCAATTGGTTGAATAAATCAAATTTATCCAATTATTTTGCGCCATGAAAAATTTGGGGTAAATGGTTGCAAAGAAAGTATAGAGGAAGAGTTCTTATGACTCAAGGTGTCATAACCCAAAGTACCAAAACCTTGACAGAGTTGCTTAGGATATTTGAGTAAAATGCAAAAGTGTAGTTAGCAAGTGAAAAAATCAGTGAAGAAGGGTAAGAGTCTTATGTCACTTAAAATCTCAAATTCTTCTCATCGAGCTCAAGGAAGCAGGAAAATATTCTATTATTATTCAAACATAGTGGTTAGACAAAAGGTAGAAAAGTCTAGATTTTGTAAAGAAATTAAACAGCTCTTCCTTTTGGAAGAGCTCGAGCAAGAAGGAAGTATTGATGTGGGTGACATGGAATGTGAAAATTTTATGAGGACCACTAAGAATATTAAAATAGCAACAAGTAAAAGACCTTAAAAGTGAAGAGATAATGTGTGACACTAAAAAGACTCTACAGAAGTTAAAGAGGAAAATTACAAGTGAAATTAGGTTGAGTAAGTGAAAAACATCAACAAGATGAAATTAGTTGTATCATCCGCGAGAGTAGTAATTTCTACAAATTTATGACCTGAGGCATCCACTGAAATCCTTGAAACTATTTTAGGTTTCTTGGATGACATGGTAGGAGTGACCTTGAGGGAACTGAAATCAAAGGCTGGTAATGGGACTACCACCTTCCTCTTCCTCAAAGTCTGATCTACTAACCTTTGAGGCGTATTGGAATAAGTTTCTCCCATTGTAGGTGTTACGGTCACATCTTCAGGTGGAGGAAGGTTAGCTTGTGGAGTGGTGACCACTGCAAGTGTAGCATCCATGGTAATGGATTTAGGGAATGAAGGGGTAGAAGGAGGAGGAATTTCCATGGTTAACTGGGGTCCAATGTGGAGAGGTGAGGGGCCGAGAAAAAAACTAGCCATGGCTGAGGAACTTGGTGAAGATATCTAAGGCAAGGAAGGCTAAATGGGAGGAGGCAAGGAAGGCTGAATGGGAGGAGGAAAGGATTCCAAAATTAGAGCTTGAGAGATAAGAGGAAGAATTACCTCTGATGAACTGTCAACCAAAAGAGGAATGGAAGGTTGAACAATCTCTTCTCCTGAAGGAGGATTTCCTTGTTCTGGTTGTGGAGGTGAATCAGGAACCTCAATTGTTTGTGGGAGAGTGGCCACTGGTGTAGTTACTTGATCTTCTCCCTTTCTGACAAACTTAACCTTTATTGGCCTCTTGGAAGGGTTCTTATCCTTTTCCTTTTTTCCCTTGGAGGGTCCCACTTCCAAAGTATCTAGTTTTGAAAAATGCCTTCCTTATAACTCATTCCCCAATAAATGAGCCATGTCATAAAGATGGGAAAGAATTTGAGAAGATCTTCCCGTGATAGAAGATTTCTCAGCAATGGACCAATCAATGGCCGAGAATACATATTGGTCTTCGTTCAACCCATCATACAAGGCATCAAGGACACTCTCATTGTCCTTAGTGCCTTTTGGGATGTTAGATAAATCCAACATCTAGATTTCTTCAATTTTCAACCTGCTATTGTCCTTTCTTCGGATGACAACCTCATCCCAAAGATCAACCCAAATATCTTCTATATTTGGAACATGTAGATATAAAGTCCCATATGATTTAAGGACTCCTCGGAAATCAAATCCATCTCTAGTGCTTCATGTGCTTCTTCAACTTGTCCTAAAGCTCATGCACCACATTCTTAGCTTTAACCACTATCGAGCATGTGTACCTTCCAATGGAAGTAAGGAAGGATACAATAGCCTTGTGTTTACTTTGTTGGAATTTGTGGAAATCAAACAATTGTCTTACCAACTCCATTAGGATCAGCTTATAACCCGGGAATCTGGGCAATCGAAAGGATCACCAGCTACATGACCACCCGAAGGTATGTGAAATTCTTGAACTGCAAGAAGATACAACCCCATTTTTATACTTTGGCCCATGCTTCATCAGAGACACTTATTTTCCTTAGATCAAGGTTCATCCTGAACATATTTTCATAAACGAAATCGTCATTCACTCTTCTAAATTAATCCTTAGAACCCTTCATTTTCAGCTGAGGGAAGTACCAATATACGAGTTCTATTAACCTATCTCCTTTTGTATCCAACCCTAGATAATTTCTCATGCCGGTTGTTGCATAGGTGACATATGATGACATATAGAGTTTTCAAGTAGTCAAGACTATTTTCATCTGGGAATCAATCTCATCTCTTATAAGACTGCTCCAATCGATCCCTTGTTTGTTCTTATTAATAATGATCATGAATTGATACATCCATCCTTGAAAGTCTCTCGACTCAGGGAGTCCAAATACTCGACTCAAAGCAGGTGATGATGTCACTAATTTCATGGATAAAATCACTCCCGGGAAAAACTTGGGAAACCTAGGGACAATCGGCTTGGCCTTGATCAAGAAATTTTTATTCACATACCTAATGCAGTATTATTTATCTTTGTCCTAGGATTTTTGTGCTGACGTAAGATCTACATTGACATATTCCTCAAATTTGGGTAATATTAATAGGTCATCAAAGTAACCCCCATCCAATTTTACTATGAATTCTCCTGCTTGATTTTTCACTGAGTGAGAATCGAGTCATAATTGGAAGCACAGCCAAAATGAATGCGGGGCATTGAGTAGACATTGGAAATCCTACTAGAAGAGGGAGGCTACCGTTGGTTATTGACTCTTATCTAAGGACTCTAAGAAGAATCCTTGGTTCTGTTCCAAAAGTCTTCCATGTCAATGTTACCAAGTTCCGTACCTCGGATGTCATAATTGCAATCTATGTAGGAGGGAGATTCCATATTCTAGTACTTGTATTTCATCTTCCTTGACTTGTCTGACTTATCCTTATATGATCCAGGATCCAACATGAGAAGTCCTAAAGAAAGAATTCCTAGACAACTCTTGTTTGAAGAATCGACTTAGAATCTTGGCCGAGAAACCCCATAGACCCGCCACACTATCCATATTTTAGAACTTGTAAATAAATTGATGAAACCCAACACACTAGAATGTATGTCAAAAATAAGGTCTTGTCGGACACTTCACAAAACCTGATAGACAACAGAGAGTGTCTGAACTTAGTAGATGTCTCGATACCTAGAACAACCCGATAGAATGGCGGAAGTTGGAGATTGTTGAGCACTTGATGAAGCCCAAAAATAGCGGAAGCAAGAAGATGTTGAACACCCTGCAAAACCTAAAAATAAAGGAATTGGGTTTTTGAGGTGTCAGGACATGCAAAATTCCTACCATTTCACCAGTTAGGAATTTTAGATTTTTTCAATAATTAATAGGGTATATTCCATGGGATAAAATAAAGAAACACCCTAGGGGTGAATTCCAAACAAGAAATTTCATTGGAATACAACATAAAATGAAGAAAACAATCTAAAACCCTAAACCTAGAGGAAAAATAGGAAAGGAAGGAGAACACCAAAATAATATCTCAAATACAAATCCAAAAGACCTCAAATCAGCAAGAAAAGTAAAATACCTTCAGTAATCTCAAAAAAATTGAAAACGAAGCACATAATCAATCAAGAAGCTCAATCAGGTTTAGAGGTCACAGGCACAAGTACGAAAAAATCCACGCAGAAAAAGTACAATAGGTAAAAATGACATGTAAAATTGGGCTATTTATAAAACCCTCACATTTATTACACTTCACTTGACATGTGTGCCAACTACCCGATAACTCGGTGTTAATGCCATGTCATCATGCTTGGAGTGCCTAAAAACTAATACAAAGGATTAGCTATCAATTCGGGTTTTGGGTTTCGAAAATAAGCGACATGAGGCATGAGATGTTTGGATGTTCTAAGGTCCTAAAACTTGACACAAAGGAACATATCAGGTTTTGGGTTTCGGAAGTCAAGCAACATGTAGCATGCTTTTTCCAATCATGTTTCGATGTTCGTGAGTTCAAAACCCGACAGACTGACTTATTTTGGGTTTCGGGTTTTGGGAAACAATTTGCATGTAGCATGTAAAAAATATGTTTTCATGTTGTTGAAACCTGAAAATCTCCTCAAAAGGGCATTTTAGAAGATTTTTCCAAAAAAATCTATGGTTATCTTAATTTTAGCTGGAATCACCAAAATGAGATAACAAATAGCTCTAGTTGGGGAATTTCTTGGTGACATCAAAGGAAGAGAACTCATAATCTCTAGTTTTATCCATTAGGCTACGGAGTTTGAAGAAGAAAAACCAAAAACAAACAAGGAAAGAAAGAAAGAAAGTAAACACACAACAGAAAATAAATTATGGTATAATGTATGAGAGCATCTTGCGTTACTGGTGGAACATCTTCAATTTTTGGCCACTGAAAGGTAGAGGGAGAAACTCTCCATCAAGGTATGATAGACATAAGCTATTTTCACCATTCAGCTGATGTATTTTGAAAGGTCCTTTCCATAAAGAATCAAACTTTCCATGCATCCCTTTCTGCTCCCTTCTCTTATCCCAGAGAAGTACTAGATCTCCAATTTAGAAGTTGTGTTGCTTTGATTTCTTATCAAATATCTTCTTTACTTTTCTCTGATTATATGCAATGTGATCGACCACCTTGCTTCATTCCTCTTCTAGCCTAGCTAGGTACATAACCCTCTTCTCGATAGAATTTTGAAAAGTTTCATCTTCAATTGCTTTGGCCAACCGTAAGGCGGGCAACTCTATGGAGATAGGGATCTCAGCATCAATTCCATATAACACTTGGAAGGGAGACATCCCAATAGCTCATTTCGAGTAATTTGATCTACCCATAATGCATCATATAACACTTTGTGCCATGTCCTCTGGTTCTCATCCACTAGCTTTCTGATTATAGTAACTAGGTTCTTGTTGCTTGATTCAGCCTGACCATTGCCTTGGGGGTAATAGTCAGATGAATGAGCCAACATGATCCTGAATCCATAACAAAATTCTCAACTCATGTGATGATAAATTGGAAGTGCTTTCAGCCACAATCTTGTGAGACGTCGAATCTTACAATTATATTTTCCTTGAGGAAATTGGAGATAACTTCAGAGGTTGCCTGCTTGATGGGCGCAGCTTCCACCCACTTGGTGAAATATTCCATGGCCGTGAGCATGTAGTTGTGTCCCAAACTATAGGTAGGATTTAATACTCCAATGAAATCAATTCCCCACTGGTGAAAAGGTTTTTCAATCACCACAGGCTTCAGGTGAAGAGCTGCTAACTTAGGGTGACCAACAAAATGTTGACAAGCTTCACATTTGGACACCCATTTTGTTGAGTCTTGAAATAGAGTATGCCAATGGTACCTAGCCTATAGGATCTTATAAGCTATCAAATAGGATGATAAATTTCCTCCACATGCTATACTATGGAAGGAATCTAGCAACCTCACCTACTGAGACTTATCAACACAGCGCAAGAATACACCATCAATACCTTTCTTGTATATTCCATTATCCCATAGAATGTATCTTGTAGATCTTAACTTAACTGTCCTCTTCTCCTTTTGGCTTAAATGTGGGGGAATTTTCCATAAGTAAAAAATAAAGCAATATCTATGTATCATTCGTCAATTTTGCTCACAAAAAGCACCATGGGAAATTCCGAAGAGGTATCCTCAGTTTTTTCGCATTTTGTCTCAGCATTATTTTCTATAATCAATTGCACAGGCCCCTTCCTCATACCAACTTGGTAGGTCTGATGTCCAAGTCATACTCTTGGAATTTAGCTATCCAATTACCCCGTTGACTACCCAACTCTTGTTGAGTCAAGATGGATTTAACTGCAGTATCAGGAACAAGAATGAGGGTATGAGAACTCAACACGTAATACCTGAAATGTTTCACTACTCTCACCACCACATAAGCATGCTTTTCAATTTGTGACATTTTCAATTTGTGTTCTTTCAATGGGCAGCTCATGAAAGTGATGGGAGCTTCAATTCCTTCTTCATTTTCCTACATCAGGATGGCTGATACTGTATGAGTGGAAGCATAGTTGTACATGATGAAATCTTTCTTGAAGTCTAGACATACTAGAATAGGGGCATGTGCAATTACCTTTTTGACTTCTTCGAAAGCAAGCTTCCCTTTAGTGCTCCATCAAAATGGAGTTTTCCCTTTCATCATCCCAAGGATATCCTTGGTTTTATTAGCAAAATCAGGTACAAATCTTCTTAGGAAATTAACCTTCCTAAAAAAGGAGTGCACCCCAGTTTTTCTTGTGGGTAAGGTAAGGCCTTGGATGGCCTTCACCCACCTGTAAATTTTGGTTCCTTCTCTAGTTACGATGTGACCCAACAATTTTCCTTCTATTACTCCGAACATAGATTTTTTAGGATTTAAAGAAATCCCATGATGCCTGCACCTCAAGAGTACCTACTCCAGATGATCATAATGATCACTCCACTTCTTAGAGAAAATTGTCAAGTTGTCCAAATATATGACTATGACTTTTCCCATTAGATCCCTGAAAGCTAAGTCCATAGCTCTCTGAAATTTAGCCCTAGCATTGATCAAACCGAAAGGTATCCTTCTGTAAGAAAAGGTTCCCCATAGAGTGGTGAACGCTATTTTATGTTGATCTTCTGTAGCTACCTCAACCTGATTATACCCCAAAATCCATCGAGCATGGATAATATTTCTGCTCCACCGATCTATAATACTTGGTCCATGATGGGAAATCGATAATTATCCTTTAATGAAGATTGGTTGAGATTCTGTAAGTCAACACAAATCTAGATTTCACTGTTCTTCATTCTCACAAGGACAATGTTCGCAACCCAGGTGGAATGATGGATCGGAAAGATAATTCTTACGTCTAACATTTTCTAAATTCTACAAGAATAGTCCCGAGATATTTGGATTGTAATGTCTCTTCTTCTTCCTGTAGGGTTTAACTTCAAGCTTCAAAGGAATGCTATGTTGCACATCCTTGGGCTTGAAAGACTTTAGATCTACATATGACCATGCTAGGACATCCATATATCTCTTCAAGAGTGAGGATAATCTTTCTTTTTCTTCTGGAGAACAACATTTACCAATGTTTACCATCCGATTGATCAACGAAGCCCAGGTTAACTTGATCTACCTCTGACGAGGAAGCACCTTCAGCTTGCCTTTTACCCTAAATGAACTAGTCATGCTTATCAAACAAACCTTCCAGAGAAACTAATCCTTTCAGAATCTTATTTCCTTTAAGCTGGATGAATTCACCATCAATTTCTTGATATTAATTCAAGACGGACTCATGAAAAGCTGATTCTAATCCTTCAAAATAAAGCTCGGTGAAATTATTAGCTTTCTCCGAAAATACAATACTGTTGGTCATCATTAAACACCACAATGATTTGAGTTATTTATAACACTTGGACGATACATAATCTCAATGGTATATGTGTCATGTTTGAATTGTGGGTGAGGAAGAAAAAGAGATGAAAAAACAACTAAGGAATCAACTTTATCATTGTAATCTCTTAAGACCGCTTTAATGGAAAAAGCATCAAATAATTCTATGTTGTCCCAAACCTTATTTCTGTAATGTTTTAGACGGTCATTTTTTACCTGATAAATTCCCTTTACTTGATTCACAATCAGCTTAACATCTCCTGTACTTTTAATATTTCAAATTCCTTTTTGTCTTGCCATTTCTAATCCTAATAATAAAGCTTCATATTCAGCTGTGTTATTAGTATTATCAAACTGCAACTTGAAAGCAAAGGGAAAGATCTCAAAATCTGGAGATATAAGAACTACACCGGCACCTCAACCAGTAGTTTAATAGCTCCTGTCAAACTCAAGGGTCCAAAAATAATTAGGAACTTCTTCTTTCACTTCTATAGAGGGTACCTCAGATGTTAGGAAATAATTACCCAAGCCTGCATCTTCAAAGAGAATTTGAGCCTTAGGGTCATCTGATTTAGTAACCAAGTACTTTGTTTATGCTTCAAGGTGAAGAACACAAGGAACTCCATTTACTAGCATTTTAGCCTTGGCCCAGTCCATATTGATCTCTCCCCTAACATCTTTACAAAAACCTCTTCCTAAGAGAATACCATAAGCAGCTGGGATATCAGCAACCAGAATGGTCATTTTTACTCTCTTCTCCGGGAAGGCGACAAATGTAAATTGTGCATCTTTGATTTGACCAATCAAGGGAACTTTCTTGGTTTCCATGGAGTAACATTGTCCATATGATTTATTCAAATTAATTCCAAGGGCATGAGCTACTTTTTTGGGCATCATGTTATCGGAAGCTCCTGAGTCAATTATGTAATTGCTGAGTTTGAACCCATTTATGAGTAAGGACAAATAAAATGGTTCGATCTTTCCTAAAGAAGAAATAAAGGTCTTATTATTCTAAGGTGGAGGTTGAGTAGGAATTGACAAAATGCCTTTTGAAGATGAAGGGACATCATCCTTGCTTCTAATGAATTTGGAAAGCTTTTCAAATTGCTTAGGATTTGACTGAAGATATTCTACTTCTAACATTTAGATCTTAGTTATTTTTGCATGGTCAATAATGTCAAAAGTAGTATATGAAGGAATGATGGTAGGCTCAGTTTTGGTTATATTGGTTTGAGCTGAGGTACTAGTCTTGGGAGTAGGAGAAGGAGAATAAGAAGAAGTTGTTACCTTTTTAGTTGTCTCCTTTTTAGTTTGTCTGAGATAGGAGAGCCTCTCTTGGCCATGACCACGGGAGCTTCTTTATTCTTCTCCTTAGAGCCTTCAACCAGTTTTCTAGGATTCTAAGATTGGGATCGAGTGAAGACCACAAATGACTAACCATCATGTTTGCATCCATCTTCCTCATATTCCAAATACCCAATGCTTGGAGTCGCCAATTGAATCATCATAGGACTCATCAACATATCCCAAAGCTTCAAAAGCTTCATGAGAATCTTGTTCTTCTAGTTCTTCATCTTCTTCGACTATCTCTACTGTAGCATTAACAGGAGGAGCTTCAATAGCCAGCCTTGGTTGAGCAATAGTCAACCATAGTCTATCTCTTGTGGGAGCACCATTGGTATTATTGAAATTCTTGTCTAGGAATATCCCGATATGGAACGTTGCTCACCTATTGAGACATTTGCTTTTTCAAAGTGATCAATTCGTTAGCCATCTTCTGAATCATTGGATCAGTAGTACTCTGAGAAGAACTCGATTTTTAGGATTGGATGATTCTTTTATGATCTTTCCAGCTAGAATAAGATTGTCTTCTATTTTAGTGGTTGTAGCTTGAGTAGTGGCCAAATCAGGGATAACATATCTTCTCAACAAGAAGCTCACATCAAGAGGTTGAGCGTTGATGAAGAAACACTTTTGATTTTCAAGAGTAGGAACAATGAGGTCTAGAATCTTGTGGATCAGCTTGTTGAATTTGGCTATGAAGTCCCGCATGGGTTCATAAGACTCCTTCTTCATGTGTGTAAGTTGTGCTAACAAGGCATGAGAATCTTCAGCTGGTTTGAACCTTGCTTCAAATACGATCTCATGGTAGCCTAGTTGGTAATGCATGCATTTTGGAGATGGTAAAACCATTCCGCTACTACACCATGCAATGTTTCGATGAAGAGTTGAATAGAGACATCTTCGTGAGCAACCCCAAGAACACCGCATGTAACAAATAATGAGGCAATGTGTTCATCAGGATGTTGTTTTCCATCACTGTTGAACTTAAGAATATTCTTCCATGATCCATGAGGTAGGTCATGCAATGGTGGAGTAAGGGAAAGAGGAAAAATAGTTGTACCCCAAGGTACAGGTTGTGCTGCCATTCTTCTAAATGAAGTGCATACAAAAATATGAATATATGACAAGAATAATGCACAAAAAGTTACAAAAACTTATTTTTCTTGAGAAATATGAGTCCTTCGATGGGTGAAGAAGTTCTTACCCACTAGATGTAAAAATTGTTGGGTGAAAGCCTGAAATTATGTTGTTAAGGCGGATCAAAGAATGGATTAGTTTCACCCCTAGCTCACTTAACCAATTGAATATCTTCCTAGCCAACTTGAACTAGAAAATGGATCTTCTTGAAAGTAAGCCAAATATGGAGTAACCAAACACCAAAAGGATAAGCTTAGTCTTATCAATCTCTATTCCCCATCAGAGTCACTAAAAGCTGTTGGTTGGATATTTTTTCATGTAAAAATATGAGGTTCAACCACAGTACATGGGATTAAATCCCTCCTCAAACATAGGTGAGGCTTCCTATTTATTACTAATCTAAAACACAAAAAAATAATATGTACAATATTCACACTAATCTAACCATTAGGGTTGGGATAGAATCCCAAAGTCCATATCCATAATAGGTGAAGATATTTCTCTTTCGAAATGAAATGAATCAGAAAGGAAATTACTATTATGGAAGAAACATAATGGAAAGGAAATGAGAGGAACATATTTTATTTTGAGTAAACACAGAGCATGAAATAATCATACGAGCTTTAGATAACAAATGTAATGTTTGAAATGATTAGAACAATCAAGATGCTAAACAAAGAATAGCTTAAGATTATGAACATAAGAACAATATCTTAAGAAAGATACATCTCACAACACAAAGTTTGCAAAATAGCATCAGTTTCTATTCCTCAAATGATTAAAAGAAAACACAAAGTCTTTCTTCTTCACAAAAGATCTCAATATTCCAAAAATCTCAACCTTTTTGAATGCATAAGCATCCCTTATTTATAATAAAAGGAGATGAGAGAAAATAGGATAAATCCTAGAAAATAGTCTTTTTAAGAGATCCTATTTTCTTGGCTCTCACGTAGGAGACCAAGTCAAAACTTTCTTCCTATATGATGAAACAAAAATGAAAAAGACATGTCGATTTCAAGATTGAAATGACAAGCAACATTATGTCTATTCTGTTTCATCATCTTTATCTTCCTCCAAAAAATCCTGCTTGTCCCAAAATTATTAGAACTTTTAGATTATACCTTGCATATCATTTTCATCAGGAACAGTGGAATGATCACTGAGAACTTCACATGTTTCCTAAGTATCGCTAGCATTTCTAGGAAAAAATTTCAGTATTTTGTTGAGTTTCTTCAGGATTTCGAAAGAATGTTCAATTTTCACAAACCTATCAATGATTTCTAGGCTGAATCCATAAGTTGGTTCATGTTGAATTGATTCTTGGATCTGTTTGTAAAGATCATCAATAGGTAGGATACCCAAACTTTCACTCAACACCTTAGCACAAATCTTGACTAGCTCTTCTTCTATGTCATTTGTGCCATCGACCAATTGATCTCTTGATTCCCTTAATTTTCTGCAAGCTTCATTGAGAATATTTATTCTGAATCTAATGGCTTTGGTTAGTTGAAAATGTTTATCCCCATGTGGAATGATGCCTTCTTTGACCAATATGTGGGATGGAACCTATTTCAACATTTATAGAGCTTCAAAAGTTAACTCTAGGTTCTCCGATCTCTCTTGCTGAATATTCATCATCCATTTTCTCTCATCCTTCTTTATATCATCTAAGGATTTTTATGACTTCCACGGTGTCCTCAATAACTTCTTTTCCTTGCAGAGTACCCTTTGGATCCATTCATAGACTATTCTCCCCTTCTCATTAATCCTCTCGATCATGGGTACCAATGAGAAATCAAACTGATAGGAGTAGAGGATGATGATGTTGACTTAGGAGGATTTGAGAGCTTGAGTAGAACTTCATTAGCTCTTTGTATTTTCTATTTTAACTCATCTCTATTTTCCTTAGTTTCCTTTAGCTTCTCGGCATAACACGTTCATGGCATCTTGTGCATCTTGTTGTTCTCCCTCCATTATTACTTTCCCTAGATCCACCCTTGTGATTTGATAATTTGTGACCATTATCTCATCCTTTGTTTTATCAGCTGTGGCAGTAGCAATTTCTACAAATTTATGCCTTGAGGCATCCATTGAAATCCTTGAAATTGGTTTGTGTTTCTTGGCCGATTTGGTAGGAGTGACCTTGAGGGAACTGAAATCAAAGGTTGGTAATGGGACTACCACCTTCCTCTTCCTCGAGTCTGATCTACTAACCATTGAGGTGTATTGGAAGAAGTTTCTCCCATTGTAGGTGTTATGGTCACATCTTCAGGTGGAGGAAGGTTAGCTTGTGGAGTGGTGACCACTACAAGTGTAGTGTCTGTGGTAATGGATTCAGGGAATGAAGGTGCAGAAGGAGGAGGCATGTCCATGGTTAACTGGGGTCCAGTGGGGAGAGGTGAGAGGCCAGAGAAGATACTAGCCATGGCTGAGGAACTTGGTGAAGAAATCTAAGGCAAGGAAGGTTGAATGGGAGGAGGAAAGGATTCCAAATTAGAGCTTGAGAGATAAGAGGAAGACTTACCTCTGATGAACTGTCAACCAAAAGAGGAATGGAAGGTTGAATAATCTCTTCTCCTGAAGGAGGATTTCCTTATTCTAGTTGTGGAGGTGAATCAGGAACCTCAACTATTTGTGGGAGAGGAGCCACTTGTGTATTTACATGATCTTCTCCCTTTCTAACAAACCTAACCTTTATTAGTCTCCTGGAAGGGTTCTTATCCTTTTCCTCTTTCCCCTTGGAGTGTCCCACTTCTAAAGTATCTAGTTTTGAAAAACTCCTTCCTTATAACTCATTCTTCAAGAAATGAGCCATGCCTTAGTGCGGAAAGAATTTGAGTAGTTCTTCCCATGATAGAATATTTCTCAAAGAAGTGGACTAATCAATGTCCAGGAATACATATTGGTCTTCGCTAACCCATCATACGAGGCGTTAAGGACACTCTCGTTGTCCTTAGTGCCTTTTTGGGATGTCGATAAATCTAGCATCTAGATTTCTTCAATTGTCAACCTGCTATTGTCCTTTCTTTGGATGTCAACCTCATCCCGAAGATCAACCCAAATATCTTCTATGATGGGAACATGTAGATATAAATTCCCATATGATTTAAGGACTCCTTGGAAATCAAATCCATCTCTATGATTCATGTGGTTCTTCAAATTTTCCTCAATCTCGTACAACAGATTCTTAGCTTTAACCATTTTTGAGCATGTGTACCTTCCGATGGAAATAGGGAAGGATACGGAAGCCTTCTATTTACTCTATTGGAATTTGTGGAAATCCAACAGTTATCTTACCAACTCCATTAGGATCAGCTTATCACCTAGGAATCTGGGAAATCGGAAAGGATCACTAGGCTACATGACCACCTAAAGGCATGTGAACTTCTTGAAATGCAAGAAGATACAACCCCATTTTGATACTTTGGCCGTGTGCTTTGTCGAGAGACTCTTCTTTTCCTTAGATCAGGGTTCATCCTGCAGATATTTTCATAAAAGAAAGCATTGTTCACTCTTTTGAATTGATCCTTGGAACCCTTCATTGTCGAGGGAAGTACTGATATATGTGTTATGTTACCCTATCTCCTTTTACATCCAACAATGGATAATTTATCATTCCGATTGTTTCATAGGTGACATATGACAACATATAGAATTTTCCAATAGTCAAGACTATTTTTATCTAGGAATCAATTACATCACTTATAAGACCACTCCAATCAATCCCTTGTTCGTTCTTCTTCATAATGACCATGAATTGATACATCCATCCTTTGAAGTCTCTCAACTCGGGAAGAAAAATACTTGAATTAGCAGGGTGATGATGTCACCGATTTCAAGGATGAAATCACTCTTGGGGACAAAATTGGGAAACCTAGAGACAAATGGCTTGGCCTTGATCAAGAATTTTTTATTCACATGCTTGATGTCATCTTCTTGATCTTTGTCCCAAGATTTCTATGCTGACTTAAGATCTGCATCGAAATATTCCTAAAAGTTGGGTAATCTTAAGAGGTCATCAAAGTAACCCCGATCCAATTTCACTATGACTTCTCCTCTTGATTTTTCACCGAGAAAGAATATGAGTCATAATTGGAAGCACAGGCCAAAATGAACCCAAGGAATTGAGCAGACATTGGGAATCTTGCTGCAAGAGGGAGGCCATTGTTGGTTATTGACTTCATCCAAGGACTCTGAGAAGAATCCTTGGTTACATTTCCAAAATTATTGCATATAAATGTTACCAAGCTTCATATCTCGGATGTCGTAATTGCACGATCTATAGTAGGGGATTCCATTTTATAGTACTTGTATTTCATCTTCCCGACACATTGTCTGAATTATCCTTAGATGATCTAGGATTTGACATGAGAAGTCCTAAAGAAGGAATGCCTAGATAACTCCTATTTGAACAATTGAACTTAGAAGCTTGCTGAGAAATCCCACAAATCCGCCACACTATCCGGATTTTAGAACTTACAAAGAACCTAATGAAACCCGACACACTAGAATGTATGTCAAAATAAGGTCTTGTCGGACACTTCACAAAACCTAACAGACTGCAGAGAGTGTCAGAACTTAGTAGATATGAGACACTTTGTAAAACCCAATACACTGGTGGAATTCGGAAGATGTTGATCACTTCGCAAGACCCAACACAAAGCGGAGATCGAGAGGATGTTGAACACTTGGAGAAACCCAATACATTGCAAAGTGTATGTCGAGGTTGATAGATGTTTGGCACTTAGAACAACCTGATAGAAGGGAGGAAGTTGGAGGTTGTTGAGCACTCATAGAAGCCCAACAAATGATGAAAGAAAGAAGATGTTGAACACCCTACAAAACTTGAAAATAAAGGAATCGGGTTTTTGAGGTGTCAGGACATGAAAAATTCCCACCATTTCACCAGTTAGGAATTTTAGATTTTTCAATAATTAACAGGGTATATTCCATGGGATAAAATAAAGAAACACCCTATGGGTGAATTCCAAATAATAAATTCCATTGATATACAACATAAAATGAATAAAACAATCTAAAACCCTAAACCTAGAGGAAAAATAGGAAAGGACGGAGAACATCAAAACAATATTTCAAATACAAATCCAAAAGAACTAAAATCATTAAGAAAAGTAAAATACCTTCAGTAATCTCAAAAATAATTGAAAACAAAGCACAAAATTGATCAAGAAGCTCAATCGGGTTTGGAGGTCACAGGCACAAGTACGAAAAATCCACGTAGCAAAAGTACAATAGGTAAAAATGACATGTAAAATTGGGCTATTTATAAAACCCTAGCATTTATTACACTTCACCTAACACATGTGCCAACTACCTGACAACTCGGCGTTAATGCCATGTCATCATGCTTGGAGTGCTCGAAAACCGATACAAAGGATTAGCTATCAATTTGGGTTTCAGGTTTTAGGAAACAAGTGACATGAGGCATGAGATGTTTGGATGTTCCAAGGTCCTGAAAACCTAACACAAAGGAACATATCAGTTTTAGGTTTCGGAAGTCAAGCGACATGTAGCATGATTTTTGCAAATCATGTTCCAATGTTCATGAGTTCCAAAACCTGAAAGACTGACTTGTTTCAGTTTTAGGTTTCGGGAAACAATTTGCATGTAGCATGTAAAAATATGTTTTCATGTTGTTGAAACCCGAAAACCTAAAAATCTCCTCAAAAGGGCATTTTAGGAGATTTTTCCAAAAAAATTCTATGGTTATCTTAATTTTAGTTGGAATCACTAAAATGAGATAAAAAAATCTTCAAGGCCTCTGTATCATAGAAGACAAACACACACAACCACACTATAAGACATTCGGTCATTTCTCCTTCCAAAGAATTGGAATACTCACAAGCAGCACAGATTGTATTGCCATCACACTAGACTCAAAAACCTCTTCTTTGATCAACTATTAACCATCTCAACTCACAGGATCTACAACATACCAAGTAAGTACTATGAATTTAATCATTTTTGCTTATCCCATTGTATATCTCTTGCTTCTTTCAGTATTTTATTTCTTCTATTACCCATACATCACCTTCTTCCCACCAACCCACTATTCAACCACCCCAAGCCTTTTCACCCTTGTTAACCTCCTTCTTAGTATTCCAGAGTCTTCTCAACCATATTATGACCAAAACCACACTACCCTCTCTCTTTTTGTGATCACAGAGAGCCTAAAAACATATTTTTAATATTTTACTCCCTATTTCCCCTATCGACGTCAGTTCCCTAACCACGGTCAGTTTCCTCCCCATACCGGCATTGACCACCCAACCAATACCGGTATTTGTGTCATTTTATATTCTTATACTAACAAGCTTCCCACTCACCCAAAACCAACCCAGACCTAAACCAATCAGCCCCAAACCCTTTCCAGACCTTTGAAAAACCTGCATGACCTAAAAACCCCAATTCTAATTAGATTTAGTGTTATTTTGATATCTAGCATAAATCTAGTGTATTGTGTGTATGAGAAACCTAAATCATTACATTACAATAGGAACTATTTATTTCAGTTTCTTATTCACATTAAATTGTTATTAAACAGTGGATTGACAACCTCTCTAGGAAGCACCACACTTCCTAGATCTAAAATATGCTAGGCAGTTCACTCTCATATGCTATTTAATATTCTTTTATGGTGTTGCTTTACATTTACAAGTAGTCCTTCCCAGACAAAAAGGAGTTCTCTACAAACTTATTAGACAATGTAAACAACGTGCACATTCTACCTTTCACCTTTGCTTCACAGGAATTCCTCCTTAACCATTTACCTTTTATCTATTTTGTCCTAGAAAGCATAAAACTATTTAGTGAAACATTTTGGCATGCCCGGTGGGACCCTTGTTGGGTTTCATTACACTTTGGTTCATTTTTAGGGAAAAATCTTGTGTCTATTTCATTCAAAACAAGTTCACATTAAGATTATTCTCTGGAAACATTCTCTTCTTCTAATTGTCTCAGTGACATTTGTATTTTGGGATTAAAAATAAATCTTCTTTCATTTCTTGCATTTCATCTAGTGAAAGTCATACTCTTTACCCCTTCATAATTTTTTCTCATCGAATATAATTTGTGGATTTGGGTTTAAAATATTTGCATCTCATTTTTGTATGTTGCATTGTAGCTCATTTAAATTATGGGCAACCTATATGCTAGAATTCATGACCAGCTAATGGTTGACAAATTGAACCGTATATCACATTTTGTACACTCTCTCTATACCAAACCAATGAAAACAAACTACAGATTTCTTAAACAACATCTTTCCCAGAAGAAAAGCGCCGAATGATCACATGATCAATTGATTGACTGTGGCTCCAAACCAGTTTTACGGCCGGTCATCATAGTAGAGTAGGGCCTCAAGTACTACAAAGTATATATTGGGACACCAAGAGAAAACTTACCGAAACCAACCATACTTGGCGGTTCCTGTAGGGCACCTTTGGTAACCAAAAACTCTATCCTATTCACAACTCATTCTTAAATGGCATAAACCACAGCATAAAATTGACATACGATTTTGTGTTCACTATTTTTGGTTATATTTGTGTTTTGAGGTGTGAGTTTGTTTTATTCATTTTTTCTCTCCCTATATACTTCATAGTCATAATTGGTGTATTTCAACTATTTTTTAGTGTTTTAGGACTAATTGTTGCCATACTCATTCATTGAGTTGGTCTTTTTATTTGACCTAAATCACCAAAATTCAATTTTTCCATTTTTCATAGATTTCACAATAATCGTTGTCAGTCCTAGTGAATGCCATCGGTTCCATCATCTCATTTCCATAATTTTTATGTTGTTTTGGTCATTTCTTCCAAAGTAGAATTCAATATATATTTCTTTTCTTTCTATGACTTCCTCTGTCACTTTACTATATCTCTAAGTCCTTGATATTACCTTCAGAGTCTAGTTCTACTTCATCTTCATCATTTATTTCCAGATTTGTAAATATTTCATTTCTCCACAGTAACTGACATCAGTCTAGTTGAATGGTGGTGGTTACCCTCTCATATTGGTATCGCTTATCCAACTAACACCGGCCTCTCGTGTTTTGATTTTTCAATCATAACATCGATCAAATAACTCCTTTTAAACCCATTTTCTCCATTTTTTGTTTGTTTTGGATGATCAACAAAGCTTAGATCACCTGTTCTATTGTCAGTCATTTAGTTTTGACTCATAAATAAGTCAACACTCTCATGTTTCATGTTATCCTCCAACCTCTTCTACCTATCCCATCACCCCCTTCCATCTCATCACCTATGGACCCCAATCATTCTCTTACCATACCCACTGGTGATGAGGAGTTTACAAGACTCCTTGATCAAAACCCCACCACTCTGCAGTATTACCTTACTCATTCATCTATCCATGATTCATTAGGGAAGCTTGTATATGGCATGCCTATGTCCATTCCTCTTACTCTTGCACCCACTTCGCATCAAATACTACCAATGTAGTCTTAGCCTCTTCAACCTTACCACCTTTGGTTTCCCAACTTGACCCTACATCATTAATATCTTCTACACCTATGACATATATTGCACATTTGACGTTTTAGTCCACACGACATCAACCATGCCTTCATACACCACCCTAAGTATAGGTCTATATGTTTCCTCCACTTCTCATTTACCTATTACATCTCAGCCACCAATGGTCTATCTCCATCCTATAGTCTCTTCCTCCGATTTCTATAATAGTCTTTAGGTACACTCCACCTAGTTGAACATATCACCAATAGCTCCTATTTCATCTACCACTTATTCAAGATACTTTCCCTGTATATATATTCTAATCTATGTTCCTTCATCACAATTTTTTTACTTGGCACCACCACATACTAGGATACCGCCCACGTCATACCCACCTTATCTATCCCCTTATACTATAGGGGATGCCCTGTCATCACAACCTACCAATGATCATATAAAAATGATGATGGAAAAGATGCATACATTAGAATCATCTATCTCTAGATCACCTAACTCTCTCGACATACGATGATATTTACAATGATCCCATTCACCCATCCATTTTGATTCATCCATACCACGCCCTTAGTAAATTCCTGAATTCAATTGATTCAATAAGAAAGAAGACTAGCAACAACACTTGCGAGATTTTAAACATGTGTGTTATATGATTTCTCATAATAACGCTTTGCTCTTGCAGACATTCCCAATGTCCTTGACATGACCGACTTTAGATTGGTATAGTGTTCTACCCAAGAACTCCATATTTTCATTTAATCAAGTAGCTTAGGATTTTCTAGACCAATTTTCTATCAACATTTTCAAGAAGGTCACCATGACCGACTTGTACGCAACACACCAATATTGATGAATCTATCATATATTTTTTCACTCATTGGTGAAACTTGATCAACCAAATCACATTCGAACTGCCTCAAACCGAGTTAATAGATTTGTTGACTAGAGATTGGACTAGACACATCTTTCTAACTCTCCAAGTTCAAACCTTCTACATGTTTGATGAGGTGTTCACCATGGCCCATACACTTGAAATTCATGTCATTGAAGAGAAGAAGATATAATTGTGTAACAATAATGTCACATTTAAATCAAATGATACCTCTTCTTCTTCCAAACCACAAAATAATTATTCTAAATAAAAATGATTTTCCAACATAGTAGTTATGATAGCCGGCCCATCTCATCCATTCAACCAAATAAAACCTTCTTCCAACCTTTCTCTTGTTTAGGATTTTCAGTTCAAGAGGGAGAAATGAAAATATAGTTCCATAGGAGAACCCTACTCTTTATTTTTAGAAAAACTTCTAAAATCCAGGATAAATAACTCTTCCACCCCATGAAACCACATACTAGTTTTGAGCCTTCTCATCTTGTGCCTACATGGTATAAAGAATATGATTACTACAACTATCATCACATTAGAGGTCATAGTGATAGTAATTGTATAAATTTCAAAAACTTCATCCAAGAAATGTTAGATAATAAAGATATAATCTTGGATAACCCTAATACACCATCTAATTAGAACCTTCACATCTTCAAGAATCCAATCCCAAATCACACCATGTCATCTAACCAAACTGACAAAACCTTGACCAATGATAGTAACATTCATGAGGTTCATGTTGTATTCAACATCACACCAGCTCTTCATGCTCAATTTACTCCAATTCCATCTATCAAGTAAATTATTGCACAAGCTCCTTCATCCACGGAGGGACCTTTTTCATCTACTCCCCTACCCATAGAGGATTCTCCCTTATCTTCTCCTTCACCCATGGAAGAGTCCACCATATCTAACGATGAAGTTTCCCCAATCACCTCTTAGCCGATAAACAACCCGTAGTACTTACTCTTATACTCATGGGAATGTCATGCTTACTTTCTTCTTCACCGGAAGAAGAAACTACCCCATCTAACTTGCCTTCTCCCCTACCCATAGGGGGTCCATTAAGTAGCGTCCCTTAAAATTGGTGAGAATTATCCATTGGATTTCAATTATTTTTTTGATCTTCTCTCATCTCTTCTACCCAAAGAGTTTGAAGCCAATCATTTCCCTTTCTCACGTACTACCAAATAATCATCAGTTCCCCCTACATCGGTGTCATTCTAATGTTTGGCTAAATTCTTGGATTATGTTGACAATTCCATGCTTTGGGGATCCTTTCAACTTCCTGTCTCAACTCAAATGTAGATGTTGTCATGCCGACACTTCCTTGATCTATCTAAAGGTGTTTCGAAAACTAAACCCACCATGTTCATGCTACTTGTAGCTACCTCTTCTTCATCAACCTCACCCACACCTAAACCTTTACCATCAAATAAAATTTTTCCTCTGCCTAAAAACTTACCTTTACTTATATCTTCATTCAAGTGCGGACCAATTACCACATTAGGAGTCATTCCGACATCAAGCATATTCCATCCTATGGTAAAACTAGATTTAGCCACGTCCTAACAAGTCTGTCACAAAGACTATTTCCCCACTTAATAGGAAGACCCAACCTCTTAGGCTGCATAAACTGGATTCACCCATTACCCCTCTATCACCTTCACCACTTCCATCTATCCTAGGTCCCCACCCATCAACCTTTGTCAAAAATCCTCCTACCAAAGGTAAACCAAAAACACAACAACCCACCTCCTCATCACGATCCTCTGTTACACCCAAATTACCTACACTACTTACACCTTCAAAGTCACCGACATCCTTTTTACCTCCTATACCAACACCACTTCTTATATCCTCATCATTACCCATACCATTCCCTTCTCCTTAATAAGTCCCTTCCACATTGCTTCTTATCATATCTTTCACCACACATACATTATCACCTTGGATAACCCATCCCCTTCCACCATATGTCTTCCCCTCTAAATCATGCACTATTTTTTCACCTTTACTCAAGAAGGTGAAATCAAAGCCAAAACCCGTTTACCTTCTAAAGAGGTAGTTAAACCTACACTTCCTCTAACAGATAGTTCACCTCGCTACACCTTTACCCAGAAGGTGCAACCTGCACTCCAAAACCATACTATCCACCAAAAAAGTAGTCAAAATTACTCAACCTTTTATTCCACCTCTAGTGATGCCTCTCCCACCACATTAACCCATACTTCCATCCATACCAACACTCACTTCACATTGTGATCCATTGGTAGGGTCTTATGCCAATATCTTAGCTAACCTTTGGGAAACCTCTCGTAATCACATTACCACCGCTTAAAACTTATGACCCACTCAAACCTAAACTAGAAGGGTTTGATGATACCAAATTTACACTTATCATTATGTGTTAGGGAAGGATGTGGAAAATTGTAAGGCTCTTAAGACTATTCTTCTCCAGCTATGTTCTCTCAAGAAATATTTTACAATGATAATTTTTAGATGAGGAACCTATTCCATCTACACCTATCACCACAAATCCTTGTCCCTTAACAATTTAGTGACATTCATCTCCACTTTTACAACCCTTTTATCCTCCTCTAATGTTTGAGATTAATAAGGTCTGCGCCTAGAGAGCTAGACAAATCTCCACCAAAATTCCAATGTGCCACATTGCTTTCACAAAACTAGTATATTCCTTCACCATATTTTTTCCCATCCTATCATTATACCTTTCACAACTCACCTTATCCTTCACAATACATCAATATGGTTAAAGTTACAACTCAATCATAGAAGGAAAAAGGAAAGGAGAAAATAACTAGCTCATTCATTACTCCTTTACCCAACATTCCATCTATACTTGCACCAAAAATCACCATCTATGGACGTGCATACCCTATTTCTGATGGGGTTTCCCATCATACAATGCTTAAACAATTGCACCAGTCTCCTCTCAAAATGTCTTTGTACAACCTCATCCAAACCTCTCGAGTCTCATCTTAAGGCCTTCATTAACATCCTGTAATATATTGAGGTTATACCTAATGACCCTATGCCTGTTGCATCCATTATCAATCCTCACGATGTTGTATATCTCACCATTTATCCCCCTTCCTCTATTCCTTCTACCACTCATCAAGTAGTCACTCTTAATTTCTTTGATGACAAGATTGTACCTCTCCAATAAAATGATCTTGACCATACTCTATTCATTTCCATCTACATTGATAATATACACATTCCACGTGTTATGATCAATGGAGGTGTTAGTATCAACATCATTTCCTCCCATGCATACAACCAAATGCACATCCCTTCCAATTGCATGCATAATAAACTAGTTATGTTGCATTCATTTAATGATTCCATGACTTGTACCCTCGGCATCATCATTCTTGACATTCACATCGGCCCCCGTGCCGATCCTGAATTATTCCATGTCTTAAAGGGGGAATTCTAGTACAACCTTATGTTTGGCCGACCCTTTATTCATTCCATTAGTTTGGTTCCTTCAACTTTACACCGTTGTTTAAAATTTGAACATGAAGGGAAGTACTATACCATTCCATTCAACCCTTCACCATTTAAGACCTGTAACATGTCATATTGACCCAATGATGTCCTTATACCAGTTAAGGCATCTACCATCGCTACCACTTCTTCTTCAGCCACTACTTCATCCACCACTTTTTCCCGTACATCTTCTAAAACTAAATCTTCTAATCCCACTACTGCCGGAGCTTCTACACTCACACATCTACTTCTCAAATATCCAATTCTTCTTCTTCCAAGATATCTAGTGATTTATCCATTCCCGCTACCCACATACAAACTATTGATCCATTAGAATTTTGTTTTCAATACCTCACTCTAGGGAGTACCACCTTTATAACATTAAATCATTCCTTACTCCTCAAGAGTATGGTAACCTTTACCAACATACCCACTATGATCACCATGTAGCGAGAGGTTTTCCTTATAGTCCTCCCCACTTTTGCAAGAAATTAATGTATGGGGGACTTGATGCTTCTACCTACTTGCTTGATCCACCTTCCAAAACTCAACCATTTTCCTCTAACCTTCAATATCCCACGAACCTCCACTTTGCCCACACCTTCCTCAATCTTTGTGGTTTTAAGGGATTTAGATTTGCTTTCTATGAGGAATGTTGTCATCTGTCATTCCTTATACCACTCATAAGCATAAAAACCATAATGGTATTGGTTTTGTCACACCACCTTCAAGAAATCCCAAGATAAACTTATTGAGCATGATAAACATTCCCACCGCATTTACCTACCTCACCACCTTCACCTATAGATTCTATGGATCCGAATCCATTCCTCCTAAAAAAAAATGTGAACACCATTTCCTTGGGACCTCTTACTTATCAGCACAATGATGAGGCTCCCTCTTCTCTTCCATTCCTATATCTTGACATGATCGATGACGATATGCCTTCTATTAACATTGTTCAATGTCAAGATGATGAGTCTATTCTCACCTACCTTGGTGTAGAATATTCTTATATTCACCAGTCATTACCTTTTGAGATGTAAACCATGTTGAATGAATCGACCATCAAAATCAACATTCACACTTAGGATGACCCGCACATTCTAAAAATAGGCCAATCTTTATATTTTTCTCAACAGAAGATTTCACTTACTTACTCTTGGATCATATAACCACTTTTTCTTGGTCGTACATTGATATGCCTTGTATCGACCCAAACATAATAGTCCACAATATTGTA
This sequence comes from Taxus wallichiana var. yunnanensis, assembly GCA_018340775.1. Taxonomy (NCBI): domain Eukaryota; kingdom Viridiplantae; phylum Streptophyta; class Pinopsida; order Cupressales; family Taxaceae; genus Taxus; species Taxus wallichiana. The sequence continues at coordinate 272,394,176 of CM031242.1, read as the reverse complement.
ACCATTCTTGATGCCAAACCTATGAAACATAAGTTACAAAAATGCATCCTCACATTTCCCTTCTTGTTAAAGAAGAACTTTAGTTCCTCCTTTCTATTTCCTTCATTTTACCCATTGATTATCCCCAATGGATCTCAAACATTGATCTTATCACAAAAGAAACAAGGGGACTCTACATTTACATGGATGTCTACGACCTTAAATTGGCTTTCCCCAAATATGCATTTTCTCTACCTAGTATTGACCAACAAGTTGATCTCACTATCATCCATGAGATGCTATCACCCATGGATGATTTCTCGGAGTTATAACCAAATATTAGTCGCTCTAAAATATCAACACAAAGCTGCCTTCACTCCTTGGGAACCTTTTTCTTTTATGTCATGTCCTTTGGCCTTAAAAATGTTGGTGCTACATATCGGTAGGTTATGAATAATATCTTTCACAACATCATGCATCGCATATTGGAAGATTATGTTGACAATATTCTTGCCAAATAAAAACATCGGGCCAAACACCTTGCAGTCCTTAAGGTTGTCTTGGAATATCTCATCAAATACTACATTCACCCTCAACCTAAGAAGTGTGTCTTCGCTATTATCTTAGGAAATATCATTGGTTTTATCATTTCTTTGCATGGAATTGAAGTTTATCCCACTAAAATCAAGGATATTCTTGAGATGCCTCCCCTACTAACCTTCATCAACTTCATAGTTTGCAAGGAAAGTTGCAATCTATTCATTGCTTTATTTCTCACTTTATGACCAATATCATCCATTTCATCATTTTCTTAAAAAGGATTTCTCCTTCAAATGGGATGGTGAATGATAAAATCCTTTAACACCTTAAAACAATACCTCCTCTAACCACATGTGCTCATTCCAGGATAAGGATGACCAACCATTTTACCTTTACATTTCTGCAATTGATCATTCCTTGAGGGCCATGCTCACTCATCATGATGAGAAACACAGGGGAGAAAGTAGTTTATTAAATAATTCATACATTTTTAGAGTGTGAGACTCGATATACTCACACTTGAATTTTTTTCCTAGCCTTAGTCTTTGTCGCCACTAAAATTCACCATTACCTACTCAAACACAAAACCTTAATTATCACAAATACTAATCCACTACATTACATGTATGCTAATCCTTACCAACATCAATATGTTGCATGTTTTCTCATGATTCTTGCAGACTAAGATCTTAAATTCATCCATAAAAAATCTATAAAAATATCAACCATTTCTTACCATCTCGTAGACACACCTCTCTCTAAAAACTAATCTTCTAAATTCGAATTCACAAATGAATCCATTGCTACCCTCTCTATGGATGATACCATTTACCAGATGACCTTATTCTTCAATGGTTCCAAATTTTAGTGTGGGGATTGTGCAGGAGTTATCCTCATTCCTCTTGATGGTGAGCCTATGCCATTATCTTTCAAACTAGATTTTGATTGTACTAAAAATGTCACTGAATATAAAGCACTCATGTTAGGTCTTCAAACCACCATATCCTTAGATGTTAAATCAATTAATATCTTTGGAAAATCTTAACTAGTTTTGAACCAAGTTAGTGGTATATACTAGTATCGTAACGAGATGCTTTAAAAGTATAAACATCATGTTGAAATGCTTTTGACTACCTTTGACCATTATGAACTTCAAACTACCCAACGTTCCACTAAAAATTTGTGGACACCATGGTCTGTCTCACTTCTCAAATTCCCACTTCTCCCTCTGACATGAAAATATTTGTCACAATACAAAGGTTGAAATCACCTTCTTATCTATTTTGAGATGTTAATTTTGTAGGAAAAATTGAAACTGACCCACGTGACCTTTGGTATAAACAATTTTCTGACTACCTTTCCCTTTGAGTTCTACCTCCAGATCTTACTCATAATGGAAAATGAGCCTTCCTCAAAAGTGTCTCTCGCTATGTCATCATGGGTGGTCTTTTCTATAAATGTTGTTTTGATGATATCCTATTATGATGCCTGACAAGTTCGATATCCCATACACCATTAGGGAAGTTCATGACGGATTTGTGAAGGTCATTTGAGTGTCTTAGTTATCTCTAAATGCATCCTTCACCTCATCTATTACTGGAAAACCATAAACCAAGATCTGTTATGATTGTGTCGGATGTTGTATGAAATGTAAGAAACATGCTAATTTTCATCACACCCTCGTCACACCTTAGAGGTCACATGAGACCTTTGGGCATTTCTCTCAATGGGAATTGGATATTTTTGGAGAGATTAAACATCATTCTTTCCAACGTCATTAACGTATTATTACCGGTACAAAATATTACACTAAATGGGTGGAATCCATACCTCTAATTTCTATAAAAGTCAATAAAATATGTGAATTCATCAACCATCACATCATTTATAATTCATCATTTATCATTTATCATTTATCAAATATGTGAATTCATTAACACACACATTCCTTTTTTCTTATGGGATTATCACACTAGTATTCACACATCAAGTTCTACCACACCTTTCTCTCTGTATCTCACTCAAATATATGCTCAATGATGATGATTTTTCACTAAGACCATTTGACACACCTTGAGTTATTAGATGAACATTTCCTAAATTCTCTCGATCACCTTCAAATATACCAAAAGTGTATCAAATGTTCCTATGATAAACATTTCCAAGAATGAACCTTCAAGGTTAGTGATCTTTTCCTAAAGGAAAATCAACATGTAACCAAATTCTGAGAAAATTAAACATGGAAATTTTTCTTCTAATTAGGTTGGACCCTATATTGTTACTCATGCCTATAGATCGGTGCTTATCGCTTATATTCCTCAAGGTAAACCCAAACCTGAGCCCCTCAATTCCTTGCATCTTCGACTGTTATATTGTTGAATCAAGTCTTATATCAACTTATTTCGATTAAATGCTCATCCCTTGAGAAACATTCAGCTTCAACTTACCTATTTTAAGGATCAACGACTAAACAAGAATCATGTGATTACTCATCATATTTAAACCTTATCTTCAATATGAGTACCACGTATCTAGTCATGGAATGATTCTCATGGATACTTTTCATCCTTTTTCAAGATGGAATCCCATGGTCATTCTTCACTTAAAACACCTCTTGCATTGTTACCCTTTACGTGCTATGGTTTTTCCTTCATAAAGGAAGCCTATACTCCTCTATAGTCTTGTCCATGACCTAAAATTCCAAAGACATTCAAAAGTAATATATGGGATTTTCAAATTCAACTCCTTGAGTCAAAATTATAGAAAATAGATGAATCCCTCAAAAAGGAAATCTATCTTTCTATATTTCTACTATAAATAGACTACTCCCTCGAAGGAAAACTATAAAAAGCTAGCCATACTGTACATAGTCTATCCAAAAAGAAGACTATTTCTGCAAAATAAAAATAAAATATTCTGAAGCTTCCCGCATCGATCAACTTCATGAAGACCTCAAGGATTCATTCTATTTATCCCACATAGACTTCCCACATCGATCAGTCTATCAAGAAAAAGAAAAAGAAAATAGAAAAAATCTAGAGAAGTATGAATTTTTTTGTCATGGAACTACCTATTTTAGTTTTAGGTATCTTACGAAGAGGCATTCTTTCTCACAACAAAGTTACACTAAACATCCCATTTAACCTCATCTTAATTTTTTTATTATCTTCTACCTACTCAAGGGACATGCCCCAAAGGAAACATTTCGTGATCATCTAACTTCTTTCACCCTTGGAACATTCAATCATGCATTTCCTTTAGGGGTTTAAGTTCATCAACTTGTCCTCTGTATGCTCATTATTGTTTTTTCCACTTTTAGAGAATTCCACCTCTTATAATGTTCACCTCTTTTCTTACTTATTGATTATTCTATACGTAAGAACAAGACCTTCGAGAACTACATTCTCAGATTGATTCTCCTTTAACCATGCCTATTCAACCTAAACTAAAACATGCATAAAACAACCTAGACTCAACCATGCCTCAATGACCTAGACACAATAATGCATAACACCTACTGACCCATTCATCTACCTCATCATATTATTCCCTAGCTTATGGGAGAACTACATCGACCTGAGGCCCCTTTCTATCCGGGCTATGTAGGTAGCACTCCTAGGGCATGGGGCCCTTGGAGGTTAGCTCAGCCACTTTTACCCCTAACCAATTTCCCCCTTTACATTCACATTCAAACCCAGTTAGTTTCCATTTATACAATAACTTGGAAATTAATATATCACAAAACATACATTGTTTCATCATACCTACCATTTTATAACCTCAACCATATCACACCTACATCATTTAACATTTCCATGATATCAATTACTTGGAAATTTAAACATAACATACATCCAACACATCATTTCATTAAAACTAGTAACTTGGAAATTTTCTGACTCAAATCATGCCTATACCTGACTCAATTATACCTATACCTGACTCAACCATTCCTACACCTAACTCAACCATGCCTGACTCACCTAGTTTCCATAATAAGAAAAAATAATGGAAATGAAAACCAATACATCATCATTCCAATAATCATCATCAAATATATAAAAGAGAATGTTTTTGTATTAATACATATGTACACAGGATAAATCATCAAAGTGTTTCAAAAAATATCATATATAATCTTGCAATTCAGCACGCAGGATGGTATATATATCAAAATCAAAATCATAATACAATCTCATAAATATCTCATCCCCATATGAGGCCCTCCTCTCCACTCTCACATGTCTCCTCCTCTCTCCTTATCAACCACCCTACCAACATCTCTCCACCCTCTACTGGTCCCTATCCACCCACCATCTCATCCTCCTTACCCTTAGTTGGGCTCGGGCCTATGAAAGTTTGTAACCTCACCCTAGTCTTGTCTCTGGGGCCAATGCCCCCTGTGCTACGTAAGCTATGAGTCATAGATCTGGTCCTCTCACTAGCTTTCTTTTCATCCCCATGTTCAACATATGATGGAATATCAATACTAGACATTGTCGATGATCCTAGTAATAATGAGCCTCATTCAGGGCATCCCTGAACCTAGCCATAGATACGAGTCTATGGTGGCACCATCACCTCACTACAACCTATAAACTCTACCCCAACAATAGAGACCCCTATCCTCCTAACTATACTATGTGACCCTCTCCCAATTCTTGTGTTGTTACCTATGTATCCACTTGGGCTCCGTAGGGGTACAACATGTGCTAGAGGGACATTAGCAATAACCACTCAGTAAACTAGTGATTTGTGTGTCTCAGTAGCACCACTACATGGGCTCCATCCCCTACAAGAGCATGTTCATGAGCCTATGACTATTTGGATGTCATCTCGACCCCCGTAACATAGTCACATGCCCCTGTCAAAATTGGTTACTTGTTCTGTGCTTCTATACCCCGAATAGTCAAAGCAGTCACCTATCCTGTAAGGTATACCTATAAACCATCATTGTGGCTAAATTTGGCTGACTGTCTAGGGTGGTGCTACCAATAACTCTATTAACCACTAGTGTATATATGAAATAGTGGTCCCTACATCATCCAACCTCATATCAAATGTTACCTCCTCATGTCCTACTGGTGCAGTATAATGAGGTGAAGAAAAATGTCTCTCCACATAATCTCTGCAATCTTTGGGAATGGTGACGACACATCCTGTTGTAGTCTAAAATGTTATCAAAATCTATCTACAGGAATCATCTCATGCTCATTGGCACATCTACCCTATATCCACCTTAATAGTTATAGCCCCTGTAACTCCTAGGCCATCCCTCTAAATGTAGGAAAACTAACATAGGGACATCATACTATGTACATGACATAAAAAGCTTCCAACCTGTCATCCGTAATAATCCACGTCATGCGCTACCTCCTTGTCTCATGGATGACCACCTACTGTCACCCATCTCATGTATCCATCCCTCTTACCACCATGATTCCAATCTTCTACCGACATTCCCCGTGAGCACACGATCACTATATTCTCATACGCCCAACAATGTAGTAGGAATGTACAATATATGTTGTACCATCACATCCTCTGATAGGCCCAAATATCCCTATATAGGTGTACTAGATATGTAGGTGCCCATGAAAAACAAACCTAATCCTCAATCATATCTTGTAAAACTCCCATCAATCACCTCGGAAATTGTCCACCCTTTGAGTCGGGAGTGCATAACATCCCACTGCTACCATCATTATTACAAATAACCAAATCCCTTACAGGGTGCACCACATACAGATCTCCATATACAAGAATGAAACTATTCTTTGTTAGGTTCTCCATATACAAGAATGGAACTATTCTTTGTTAGGTTGCTCACCATCTCCCCAAATAATGAAATTATCACCTCAAAATCCTCATTTTCTAACATTGAATAAATAATCTCCCTAATAATTGGTAACCATAGAATCTGGTATACATCCTCCAATGTGATTGTCATCTTGTTGGTGGTTAAATTGAATTTGTTGGTTGTTGCATCCCATTTATCAATGAGAACAAATATGATACTATGGTCTGATATGATTCACCTATACCACCTAATCCCAACCAATCCAACCTCTCGCACATGATTCCACTTGTCCTCTGTGACGTTGGGTCACATGACCCCCTAATAATGGTGGGACCATGTTCCACATTGTCAACTGATGTCATGCTTGCATCCATGAAACTCAATAATGTCAAGTACTTTCCTACTTTACTCATTGCTTCACCCCTACCTACCCGCCTACCCTACACCCACATTACTCTACCTACCTATCTATTTCTTAACTATTTCACTAACCTATCATCCATTTTATCTAGCCTACACAAGTCCCCATGTTCTATTTCATCACTTTCTCTCCTTTGATATTCCACCTAACCCATACCCACCTATTTCTAGTTATATATATCTTAAACCCACCTACTTCAATTCTACTTTTCCTCCCATTTCTCTAACAATACTTACCTCTCTATCTTATAAGTTCATCTTTCCCCATAACTTAACCTTTTATAACCTAGGTCACTTTTCACAGGTGCTCGGCCCGGTTACCTATTTTAACACTAGATGTTTGTATGTCAAATCGAAGTCACCAATTCCTAATTGGCATCGCATCTGTTCTTCCTAAAACAGAATCCCCATGCCCTAAATTTTGAAAAAATTGGAAAAAAACCTAAAATCTACCCCAATCCCACCTACACCCCACCCCAATTCCTTGGCTCACCTAATTAATCTACATTGCACCCTCCCAGTACCTAATTTCATTCATTTTAAACCTCATTTTGAATTTTCAATTTCCCACCCATTTGTTCATCTTACCAAAAATTTAATTCAAAATACATAGTATGGATGGATTCCTACCTCAACACATTACCTCCTCCTTGTTGACATCTCTGGTCTCTAAAATGGTGTACCTCCAACACCTCCTCCTATTACATCCATGCCGATAATCGAACTCTCAACCCCTTGGCCAATCCAATCACTTAAACTGATCTCGGGACCCATCTACCTCACTCCTCTCGGCCACTCAGATGCCTCCAACTTAGACATGCACTATACCTTATCCTTTTCTCCATGTAAAACACATAAAAATTCTTATCTCTGTCCTTTTCTAACACGTGAAATGGTTAAAATGAATGTGTAATATACATATTTTTTCTTTTTAACCCTACCCCAACCTGACCGGCATTGGTCATGTGCCCTAGTGCACCGTGGTCAGTTTCCATTGACCAACATCATTTTACCATAACCTATATCAGTTATCATGTTTGAACCCATTTCCCCTTTCTCATAACAACTGATTTCCTGAAACCCTTTTCACCTTACCCAAATTCAACCCCATCCTTAGAACTCAACCTAATGACCTTATTACCTATGATCTAACCTCCCAATTTGTTAGGGAATTTTTTTTTACCTAACATATCCTTACATACGGCCATTCCTAAATTACCCAACCCAACCCCAACCATTGTGACACTCAAATTTTTGTACTCATTATACCTTGTGATGACACTACTCTTGTTGTTCAACCTAATGACCTTACCTTGCCTAATGTTGTGCTGTTTATCTCGACCATATCTTTGGTGACCTGGAACAAACCTATTTCCCATTCTTGCACTGGGTGACTATGTTTAAGGACCATATCATATACCTTAGATACCTTAACTAATTTAACCTTGTTTGGATCATCTTATCGACCTTTGAAAAAGTGGAGTTTGCAAGGTCTTCACTTTGGTACCATATCACATTTTATACATGTGAATCTTTTAGAATGCCACTACTTATTACCCGAACTGAACTCAACCCTTATCAAAACCCACCTACCCTTATTTTCATCACTTACACATTTATCAAACCACTCTATGACTCCCTCTATTACCTCATCAGATCCTAGTTTGAGGGGGATCACCTCCACCCATACTTAGGGTAACCTAATTTTCACTCATACCTGAGACAAAAAATTATTATTTTTATCGCGTCACTTATCATTACAAGTTACGTGACAAAAATTGGAAAATGTAGACACCAAATTTGGGTCACACTCCCTTTAATTAATTAACGTAACATATTCACCTAACCATGACCCCTTACCCCACATTCATATTAATTTAATTACTTAAAATTGAATTAATGTTCATCCTCACATTATTAATTAACTTAATTACTTTAATTAAGTTAATTTACACCTCACCTAGCCACATCACCTAGACACCTAACGATGGACTTATTCCTCACCTATTAATCAACTATGCTTGAGTATTTACTTATCTTACAAAATTGGGACTCTTTCAAACCCGAATATAAAGTCTTATTACTTCTTTAACAACAATCCCACTTATCTAAGCACAAACCCTAACTTGAGACCTGGATTAGAATTAAGATCGTGCCAAATGCAGTAAAGATCATGTTATTTTTGGTAGATTTTACTAATTCACCTTAAGCGATGTTGATTTATCCTCACCCAACATTGGTCACCTAAATTTCCATTGGTTCCTTTATGTACTATTATAAAACTCTTTACATGGGTTGGTCATTCAATTTTGGGAGTTCAATTGCAATCAAGGGTCAATCTTTAAGCCCTTATGCATCAAAAATGACAAACAAACACAACCACAAAGGTAAGAAAAGTAGCTAGTTCTCCTTCCAAAGCATTGGAATACTCACCAAAGCACATAGGTTATACTTCCATGGAATTGTACTCAAGCACATCTTCTCCAATTAACCATCAACCATCTCAACTCACAAGATCTACAAAATACCAAGTAAGTACTATGATTTTAATCATTTGTGCTTATTCCATTATATATCTATTGCTTCTTTTAGTTAAAAAAATCTAGTGCTTGTCGGTTCCTTGACCACTTTGCACTTTCATCCCCATCTTGACATCACTCACTTGATTGATACCAGTCTCGGTGTCATTTTATATTCTCGGACTAGCAATCTTCCCACTCACCCAAAACCAACCTAGACCTCAACCAATCAGCCCAAGATCCTTACTAGACTTTGATAGACCTACCTAACCTTAACAAACCTTGGTTCTAATTAGATTAGTGTTAGTTTGATATCTAGCAGAAAATTTAGTGTATGGTGTGTATGAAAAACCAAAATCATTACATTGCAATAGGACATATTTATTTTAGTTTCTTATTCAGATTAAATTGTTATTAAAAAGTGGATTAACAACCTCTCTAGGAAACACCATGCTTCTTGGCTCTAACATATGCTACGTAGTACACTTTCATGTGTTATTTAGTACTCTTTTGTTGTCTTGGTTTTCATTTATAAGTAGTCCTTCCCGGATAAAAATAGTTCTCTACGATCATCTTGGACAATTTCAACAACTCACACATTCTACCTTTCACCTTTGCTTCATAGGTATCCCTCCTTAACCATTTAAATATTTCATCCTAGAAAGCATAAAACTATTTGATGAAACAAGGATTTTGAAGAGATGTTAATGTGAAAAGAAGAAAGGAAGATAATAGAGGATAGTGTAGAGAACAAGGTCACTAAGAATATTTTTAGTAAAAGATAAAACACACATTTAGATGTTTTTACTATGACAAAGGTTTATGATAGGAAAAACCTACTGAAAACAAAAACATGAGTCATATTATGTAATACGGAAGAAGAGAGCCTTGATAGGAGTGTCCGATGCAGAGAATTATGAATCAATATTGGAATTGATAGGATATTACAAAGAACATGAATTGAGATAAGTCTAATGAATTTATGCCTTGATTTTGATTTGATGATTAGGAAAGAAAAATATCATATTTCGAGTTGAATAGCAGATTGAAGAAAGAGAAACTAAGAGAAAATACAAAAAGTAAGAAAATATAGTGGTCATTATAAGTTATCGAGTTAACAATCAAACTGTGACCAAAATAGATCATAAGTCTAAGTAGTAGCTTAGCACATAAGGGGTTTCATCCTCCTTGTATGTAGCAACTTACAGAAGATCAGTTATAGCTGGTTAAATTCTAGCGAGTTGTTTCTTCCTTGTAATTTCTAGCTTACACAAGCTTAGTAGTTGGTAACTAAATTATCTTAGGGTTGTTACCTCAAAAATTTGAGTTGTAGCTCAAATTGAAATAAATGTAATAGACTAGGATAATTTGGACCTAAGAAAAATGCTTGGTTTCAGTGGGTTTTTTCCCAGTTTGGGCTTCCCACATTAAAATTTATGTCACTATGTATATCCTCTTTTCCTGTGCATGGTTTTATGTGCTTATCATAGAAAGTTTGAGAAAATTAAAATGTTATCATAGTTTGAATAGACATGTAGGTCATCAAAAGGAATGATAACTAGATCGTACCAAGCCAAGAACATAGATGTTAATCAAACACCATGATCTATAAGATGAAAGCAATTCACCAAAATAACTTTATGTAAAACCTTTGCAAGCAAATGAGTAGAAATATCATATATTATTATGGAAATCAATGAAATATAATGATAATGGGCCTTACTTATATAGGTAAGGAATAATAATCTAAGAACTAGTCAAGGTCGTAGATAAAGCCATAAATCAAGGAAATAACTAGTCATCAAAGAACTAGTCACGACCATAGATTTAGGAGATAACTAGAAATCAAGGATCTAGTCAATACCATAGATCAAGGAAAGAACTATACCTAATAACTAGATAATATCTCCTAATATCTAAATAATATAAAAGAAATATCCACACACATAAGTGGGTGAGGATAAATACAATAAAGGTAAATAAAGTACCTAGGTGAACATGAGCTTAGGTAAATACCTACTCTAATAGTCATAACACCAATGCATCCTATAATCGTGAAGACCCCGAGGGAAGAGATTAGTGAGAAGCATATAATCATCTAAAAAATCTAGAAATTCCACATGAAATTCTCATAGATGCTCCTATGGGTCACCATGCCCATTGCAAAATGGGAATCTTATGGGTGAAAAAGTTAGGAGGAAATGGGAAAGTGGAAATGGTGGGTGTAAATTGGGTGTTAAATAAATAATTGAGATCCACATGTTGGAGATAGCAGCGAAAGCATTAAGCTCTATGAGATCGGTAGCTTCCTCATGAGTAGTGAATAAAATAAAGGCTAAAGCCTACACATTGTCATGATATGATCATTAAGTTATTTTAAATGAGCTTGAGTAAATTAACCATAGGAGTGAGCCATATTGATAAGAAGATAATATTCCTAAAGAGAAGGTGGATTCAAGCGATGGGTACACCAAAATGATTAAGAAAAATATGAATAAAATCCAATAAAAATGCTTAATCGATTATTATTATAATAGTAAATAAATAATTAATTAAGTACATAAATTAACCCAAGAAAACAATGTTATAAAATATGAAACCCTAAGTGCAAAGAAGAGATAAAAAATCTTATCTATATTACAAAGATCCCGAAGGTGCACAGAGTTGGAAAAATAGAAAATACAAAGCACACACTATCGCAACAAAACTGAAAAATACACATCTAGAGGAACATGCTAGACATGGGTGCCTAAAAAGGTATAGGGGCACCTCCAGATGGTAAAGACTTGAAATGGGAACTGTGAGTGTGAAAATTCTTAGAAAACCATCTTTCTCGAGTCACAATTTGTTTCCTTCCCTAAACCTTTAGTTGTTATGAGATCACACAATTATCTCCAAGGTTACTTTGGAAAGATGCAATGAAATAATGACATGTAAAACCCTCAAAGAGACATCAAATCCTAAAAATTAGAGATACAAAATGAGGGTTCAAACTATCCTCACCACAAAAATGATCTTACGAGTGAGTGTTATACTACATGTCCAACCTAATGTAGTTTTTTTGTGTGTGTGCGGAATCGTACTGGTGGCTCTTGTGTGTGTCACAATTAATAGTGAGAAAGTATGTAGATAAAAATAAATTTAATAGATGTGTGCATGGAATAGAATAGAATCCCCTCCTATGAAGTGTATGCAGAATAATGTAGTCTGTTTCCCTTAAATGGATGTTTGAATACTCTTGAATAGACTTTAGATGCAACCTTAGGTGGTGATAGCTAATTTTTAGTTCTTGGTCCTTTATTATGATCACATAACTTTATATTTATATGATTCCCTAACTTTAATTTCATAATTAACCATAAAAAGGATGACTACCAAAAATATAAGTTTGTCAAATGGCTAGATTTGACCCAAAAGATGTGATCTAAGTACAAAGAGTTTAGGGGCATCCATAGGGGATGAGGGTGCTTGTTGTTGTTTTCCTAGCTAGGCATAGGTGTCCAAAATGAGAAATGTTGAGGTATGAAAATATAGAGTGAGCTACAAAGATTCTAAGACCAAAAGTGGCAATAGAAAGAAAGAAAATATGGATAAATACATTGGTTAATAAATAATTATCTTACTTAGGAATCATATGAATAGTAGTATGTAATCTAAACTAGATAATTACCCAAAGTGCATGATTTTGTGTCTATATTTGGAAAGGTAACTTTCTATCTCATGCGGGAAACTCCAACTCCTCAAAATTTCTCTATAAAGTATTCATGTATAATTTATTACACTTTGTTAGAAATCCCCAATAAGATTATAGACAATATAGAACAAATAAAGAAAAAAAAATATTTGGAAAGGTGTGAAGTAAAAATTAAGATTCCCTATTGTGAAATAGGAAAAGGTTTACAACCTTAAGAATAAATGTGGGCTTGGTCTAAAAGGATAAATAAAATTGAACCTTTGCCTTAAATCCAAACAAGGATGGAAATTTATGAAATAGGGTAACTAAATGACAAAAATCATTAGAGCCAAATATTTAGAAGGTCAGGAAGATGGAATTTTCCTTTGCTAAAATTGGACTCGAAAATGGCTCTACTTTCTTGAAATACCTAACTGAGTGTAGGAGCCTTCTAAAAATGGTTGTAAATGGTGTGTAGGGGATGGTAATAAGGTCAATTTCTAGGAAGAAGCCTAGAGTTTTCAGTACAATTTGTCCTTCATTGATCCATGGGTTTAATTTAGTCAAGATTTAAAAATCAGACATGGGTCTAAAGTCAAATATTATTGGATTTATACAAGATAAGTAAAAATAGAAAAATATCCATATAAATATTGATAATGAGATCTTTACAAAACCTTCATGAAATGAATAATAAGCTTGAGCTTACCCATATTATTTTCTATCCTAAAAGGATGAAATCATTTGGGTTTTAATCCATATGGTGAGTATTTGGTAAAATATGGGTACAATTTGGAGATGGACATGGAAGAATAAGGAGTCCTTTCCAAGAACTCGTGGATCAATAACCTCACTCCCAAGCTTAACATTTTATTATAGCTTGTTGCTCAAAATAAGATTCTTTTTATAAGAATTTGAGCAAGATATGTTTTATTATCCTTAAGAGATGTGTTCTTTGCAAAAAAAAGGTGAAGAAATAGAGAAACACCTCTTTCTAGATTTCCCTTTTCCTTTAAAACTCTAGAGAGAATTTTTTTGAGATTTTATATTTCCTAGGTCATGCCTAGTTATCTAGTTAAACTTATTGAATAGTTTAAATCTCCTTAGAAATTTTATGCTCCAAATTTCCTATGAAAAATTTCTTTACCTCATTATCTATGTGATATCTAGGTTAATAAATAATCATATTCAATGATAAAAAGGTTAAGGAATTTTTTTGTTGCTAGAGAATTATGGAATTCATAAAATAAAAATAGAATATGTTTTTGCCTAAAGATATTCCCTCCTTTAATAAAGTCAATAATAATATCTTTAATACATAGAAGATTCCCTTTATAAAAATCCAAAGTTGAATATTGATCAAAATATCATAAAGTAGGATACTCTTACGAAGCATTAGAAGAAATTGAATTTTTGAGATGTCAAATTTAACCTTGGTTTAGCTAAAGGTGGAGTTTATTAGATATTATGAGGGGAAATTGTTGGATTCATATGGTTTTTCCCATGGGTATTCAATCTAATCATTTAGTGGAAGAAAAAGAAATAATTTGGTTCATCCATCTAGTAGAGAAAATAAAAATTGAAAAAAATGTTAATGAAGGAGACTCTATGAATATTTTGAATCACCTAGCTAGAAAATGAAAACCTTCATGGTCCATCAAAAATGAAATGGATGATGCTATAGAATTTCTCAGAAAAAAAGGTAGGTAATATCTATAATGTACATCTACATATAAGGTAATAGGAGTGTTGATGGTTTGGCTAATATAGGTGTTTATAGCCCTAAATTTCAAAATTAGAGTCAGTGTGAGGAGAAACCTTTCTATATAACTCAAAATATTAAGGATAGGGCTTATGTGTCCTATAATAGGTTGAATGGTAATATTATTATAAATATTAGTAATAATTGGACAAAACATTAAGTTCTACTCATACGGGATGATATGTAATAAGTACAAGAAGGGGAAGTTAGTATCTAAGTGTGTGAGAGATTTTTTTCACAAGAATCCTCTCGATTGATCATTAGGAATGATTTTAAGTAATTATTTATAATGAATAATTATCTAGCTAGTTTCATATCTAAATTTTCAAAGAAGGGTAAAAATCCTATAACATGGGGGTGAACATGAAAAACTTGAGTTGATTGTGTATGTTAAAGTTAAGGATAATAAGAAGGCCTGGAATAAGCTTCATAAAAGGGGGCGTGACTAGCTTTATGAACATAATCATTAGAAATGACCCTTTCATTTCCCAATACTTTGCACTTTTCTAGAAGAACAAAGTTGTTAGAATCCATGGTATTATAATCACTATGATGGAAGATATTATTGTCGATATCGCTAGTATAATGTGTGAGGAAATGAAGCCTTACAAATACAATAGGATGAGTGATAAGTTAATTAAGGCATTATGCAAGAATGAAGACATTATAATCATATATAAGGGGTATATAATATTTCATCTCCGATGTAGATGGCCTAAAATCTGCCTCCATATCATGAAATAAATCATTGTTGAAGCTAAAGATAGTTTTCTATATTCCCACCATTTATTCTTAATGAACCAATTCAAAGGGCATAAAATTATCTTACCATATTTTTATTGAAATCCATAAAAAAATTGTATTTACATTTCAAAAGAAACTCTCAAATGAGATTTCTCATTAGGTTATTATATTCCTACTAGTCATGAGAGGGGGCTCTTTGGGGGAAATTTACTGTGGAAAATATTAATATGGATACATGAGGTGAGGTTAACATTATCAATTTGAGGAATGAGTAATAGTACACTAAAGATAAGTAAGAGTCTTATAAAATAAAGAAGGAAACCCTCGACTCTAATTCATGGAGTCCAACCCAAAGGTGGAGATAGTTAAAGACTTGGATTTCTCTATTATCCCTATTATAAGTATTTTGAAAAAGAGATTAAAGGTAATTCCTACTTCCCTTTAGATAATAAACCTAAATTCACTGAATTAGAGTGTAAAATTGAAAAAATGGTGGGTAAAATTTCCAACATTCATGATTTGTATAACATGAAGAGGAAATTGGTGAACTGAGAAGGAATATCTCTCTTCCAAAAGGAGGATTATAGAGTATGTGGGGGTGATTTTAGTGTAATGATAAATAAAAATGGAGAGAAGGATAAGGATAGAAGGATTCAAATTCATACCTCACCTACTATGAAGAAGTATTCCCTAAGGGTGTAAGGGGAGTTAAAAATAAAAAATCGAGATACTATATAGAAGAAGAATAAAGTGTATGATTCGTCAACCATGATTCAACAAAAATATAGTTTTATTTTAAAGATAATTGTTGAAGATATTAGTCATGGCATCTGTAAGATAACTAGGATCATAAACAAAAATAAGGAAAGTAAGAAGTGTGAGGAAATAATAGATAAAATATGTGGAACAATCCCACAAAGAATCGTAATAGTAGAAACTAATATACAAATAGATATTACAGATCTAAAATAAAAGTGTAGGAAATAAAAGAACACAACACAAAGACCGTATTTAACATGGTTCACAAAATTTGAGATATTTTCACCAAGAATCACTTGCTCACATTTTATTACAAGCTACTTCTTTCTCTCAATCCAATACCTAGATCTATTTGGAGATATTCTCAACAAAATCTCCCGAATTCACACTTCACACACACACACAAACACACACACACACACACACACACACACACACACACACACACACACACACACACACACACACACACACACACACACACACACACACACTTACACACTTACACACTTACACTTATAAATATATGTCATCCCTACATCAATTGGCAAATACTTAAGAAGTTTTATAATACCATGGGTACCTAAACTATTGGAAAAATTGATTCATAAACCTATGGGTCAAAAATATGGACCATATGAGAAGAGCATGTTTCCCAAGATATAGGGCATGTTCTTCAAACCTTGGTGAGAAAAATATGGAGAGTGTACATTAATTTTAGTGTAAAGTCTGTTGGTACCTAGTCTTACACCTCCTCGGGGCCAAGCAACATCAGCGATTGAAATGATATGGTTCGAGTATTGAAAACTTTGTATATGTCATTTTATATCCGGGGAAGATGTTTGAAAAACTCATTTGAATCTAGAATTGGAGGGAATGAGTGACACATAAAAAGGGGATAGGCTTCCTATTTCTTTTAGGACTGAATTTGAATTTGGTAAGAGAACTTTGTTGTGTAACCTAAAAATGTAAGGGGATGATTGAAATATTTAGTCTCTTAGTTTCCTTTTGAAAATAAATTAATTCAGTCATGGATGATCATGACCAATCAATGCACTATTTAACTCTCACAAGTTTTCACACTAAATGGTGCATATGTCACTGCAATTAGAGTCACATTATTCTAGATAACATGAAATTCTATCTACTTTTGCATATTTATGGAAAGGGGAGTAAAAATTGTAAAGTCCTTGGCAAATGTTTACAAGAAAAGAAAACAAAGGTGAATTATAGTATTTAAGCAATGGTACATTTATATTTTGAGTGAATGGGAGATTAAAACAAGATGGGATTGACTATGGAAAGTTTCTCATAAATCCAATAGTGTCATAAATCATTCTAGGTCTCAATTAATCAGAAATAATCTCTTAGAGAGAAGATATGCATTCATGGAGGCCCAAAATACATGATTTCATGCAATATTTAATAATTACTTATTAAAACTCATATGAATGCGTTGAAAAATATTCACAACTCACTACTTATTATGTCTAAGATACAATCAAAGGATTAAAAAATATTAGCAACATAATGGATGTATTATGAATTTAAAATTATGCATAGATCGTGAAAAAAGGATCCGATTATAATACAAACTCAATTACCAAGATACCACCATTAAGACCATACTAGTGTAATTTAGAGGAGTCATAAACACAAGATTCCAACAAGAAAAATGGTTGAGTGTATTTTAAGTATACCGCCTAAGAACAAAACATGACAAAGCTTAATGAGCATGCACATAATTCATTTTTAGATTTTCAATTTCCTTAACAATGGAAAAGAAAGCCCATGATCTCAATGTTTATCAATGGATCTACACTTGAAACAATAGTAATAAAGGAAAATTTGAAGAAGTATAAAAACTCACATGCATCTCATTAAAATTTAGGATTCAATAAAGTACATGAATTATATTTATCTCTTCTAAAGCTCAAAAAAATTAACCCCCTCGATACGACAACATGCCTCTCGTATTTTTACAATCATGATATCATGTTTCAATTTCCCCCCATTTTTCAAAATAAAAAATATTTTTACTGAATATTCCTTTCTCAAGTATCAATATGTGATTCATAGTTATTGATTTAGGAATATTTTAAATCCTATTGTGTCATGTTGAATAACTGTTAGTAGCTATTGCTAGGTGTGAATTGTGATAACCGAGGCTTCATGTCATCACTTTTTCATTTATTTAGTACTCATTTCATACCTTAAATCATTTTTTCCATTTTGGGAAAGTTGAAAAACTTTTTAATGATTTTTGGATATGCCAAAGTGACCTCATTTGATATTAATCATTCTCTCTTCTTGGGAATTTGTTTTAAAACTCACACAATAATTATTTCTCCTTTTTGCAATGAATGTCCCTCCATGTGATTTTCTATATACATCGAAACCATGCTGTTATAATTGACATCAATCTTATTTCACATTTACAGTCTCATGTGAACATAGAAAGAAAATCTATCATTTATTCATGCAGGATTTTGTTCACAACATCTCCCGAGGACTATTTTTGCTATAAATTCACACTACTTTCTTCTTAATTTTGCATATTTTATTCAATTTTTAGTGTGAGAAACTTAATTCAATTTATTTTGGTAGGATGGAGGGAATAACCTTAACACCTATCTTACAAGAAATTTCATTTGAAAATCTGCATCAAATTTTTTACCTATCTTTTCTAGTGAAGGCATTTGTGAGAATGCTCTTTGATGTTGTGGATTAAGAATAATGTGATGGGCCACTAACGGCTCAGGTTATTAGGCTAAATTTGATGATGGGGCTACTCAAAATAAATCTAGTTCTTTTTGCTTTCCATGTCATATATTTCCACTTGTTTAGGTGGGAACATCATAAAACTCCCCAGGATTAAATAAATTATGGCTTAAGTGTCGGCCACTATGAATAATGATTCCATCACAAGTTTTCCTTTTATTTGCAATGAATATTTTTTTTTTTTAAAGATATCCCAGGTGGAGGTGTATGTTCCTCATGAAGAAGCCTTTACTTTACGAATACTTACCTTCCCTCTCCCCCAGGATGGATGATTTCTAACAACACCTTTCTCACTTGGAGAAGAGGCAATTAGAGTCCATGCCCATATAGAATGCCTAAGCACCACCATTTTATATGAATAAATGCAAAGGAGGATAATCTAGCTCTAAACACCCTCGTCAATCATCTCTAGAACTTGCTTGAGTTTTACCTCCAACTCCTAAAAACATTTTTCTCGCCACCTTTTGTTTCAATACAAGAAATCCTATCTCAAGGGTGGTCTAAGTCTTAAGGAATGGGTTTCTTCTTATAAGAAGAAGTTGGAATTAATTCAAATTCTGGATGGCCCTAAGGCTGATATAAATGAACTCGTGGATTAAAACATGTCTCAAGACTTTGTAGGAGAAATTGTATTTATTCAAGGTGCTAACGAGTTTGAAGAATTTGTTTCTAGGAAGAATAGGATTTTAGACAGATCCCTCCTTTCAAGGAGGAATTCTTAGGATAAGAATGACAATGTATCTTTTCTTTTTTATTTTTTGGTATGATATCAAGAATGTATACAGATATTTCCTGGGTTGGCCCATATAGAACCCCATTTAGATTTTCTTACAAATACAAATGATTCACAATATTACAATGTATTTTATGTTTATTATATATCTAAGTTTCTATCAAAAATTGAAATCATATTTCATTACATTAAACCACATACATAATTCAAATTTTTGAATTGATAAAGTATGCAATTTTCATGAATGAGAATAAAAAAATGAAGAAGGAAAATTTTAAGGGAGCAAGCCTAAACTTTTCCATGGTACATTTGGATCAACCTCAAGTTCATTGACATCATTTTCCTATGCTTTTGATATTATTTCATTGTATGCATCAATTCTATGAAATATCCTAGAAATTTCTTCTTTATGTGGCCCAACATGGAACATGAGTATTGTATATTAGTTTTTCATCATTTTATCAAATTATTAAACTGCACTCTTCCTTGCCCCTTTTGATAATTTGGTCATTTTGTGCTCCATGGTAACAAACCTTTGAATAATATTGTAGCTGAAAGGGACTTCATATATGCTCTAATCAAAAGTCTGTGTTAAGGAAATTGTTCCTAAGTTTTTATAAGTAATTCTATTTTCATCGGATATATTTTTTCAAAACTACAATCCATATAGTCAATGCACTCTACAATTGAGACCCTTCATGTACACAATTTTTCTTTGACTTGTCTCAAAATATCAATTCTTAGTCAAATTGCATTCAGGTAAGTATGTTGTATTCCACTTTCTTCTAGTGAAATAATATATTCTTATTCTAAAAATTGATCATCCAACTCAGTTACTACGTCAAACTTGGGCAAGACACCCTCCTAGTAATATAGTTCATCATTACATTTTTCTATCTAGTCTTTGACATCATTGATTCTTTCTGTTAATTAATCATAACATCTTATTGTGTCCTCTATAATTTTGTTTCCTCTTTCAAATAGATTCTCCTTATATCTATCCACAACACTAACCTTTTCCTTGGAATTCTCAACCTCATTTAAGTCTTATATGGTTGTGCAAGTTTTCATTTCCCGCCATTCATCCATAGGTTGTATCCATTTCTGTACATATGAGGACAAAGTGTTTTGAACTTTTCCTTCATATTTTTCTTAGTTTCTTTATCGTCATCCATTTTCTACAATAAAACCCCAACATCCACCATAACATCCTACTTTAAGCTTTCTCTAGTAGGTTTTCCTAGTGGGATATGTGTAACATTATAATCACTCAATGTGATTTCACCTTTTATCTTGTCACCCTGTGGGGTGGATATTTCTAAAGTCCCGAATCCTTACTAATCTATATGAGTTTTAGTCAAGATTGTGTCCTTCTTAGGAGTTATTCTGGTTTTACGAATACAATATTTCTTATATCCATTATCTATTCTTAAATTGTCACCTTCTCTCTGGTTGGAAGGAGTGCTCCTAACCATCCAAATTGTTAGAGTATTTCACACAGGTTGGTCCTTGTGATGTGGTTCATGCAATTTTAAAGAAAACTACTAATGGTTTGGATGCATCTTTAGGATATTGTAATAATGGTACCTCTTCATGTGGATTTTCCACTTTTACTATTGGCTCCTTAGATTCATCATCCAATGTCATTTTCTATAGTTTTCCTTTATCCTCTCCCTTAGTTTGGGATTGGATATTTGTTTCTTAAATATTATTATCAGGTGGTGTTTCACCTTGATCCTTTTTCTCTATTGGAGTAACAATTATGTCTACAAGTTATTTTGGAGCCTCCTTAATTGGACTTAAAAATTTGAGTGGATCTTTATTCTCTAAATTTTTGCATCCTTTAAAGTCCTGTCCGCTATATAGACATAGTTTTATGGAGTTGTCCACCAATATCCTTCTATCCTACTTGATTCTTCATATTTTTCTATAATCATTGGGATATAGTGACCAACTTCTGATCATTTTTATCAATTGGTATGTTATTCTCAACATTGGCTTCAGCTAGTTTCATGACCTCTTCTTTAGTTTCCATCATGATCCCCTTGAAATATTCTACACTTTGAGGGACTTTACCATCCTTTGTTTCTTCTGATTCTTTTAGAAATTGATCCTTAGTGGAGACATCATCTACTGCAAGAGGTTCATTTATAATTGTTTGAGTCACTATTTATTTTTCTTGTAAAATTCTTGTAGTCTCAACTTGAGTACTTTGAGATCCTACTTCCAATTCGACACTTTATTATTGAGAAGTTTCCTTCATTTTTACTTCTCATGTTGGGGATAATTTCATCTTTCACTGCATAAATTTCAACCTCTACATTATTCATTTCAAGCATAGGAACTTCTTCAAATGTATCTACATCAACTATTTCAATTGGTTTCTTCATTTCTTCATGTGGTTGAATGAAATGAGCTACAATGATCTTTAGACTATATTACACACTTAATTCCCTTGCCCATGTACTATCAAAATGTTACCAAGATGATTAGAAATACGTATAGGATGAGTTATTTTCTCATGGGATAACTTTTCCACTATAGCTGTTGGAAATAAGATTGAATTTGTAACTTCTAGTGGTACATGTGGAGTAACATGAATTTTTCTTGAACCTATGGTGGCAATATTTTCTCTGCTAATGCGGAAACCAATTTTCTCTTAACCTCGATGAGTGGAGCTAGATAAATGACTTCAAATATTTACTTTTATGTTTCTTTGATACATGAACACATTACCTTATTTTACTACTAGTATCCCATACCAATGGTGGTATCACCTTGGATTTCTTTGAACTATTTCAAAATATTTGAGGTCGTGTGCCTCTATTTATCTTTAGCACTTTACACTTTGAGTTTTGGGTAACCACTTGCTAAGGATCCTCTCATATTTTTATCTATGCTAAATGATCCTAGAAATGTTGCTAAGATATTCCTTCGTTTAGTTATACCTAACCCCGTAGTCCGTATGGGAAATGCTTGGGTGATAGGGGAACTTCAAATAGATTTCAAGAGCACATCTTATATTTTTTTGTTTCAAAAAAATATAGAAGTTGCAGATTACCGGTAGTACCATTCCATTCATCAATAATTCTAGAAGTGGGTATTTTACTAGGAAATTGGGAGATTTACCATTTAAAGGATCCATCTTGTCAACTCGTTCTTTAGGACGAGGTATATATTCCCCAAAATCTTCAAGTCTCTAAACTCATTTAACACTTTTATGTTTTGAAGTGATAAATCCATACCTTATCCTTGATGCCAAGTTAAATTCCTTCCCATTACATTGGCTATTATTTTATGTGGGTCATCTCACTGTTATTCATCCAAGACTATAGGAGTAATTAGTTGTGCCTCAATTTTATGGTCAATATAATATCAACTCACTATTTATTGATAATATATTATTCCTTGAGGTACTACAACAATATTAAAATCAATGATTTTCCTAAGGGTCATCATAGAGAAATCTCTAGTCCTAACGCCTTCTTCATCCTTGTAGGTCATCCAATAGTACCAAAAATGAGGCTCATGCTCATATGAAATTCCTAAAACTAAATTAACAACCCATATAATATCATACTTGGATTTGGGATCAAATTTATCCATCTCAAACCTTTCCATTTCCTCTTCCATTAACCTAGCCTTTGCAATTTTGGGGATAGAATACCTCCCAATCTCGATAGGAAACTTAATATTGGTCTTGTGCTTCCTTGAAATTAATTTGTGCACTGGTGCCAACTGTCTTGAAAGTTAACACAAGGCCCATTTGGAATCTACATATCTAGGCTATTTGTTTGGGTGTGCATCAAATCCTCTAGATCTGATATAAGTAAAAACCCGTGTTGAATGAAAAATAAACCATATTCTAATATTCCATTCCCGGCCTCTTCGTATATCTTGTACTTCTCACATTCTAGTTTAAGAAGACATATTATAGGTGTAAAACATGCATCATTTACTTGTCTGAAATTTACTTTCCACTTGTCTAGATTTAGCTAGGGATAAAAAATCATATAGTTTATGATCCTTGAAGTTTTCCCTTTGTGGGAGGTGAGGAAAAATCTTGTGACTTACAATATTGTAAATCAAGTATGACATCATATAAAAATCAAGATTGGAAGTGATGCCCATGCTGATTTTTGTGGCTAACTCAAAGAGTTGTGTGTGGATTGATGTGGCTATGAATGTTTCCTAGTAAATGTTTCCTTTATTTTCCAAGATAACCCGTATGTATGGACACATCCATTCTTTAAATTCATAATCCATATCCAGACCTACTCAAAAACACAATTATGTCTTCAACCTCTTCCAAAAATGTGATTTGAGTAATTTCTTAGGGATTATTTTTGTAGACTTTGTGTCTAATACCAACCATTTAGTATTCATGAGCTTGGCATAATCACTCTTCTTCTCCTCATAATCAGCTAGGGCTGATTTTATGCTTATGGTTACTATTTTCCCAATTTGCAGTAGCCCTAACATTATTCTAAATGCTCGTATGTTAAGGTCGGACTATATCACCACTTCCATCTAAGACTTCCTTTTTTCCAGATCATAATTTTTAGCACAAATCCTTACTATTTATAGATAATGCACGAGGGAGGGAAGGTAGTAGCTAGGTAAATGTGGTTTTGGACACCATGAATTCACTTTTATTTGAAGCACAAAGTCTTCGTGAGAAAGTCATTCAAGTTAGAGTTTATAAAATTTGTATTTGTGATCGTATCCAAATTATTGGTGATACTAGAGGAAACATGAAACCCTAATTCCATAGGCTTTATCTTATGTATTTTAACTTTCTTTCTCGACCCTTTACAAATTACAAAATTTGTAAAATAGGAAAACACAAATGGTACACAAGCAATTATCCATTTTCTATAGATTCTCAAAAATTATCCTTTACACCCACTTTTCTTAAGCTCATTGACTTGAATATACACAACCATGATTTATCTTTTCTCTTTACACTGTGAATTTGCAGAGCTAGGGCTTGTAGATTTTCTATGTGAACAAGTGAAGATTCAAAATGATTAAAGAAACTTTTTATATGTATCTCCTTGATCTGCACAACATGCATTAATGGCAGAAATAATAAATGCTTCAAATAATTATCATTCGATGTGCTTATACCTTTTGAATTTCAGCCATTTATGTGTTTCTATCTAAATAAAAATGAGGTTGGGGATTTTTCTTGCATTTTTGTTCATTTGTCAAAGGGGTGTAAAATTGCAGACTTGACCCGATAACTTGATGTTGACTTTGATTACAGGGTTGACATGTGTTCCCCTTCAAGCTTTAGACTTGTAACTACACTTTACACTTTACTAGGTGTAAAATTAAAAGGTGAATAAAATGCCCCTTTCCCCACTCCAATGATATCTGTTGGTGCTCAAATTAATCTCTCCCCTATTTTTTTAAGCTTTTCCTTCAATGTTTTTGTATTTTTGTTTCCCCATGGGGTTGTGATTTGAATTTTGGTTCTCCTATATGTGTATTCTTCTTTCCTATTTTTTGGTTGAGGATCATGTTTGGATATGTACTATTTTTTGAAAATTCTCACAGAAACCAATTGTGATTTAGGGTTGAAATATGAAGGATCACCTATATAAACTGTTCCTTGGTCATGTCTCTATTTTTATTTTTTGTCCCTTCGCCCATGGGTACGTTGTGGTTCCCAATTAAATGTGGTATGGTGGGTGTAATTTTCAAACATATAACTTTTCATTACATTCGCAAAATGCAAAGTCAATGCCATGACCTGACCATTATTCGCAATCATGAAGTGGCACAAACAAATTTTCAATTCACCTCCGAAGGTGTACACTTTTCAGAAACTGAGTGGATTCAGGGAAGTGGTGAATGATTGTATTTTTGTGTACTAAAAATAAAAAGTATAAAAGTGTATAAAGGTTCCCAAGACCCACAAAGGACATGTGGCTCTTTTTATGCAAGGAGCGGGGAAGCAGGTCGTCGAGCACTTTGACACTTTTGGTTTTTGCTATCCCAAATTCACCCCTCATAGCAAATTTGGATAACCTACATAATTTATTTAGGTTTGAGCAAGAGGAATTAGTTTGAGGCCCAAAAATAGGTCTTGGGGGTCCCTGTGGCTCTTCACTAACTTCCCTATCCAAGAAAAAATCCAAGAAGTTAAAAAAAGTTGTAGAAATCCCCAAAAATGGCCTCTTTTAGTGTATTGCAAGTTTTGAGAAAGTTTTTTTCCACATGCTTGCACAAGTTCGCGTGTGACATTTGGGACTTGAAAACCTGAAATGGCTGCATTACTTTGTTGTGTGGAAAAATCAGATAAATATGTCCCAGCACGGTCCATGGGACATCTCGGGACGTGCATCGCTGAAATGGCCACATGTAGTTCAAATTAGTGAAATCAGATATTTTTTTCTTGTGTTGTCCGTGGGACACCTAGGACACAAGTACATGTGGGACCCATAAAGGAAAAAAATATGATCATCAATGTAATGTGGTGAAAGTGAAGGTCAACAGCCCCAACGGCCCGGCCAACAAAGTGGGATGCATGGGACATCTACACCCAAAATCACCACACCAAGAGGGAATTGGAAAAAGTGGAGGTTTTCGGTCCAAGTCACACAAGGGACATCCGGGACACTGGGACACGTGGGACCCGGATAGCCGAAATAGCCGCATGCAAGGGAAAATTTAATGTCTAATCTTCCCAAACTTTAAATGGCCATAACGTTTGACCCGAAGCTCCGATTTTCATGAAATTTGACTTTCTAGAATGGGAACAACGTCCTCTACACCAAAAAACTTGATTTCTTAATTTTTATTAGGGTAGATATATGAAAATAAAGGAAACATCTCCAGCTCTAATGAATTAAATCCTCAATCCTGTCAAATGACAAAATGCTTGTAGACCCAAAATAGCCGCTCGCACTCAGAAGGCCACAACTTTTGCATTTCTCAACAAAAACACACAAAATTAGTACCATTGGAATCATGTTTCCAAGCTTGACGCAGAAAAATAAAAAAAATTAGAATTTTATGAGGAATCAATGGTGATTTTTTTTTGTGTGTAACATGCCTAGTCATCATCCACATCACCTAGTGAGTCATTTCACCTTGCGAGAGTCATAGGTCTTAGGAAGTCAAATGACAATTGTCGATTCTATCATAGAATTTTTCATTTTCATTTGTGTCAAGGTGTCATAGTATTTACATTCCTTATTTAGAATTGTAACTCCTCCTTTAGTGGCGTCATATGCATCAGTCGCATCATATGTGTCAGTGGCATCATTGAGGTTATTTCCTTGTTTAGGCATGGGGGTTACACAACACCCCTATTTGTACTTCCTTTTTTCAATCTATGAATATGAGAAGACATGTTTTCTTATTTCTTTCTATTATTCAAATATTTCTTATTGGATTGAGCTTGACATTACCATCGGAGTGCAACTTTGTTGTGGTGCATTGTTTTCAACATCGGTTCTCACGAATCCCTCTTTCATGGTATCAAAGCTTGTTTTGGTAAAACAATCACTCTTCATTTATCAGTTTCTTATTACTTCTGGTTTCTTCTTATTTCCTTGTGTAATTTTTTTCAATTATTACTTTGGAATTGTATTGCTCACCTCGTGTTGAGGTTTCAGCAATGCAAGTTTGGGGTGTTATACCTTTGTTCATCATTGTTCTACTAAGTAGTTGCTTGTGCAAGCTCTCACTTTTGCATGTGCTCTACTTGCATATTTCTAGATTCTAGTGGTTGTTGTTTTTGGGTTGTTTGTGTGTTACTTGCTGGTTATGGTTGTGTTCAGATTCAGCTCCTACAGGATAAAAGAAGTGTCATTTCTTGGTATTTGAGAAGTGTTGTGTTGGATCCTAGAACCGAGTTGGAATGTAGCTCATAGTATTGTCCTCTTTCATGCTCGACTACATTCCCTTTTATCTCACCGACTCGGGTCTCTTACATCGATTACGAATCGCTTCACGTCTTGCATTGTGCTCGAGGTCATTGGTTTGGGTTGTTATTCAACTCGTTTTCTCGCTACACTGTTGATTTTTCCATTTTGGTTTCATGTTGCTGGAGTCTACCATGCATTGGAAGCTTCAACCTATCCACCTGTGTTGAGACCTGGTTAAAAGTGCCTGGTTCGTGGTTCTTCTTCCCTCCACCTATGTGCAGCTCTTGGCCTCTAGAACCTCTGGTCCGTGTTCCACCTCTGGTGTGGCCATCCTCAACTCATGTTGTAGGCTCATTGATCCTTGGCTCCACTAACTCTTGCTCATGCTTGTGTCTTCTTTGCTCAACTTCTCGGTTAAGTCCGCTACATGTCTAGAATTTACAGCTCCTCTACTTAAGATGTTACACGAACCTACGTTGGGATCTCCAGGCATATAGGCTCTACATGGCAGTCATTACAACATTCAACTCAATGGCAATAGTTTGCATTAGCTTCGTCTGACACCCAGCTCGGAAACCTTGACACATGGTTTCACCTCGTGCACCACTCAACATTCACCTGCCACTTTGACTCAACGGAATTTGTAAAAACAACTCAACTCGGTCAACGCTGACCTAGCTCAGCCTACCTTGTAACTCGGTGCATTAGCACTTAAATCAACTCGACATTGGTTAGTATCATAAGCCTAGGTCAGGTGAATAACACTAATCTTGGCATTGTAATATTTTTTTGGGTGTATTTTTTTCTTGTTTTATTATCCTTTCTTCGAGTGTCAAAGACGGAGGGTGAGGTTTGGGGTTGGCAGGAGGCTAATCCCCCCTCACAATTAAAACAAACCCTATCTAAAATTTGATGTTGTTTCCAACGAGCATACATATGACACCCTTTACATGCATTTAGGGAACTTTTTAATCTGTTTGTAGGCTTATTAGCATTTTTCCATCAGCATGGGAATTTTTTTTTCTATAACTTTTGACTCGTTGCTCAGTTTTAAGCACTTCTTTAGTCAAAGTTACATGTTTTTTCACACTCTAGATGATGGGATTATCATTTTTGTAAATGAATTATTTTATAAAGTGCCACATTCTAGGGGGTGTCTTTGTATTGCTTAATTCAGCTCATTTCAAATCATCTTGAGCTTTGTTCTATCCCTTTTATTGCTTGTGGACTTGTGAGCATGTGCGCCACAATATTACAACAAAGGGATTATTTCGTGTGACATGAGATGCTATTTCTCACAAGGCTTTCTCTTCCCCTTCTTGTTTTCACTCATTCTTGTGCTTTCTTATGGTGTTGAACTGTTGACGCCCAACGAACCTTGATTATTGTCTCCACCTTGCATGTTATTACGTTGATTACAAGGTGAGTGATAGAATGGTTCTCGGAACATAGTCGCGTCTAATTGTAATCAACACACTAAACTATAAAGTGCCTAACTTGGGGGTGTGATATTATTCTGGGGTGGTTGTCTCCTTTCTCCTTCCTTCTTCCTTCATTGGTTATATCTCTTCATTATGGATATCTCTAAAGTGATAGTGCTCACACCTTCTAATTTCTTTGAATTGAAATCTAAAATTATATTGGTCTTGTGAAGTAAAGGGTTATACTATGTCACCATGGGGTTAGACACCGAATCTGATGATAAACCCAAAAAATCTAAGTGGTTTAACTGTTGTGATGAAGCCTTAGCTCTTCTCTGTATGTTCGTCTCTCCCGACTTGCTCTTCCACATCAAAACTTCCTCAAAACCTCATGAATCATGCAAAATGCTCGATGATATGTTTGGGAAGCAAGATGACATGAGAGTGCATGATTTGGAGAATTAACTACTAGGGTTAAATCCTAGTGACTTTGAAAACCTGTAGGCCTTCTTCTCAAAGTTTGTCCACACTAGACTTCTTCTAAAGGAATGTAAAGTGGAAAAGAAAGACTCTTAATTGATCTTGTCGATTCTTTCTAAGTTAGGTCCTAAATACTCTATCTTCGTTTCAACTTTCCAAACCAAAAATCCACCTTGGGTAGTGCTTGGAAAATGCCCTCATTTGATAGTTTTTCATCCCAAATCATTCAAGAATAGGACAAACTCATTCAAATGGGGACTCTAAAATCCAAGTCACATTCCCTTGTGGTGAATAAGGGAAAGAAAAATGAAAATAAGAAAGAAACAAAGGACCAACCTAAGAAAGAAACCAAGATCAACCAACCCCTAGCTAATCCCAACACTAACACTTCGATTTCTAAGCCTAAGGCGAAGAAGGAAAAGTATAAATAATCCTATTGTAAGAATTCTTTCCATGACGAGCATCATTTTTTTCAAAAACAAATTGATCACTTAACTCGTTTCTTGAGAAGAATAAAATAAGTGTTCGTGAATCATAAACAAAATGATGAGAAGGGCAAGTCTTCTAAAGAAAAGGAGTCTAAAAATGAAAATAATAAAGGTAAGGCACTCGTAGATAGATCAGCTCCATCATCAAATTGGATTATTGATTCCAAAGTGCCTCCCACCACATGGCTTCTTCGTGAGGTTGAATTCTCTAGCATTGAACCATGTGGCATGTCCCAAATCACGTTGGGTGATGACACTCATGTGTCGGTTTCGGTAGTGGATCGGTATAGATAGAAGGTGGAACATTTAACCAAGTGTTAAGTGTTCCTAATATATTTACCAATCTCCTATCAGTTTACCAAATCACCCACTTTGGTGAAATAATGTGAGTGGAATTTTGTCCTAACTCGATGATCATTCATGAGCTTAACTTTGATTACACTGTGGCTAAGGGAAAGGTGGATCACCGTTCATGGTTGTATACCTTTTACCACTTGTCTTCTGATTTGATGCCCAATGCCTTGCTCACTCATGCAAATGAGGTTAGTAAGCTATGGGATGAGTGTTTTGGGAATCTAAATTATTGTTACCTTGAATAATTGGGCCAAAATGAAATGGTCAACAAGTTACCTTGAGTTAATTTTTCTAAAGGTCTTTGTGAGGGTCACCCTCAAAAAGCATCCTAAAAAAAAATTGATAAGGGAAAAATCTTGGAGAGCTACTCGTCCCTTAGATATTGTTCAGAGTGATGTTGCTAGCCCCTTTCTATCAACTTCTTTCACTAGAGATATATATATACTAACCTTCATTGGGGAATTTTCACATTATACTTAGGTATATTTTCTTAATCTTAAGTCTAAAGTCTTTGAGAATTTTCAAAACTTTAAGGCTCTTGCTAAGAAACAAGCGGAATGGTATATCAAGGTTCTTCAAGCCGACAATGGAGGTGAGTATGTGAGCAATAGGTTTGAGGATTTCTATACTTCTGAGGGGATTTCTTTGTAGCGTACAGTTTGTTATAGCCCTTCCCAAAATGGAGTTTCAGAAAGAAAGAACATAACTCTAAAGGTGATGGCTACTTGTATGGTTCACTCAAAGTCCCTTCCTCCATAGTATTGGGCTGAAGCAGTGAATTGTTCTTGTTAAATTCATAGTCATGTTCCACATAAGGAAGTAAGAGGGATGATACCCTTTGAATCCCGGGTTTGAACAAAAGCATGATGTTGAGCACTTTCGATTCTTCGATCCAAGGCTATGGCTCCAATTCCCAAGAAGAAATGTAAGGCACTAGATCCACAATCCAAACCTTGTATCTTTATCAAGTATCCCGATGGTGTGAAGGGCTATCACCGTGAACCTTACAACCCATGAGCTCTATATTGAGAGGAGTGTGAAGTTTGATGAGTCACACTCAAATTTTACATCCACCGAGGTTCTTTTTCCCACTCGATTCAGATTCCACTCATCGATGATGATGTTGTTGAGTGAGTTCCTCCTCTCCCCTGCTCCTCCCGATCCTCAAAATTTAAGTCTTTTGATTCGATAGTAGTGATGATGAGGAATATATCCCTTCTCGCTCAAGTGAAGAATCTTTTTATTTTTATCTTGAACCTTTGAGACCTCTTTGGGCCAGAAAACTTTACCAAGTTCTAGAGATTTAGTTGTACATCCTTCAGATGACAGACGTATGCACTCAAGTTTCGTTAGACCCCACTCCTTCTTCACCTTTTCTTCTGATCCAACGTCTTTCTAGGAAGCTTCTGAGATTCCTGAGTGGGATTCTGCTATGGATGAGGAGTATTCCTCACTCATAAAGAATGACACTTGGGATCTTACCCCTCTTCCAAAAGGAAGAAAATTCATTCGGTGTAGGTGGATATATCGAACAAAGTATGGAGCCAATGGAGAAGTTGAGAAGTATAAAGTGCAAATTATAGCTAAGGGTTTCTCCTAGGTAGCTAGGGTTGATTACTTAGAAACCTTTGCTTCGGTTGTGAAGATGACTTCCATTCAACTGACCCTTGCCATTGCTGCCGCTAATAGATGGGAAGTCCACCAGATGGACATTAAGAGTGCCTTCCTTCATGGGGACCTAGAGGAAGATATCTATATGGAACAACCTTTGGGTTATGTCCATGATCCATCCCTCATTTTCAAGTTAAATAAGTCTCTCTATAGCCTTAAACAAGCCCCTCGGGCTTGGTATGCCAAGATGGACTCCTTTTTACTTACATCAGGGTTCTCTCGGTGTCACTCTAACCCAAATGTGTATATTCTATGGCAAGATGACTCTATGCTTATTCTTGTTCTCTATGTTGATGACTTGTTGATCACGGGTAGCTCTTCCTCTATCATTGATACTTGTGAAGATCTCCTTGGCTAACAAGTTCTCCATGTCTGACTTAGGATTGCTTCATTACTTTCTTGGGATCCAAATTTCACAATCTAACTTGGGAATTATGATCTTGCAGCCTAAGTACTCTCTTGATTTGTTTTCTTGGTTTCACATGTCTGATTGTAAGTCCTCACTTACACCTTTTCTTTCTGGGGTCATGTTGGTTTCTTATTGCTCTTCCCCCTTGGTTGACACTACCCTTTATTGGCAGTTAGTGGGGAGCTTGATCTACCTTACTCACACTCATCTAGATCTTTTGTATGATGTCGGGATCATGTATAGATTTATGTAGGATCCTCACGAGCTACATTTAAAAGTAGAAAAGTGGATCCTTCACTATGTTTATGGCACTCACATAGATGATATTCACTACTTAGGAGGGACTGAGATTGACTTGGTTGGATTTACAGACTTAGATTGGGCTAGTGATCTAGATCATCAAAAGTCTACCTCAAGCTACAGTTTCACTCTTGGTTCAGGTCCTATCAGTTGGTCTAGTAAGAAGAAGAATGTTATTACCATATCATCAACAAGTAGAGTACATAGGAGTAGTTAACGCTGCCACAAAAGCTATTTGGTTATAGGGTATCTTGATAGAGTTTGGCATCCACTTTTGGTGGCCTACCATTATCTACTGTGACAACATGAGCACTATCTTGATTTGTAGAAATCTAGTTCAACATCGCGGATGAAGCACATTGATATTCACATGCACTTCATATGGGAGCTGATACATGAAAACATCATCGACATACAGTATGTTCAGATAGCTGATCAAGTTGTAGACATATTCACCAAGCCCTTCACTAAGGTGAAATTTCTTCACTTGCGGTCTCTTCTTGGGGTGAGGTCTATTACAGCCACCCATCTTCTTCGAGCTATATATTCCTCCTTCTTCTCCTCTTCTTCTTTCTAGAAAGATGTTGTTTGTATATGGGCACCTTATCAGGCCTTTAGTTACCGAGCCCCATTGACACATATTTCTTAGTTATCTAGGGGAGTCTTCTTTTTTGTTATGGCTTACCATGACCTCTTCCTTAGCTTCGATGAAGGGGGTGTTGGTGTGTGTGACATGCCTAGTCATCATCCACATCACCTAGTGAGTCATCTCACCTTGCGAGAGTCATAGGTCTTAGGAAGTCAAATGACAAGTGTCAGATTCTGTCATAGAATCTATCATTGTCATTTACGTCATTGTGTCATAAGAGTTACATTCCTTATTTGGAATTGTAACTCCTCCTTTAGTGGTGTAATATGCATTAGCCACATCATATGTGTCCATGGCATCATTGAGGTTCTTTCCTTGTTTAGGTATGGGGTTACACAACACCTCTATTTGTACTTCTTTATTTGATCTATGAGGATGAGTAAACTTGTTTTCTTATTTGCATATTCTTTCCATTGTTCAAATCTTTCTTATTATGTTGGAGCTTAATGTTATCACAGAGTGCAACTTTGTTGTGGTGCATTGTTTTCGACATCAGTTCTTGTGAATCCCTCTTTCAAGTTTCTAGAAAATGTGGCCAGTTCAAACGAGTGATTTTATTAGGTAGTTGGGATGCATTAATGAGGCATGGACTGACATATTTCAAAGTGTTGCAAGTTATGGGACAGTATGGGTGGCCTTTTGCAAGCCACAAAACATCATTTCACTTCATTTACTACCTCTTATAAGTGGTTGAAGGACATATTTCGAGATTTTCATTTTCCCTCTCTCTCTCTCTTCTCAAATTTCTATAAATTGGAGTGTTGGGCTCATTATAAAGGGAGGTAGTTTTGTTTGACAAAACTCTATCAAAAAAATTTGTGAAGCCAATTTATCAAGGCCCTTATAAGTGGAATCCTTGCATGGTAATCCAGGCCCTTATCTTGTAATAGATTGGATTGTGCATACTTATGAAGCAATAGATGCAAGTTTGTGGATGTATCTTCCCCTGCTGTGTTTGTTTGCATTCCTCTTGCCCCTTCAATCTCATTGCATATATATTATGTCTATCTTATGTTGTTGTGGGTATTTATTATCATTGTGTGTGCATGAAATATTTTTGTGAATGTAGTTTCTAGATTATGGAGAACTCGTTATCACCCCTTTTAGTATGCATTTTTCTCCTACTTTTCACACATTGGAAGACTATTCTCACTCTCCTTTTCAGTGTATCACCACTTTAGTGTAGGCTTTGTTTTCATGTATTCTCTCTCCTTGGTCCCTTGGAAAGTTAGATTAGGATAGATAAATTTTCCCGCATTAGAGTAGCTTCATTTGGAAGTCTATCTCAAGTTACAAGTCCCGTAACTTGGAGATAGTACCCATGTTATCCAATCACACTATGAGCTCAAGCACACACACTTGTGTAAACCATAGAGTGTTGCGATTTAGTGATTACGATTCTAAACTAGAAAGGGATTTAAATTACAAAAAGGGACCGTGGTTCCGCTATCACTTCAAAAATGACCATGTGTCAAGCCTATGTTGAAAGTCAAAGGTGTATTGGGAGGTCAAATGGCTGAAAATGTATGAGTTTTAAAGCATAGCAAAAATACAAAAAGTCTCCCTAAGCCCGCATTAATGATTTTTTTTTCCACGTGACGACTCGCTTTAAAATTAAAAAAGAGAAATGAATGTCCATGATGCATTGCATTTATTTCTACCACCATTAATGCATTTTACACAAATCAAGGATTTTTTTAAAAAAATTCAAGTGTTTCGATCCTTTATTATCAATTTTTTTTTAGATCTAAGTGTCATTGTTTATATTTGCATTGTGAGATAGTGTGAAATTTTATTGTGGAACTTGTTTTGAGAATCAAAGATCAAAATACAATCGGATTAAAGTTGAATGGTTCAAGGATTCATGCAAAATTGGTAAGAGCTGAAAACTCCTATACTTTTCATATTATTGGAAAGAAAGTTTGAGGTAAAGTTAGGGTTTTCAAGGATGAAGACCATGCCATCTTTGTTCTCAATTTCATCTAGGATTACAAGTGATTTAGATAGAATTACAGACACAAACCTGATGAATGTTGACTTAGAGGAATTTCTTCAATGATTAAATGACCCCAATCAAAGTGAGTCTTTGAAAGAAATTAAGGATAGCCACATCACTTTAGCTAGTGCTATCCTGCCATCGGTTTAGTGCCCAGAATTGGTATGGAATTGTGCTATGAATTATGACCTGGAGAAAAGGGAAGTATTAGATGGAAGTGGTGATGTAGTGCTGACATTGACACCTACGACCATCAGAATAATGCTTAAATTTCCTGTAATCACAAATCCAATCACCATTGGTATCAAATTAGCTTTATGAGATTATGAAAAGAAGAAAAAAGACTATGCTAAAATCATAAATACAAAATGGCTCCTCATGGAGAAAAAGGAAACAACTAGAATTCCTAAAAGGCTAGTTAGGGCACAATTTGTTGAAGAGGATGAAGATATTATTGTGTTATTAAGTCAAATGGTAGGGTTGGAAACCAAAAATGAATTCAAGGAATGGATTTGTACCTACATGTGGATCATTTTGGAAAGAAAATGGGACATCTGTTGGGATACTTTTATTACAAAGAAACTCCATAGTCACATGGTCACTTTAGCATTAAAAATTGAGATGGGTGACACTTCAAAGCTGGAATTCTACATGATGACCTACCTAATTTACAATGTTGCAGGGCATAGACGTTTCCCAAGTTTGTTACCATGTGCTGATTTTAAGTAGTGCCAAATGCATGAGATTTTTCCTCAATTGCAGCTGGTCAATTGGATTGGGAATGTGAAGTGGGTCAATGATGATTTCTTTTCCCCTATCATTTGTCTTTTAAAACTATAGTGGGGGTGTATAGAATTTCGAGCAGGCCAGGAAAGTAATTTTTGAGCATGGGTGTTACTTAATTCAATATAAGAAATTCATATATATAAGGGCTAGTGGTTTTGAAGGTAAACCCTGTAAATTTCCCAGATATTTAGATGATAAATTAGATTTATGTGAATTGGTAGGAAAATAACACA
This sequence comes from Taxus wallichiana var. yunnanensis, assembly GCA_018340775.1. Lineage (NCBI taxonomy): Eukaryota > Viridiplantae > Streptophyta > Pinopsida > Cupressales > Taxaceae > Taxus > Taxus wallichiana. Next base: position 272,357,799 of record CM031242.1, on the reverse strand, counting down.
TGTTCACAAATTTATTGTAGGAAGACATTTAACAAATATTAAGTTCCCCATTAGAATTGGAAGGTATTCATGCCATTCAATCATAAAAGCTAGACTGATTGAGGATGAAATGAAGAAGTTTGATATGGAAAAGTTTGAGGCAAGAGCCAATTATGATATTAGATGGGTATTCACTAACATTGCAAATAATTTTGAGCATGAGCCTCATTTTAAATATTATTGGATGAATTATAGGGATGAAGAAGAGGCCAGGCTAAGAGATTTCTCTAGAATGACCCTTACACAAGTCATAGATTTCAAAATTATAGTTATCCTGAAGGGAATTGTGGATGATCCACATACAGTAAGTAAATATTAACTTGATCAGGATGTAGAAGAAAACCTATAGCCCCTTTAAATTGGAATGAAATAGAATATGATGATTCTTACATATGGATAATTGATGTAATGAGGAGGACTATAAATTGGTTATCCCAAAAGAATATTGATCTGTCAATCTAGAATACAAGAGTTCTAAATAATTTCAGAGACTTGGGTTGCTTAGCTGATGATATTCCACCCTTGAGAGAAGGTGCAGAAAGAATTGATCCATTGGGAGGAAAGGATCCTCAGCTACCATCAAAGAGACCCACTTATGAACTAGTAGATGAGTGGACCTCAACTACTAGTGGGACCGACACCTCTATATCTTCTTTGAAGAAAATACTAGAGGAAATTCTCCTCAAATCCATGGAAAATGCCCCCATTACTTTTGCAATTCCAATTCAAGAAAAGGGGAAAGGTTTGGCATCTCATGGGGTTCACTTGGGTGTTTTTCCAAAACCACACAATGCTGAAAAATTAATGAGTGGAGCTATAACAAGTGGTCATTCTCGTCTAAGCTACATAAAGAAGAGAAAAAGGAAACACCTAACTTGAAGAAGTTTGAAAGAGAACACAAGAAACAAAAGGTGGTATATGATCCAGTTTTGGTGAGTGTGGGTTCCCACACGCCCAAAAAACACAAACATAGAGTTATGGTAATTGATCCTCCTGAGTTTGAAAGGAATGATTTTTTCAAACACAACATGTTGCATCAATTATATAAATAGAAAAATCAAATCATTTGTTCCCACATTTTTCTTTGGAGGAAATAGCAATGAGAATCACTCAGGATCAAGTAACAAAAGAAAATATTGCAACTAATCCAGTAGGCAACCAAATTTTAAGTCCATGTATGAAAATATCTAAGACCCTACTTGCTAAGGATGAAAATATGCCCTTAGTTGAAACATTGCATGAATTTACAAAGACTCAAACTGATGTGATTGATGTTGATACTGGTGAATAATTTTCTATGTTAGATGCACTTGATTTATCTATGAGTGAACCAATAATGACACTAGTAGATGGCCTTCAAACAAATAAGGAATTAGAAGGGACTACTCATGTACTCACCAATGAAGAGAAAATCCAAGCAACAGAAGCTTCTCCTACACAATAGGTGGTTTTAATCATACATATTGGAGTTTCTTAGTAGAGAGAAACATTAATGCAGAGATATCACTCGAAGAGATTGTTTCCCATTCTGTTAAAGTTACTAAATTTGGTGAGCTTTGTCAAGTAGAAAAGTATATCTTTGAAGAAAAAAATAGAAATGGCACAGGATTCAACTGCTAGAGAGAAAATCATTTCTGATACTGATATACAACATCTAGATGGGAATGTGAAGTTGACATCAAAAGAACAACCCACCATGACATTACCTGATGTATCATCAAAACATGAGGATAGCAAGATGTTAACTCAATAGATTTTGGGGAAGGAAGAGCCTGTAAGCCAATCATTTGTACAAGAAAATGTCGGGAATAAATTTAGTTTAATGTTGCATCAATAGAATAAATAAGGAAGGAATATCCCTTAATTAGGGATATAAAATTGAAAATAATAATCACAAAAGAGGGGGTTAATTTTTGAGAGTTTTTCAAAGAAAAGAAGAAGAGAGAAAGTTGAGAGAAGCCATTATTACAAAGAACCTATCTGGAGAAACCTATTATTTCTGTGTGTTTTTAGATTAGATCATGTCACTATGGTTAAAGGTTTCCAACCATTGACAAGCTTTGAGACTATAAATATAACTTTCCATAGCTGATCAATTTGAAGAACCTTGAATAAGTCATGTTAATCATGAGCATAAGTGTGTCTGCTTTGACTTTGAGATATCTTCAAGTAGTTATCCATGTTCATATTAAAATCTAATGTTAGGAGTTCCTCTGAGTCACACAAGATCTTGTCCTTGTGATATTATTGTGGCATTTACAATTACATCGTGAAGATAGATTTCATTTCATGATGCAATAAACAATTTAAATTCACTCTACTTTCATTTTGTTAGTAAATATTGTTTGTTAGTCTATGAGTGTATCTTAGGTGTGATGAATCAAGGATTTTTGATGTTTAATTGAGTCTTTAACATGAGCTTTTGTGTTGAATTCTTAAATAATGTGTGAAACTGTGTATCTTTGGGCTTCCATGGGTACACATCTTCTGGTTGAAGGATCATTTTGACCATTTGAATCAGTTTTTGTCATTTTTCTTGGCAGATGTCCCAACATTTGTTAAAATTTCCCAAAAATTTTGTGTAATCAAATTTATCCTGAATAACTTCCCAACAATAAATTATACAATAAATGAAAAATCCTACAAAAACTACCCTTACTTGCACTATGTATCCATAAATGCTGAGGAAATTTGTTGATTTTTCCATCTTTTGACCCAAAATATGTAGGAGAAATTAGGTTTTGGTATTTTCTTTAGTAACTTGGACCTTGTCTAGAAAACATCTTCATTATCTAGGGTGACAACTCGTGAGAGTTAGATTATGTTGCATTGACTATGTTTTCCCAAGGTTTCCTTTGAATATCACAAAAGGAGAGTCAAATATTGTTGATCCACTGATATCCTTCATTAACACAAGTTACAAAATGGGTCCTCTCACCTTGGTTGAAGGCACAACCTAAAGTAGTAAGGGTAGGTCAAACCCTTAGTATGGTGTTATCCAATTCTTCCAAGCTCGAGTGACAAAGAGTTAGTTAAATCCTTCCCTAGCTACAAAATGACTCATATTCTATCTATATTTCTTCAAGCATCCTACTCGACTTGTGATGTTGCTTAGCTTCAAAGGGAGAATAAATTTGGGTACCAAAAATCTTTACATGTATTTTCTTTCGTGAGCGGGTATATGTTTGCATTTTACATTATGATCTTACAAATATTCCTTAGAATATTCCATGGAGCCTCGGAATTAATTGTCACATTCCACACTTATATAATTTCTAGAAATATTCAATCACATCCCGATACCGATAATCAAATAAAAAATGCCACGTGTTTTGGGGTATTGTGGGATAAAATGTAATTTACAAAAGAGCTCAGATCAAGGACACATAGAATATTTGGCAGGGATTTTTACATGGTTCCTTGGAAAAGTTTAGAAGGAAATTTCTATGATAAAACATGAGCATGGATACTCGATTTAACACAAAAATTTATACACAAATTTAATACCTTTCTTAGTTCAACATTGATTTTTTTCAAATGTATAAGGATTTTCATGTGTTACGACCTTAGTAAGAATGAATTTTTTTATTTAAGGATACATTTCAAAACATGGTGCGAGTTCAAAATGAACACCAACATCAGCTCTGACTCGAGGATGGGTACCCCTTGCGGGTACCAAAAGAACCAAATAGATAACTCAATACACAAACCAAGTTCCTTAATCCATTGGGAAAAAAATTCATTCACAACACACACATGGTTTCATAAGAAGATACACACAACATAATACGAGTATAATGAGACAATTGCTCACTACAAACCAAAAAACAAAAAAGGGAAACAAAAATGACAAACAAAAATAATTATACACTATAAAAATAATACCCGACCATATGGGCTTAGTCCAGAAAGTGCTTGAGATGTCTTCCATTGACAGGAAATTCTAATAAGTTTCCATCCACATATTTTAAGAATAAAGTGTGCTCCCCAATCCTGATGTTAATGGAGTATGTTCCCATTCATAGGGCATCAAACTTACCATGTTTTCCCTTGTATTTGTGTCTGCTATCCCATAACAAAAGCAAATCTACCACATTGAATTCCCTATGATTTACATTCTTGTCAAAGGTATTTTTGAGTCTCTCCCTATAATTTAGATGTATTTGGTGAGATTCTCTTCTTTCTTCATCGAACTCCAATATTTGGTTTATTCTTGCCTCATGTGGACTTAACTCTCCTTCACTCTCAAGTTATTGCATGAATTGATAAGAAGGAAATTGTATGTGCAAAGGAAAAAGATCTTGGACTCTATAAAATAGTTCAAAAGGAATTTTTACTGTAGCTCTCTTTGTAGTAACTCTATCTTCCCATAGGGAAAACTTAATTTGTTCACCCCATTTCTTTTTATTAGTTTACATTGTCCTTCGGAGTATGTTAAGAAAAATTTTGTTACTTGAATCAGATTGGACATTTCCTTAAGGATTGTAGTTTCATGCATATGCCAACTTGATACCATATTATTTTCACATAGCTAATAATGGTTTCACCCTAAAGCTAATAGCATTATCAACAACTATTTTAGCAAGTACTCCAAATCTACAAATTATATTATTCAAAATAAAATTGATGACCACTTAGTGAGTTGACTTCTTAGTTTTAATGGCCTCAACTGATTTAGTGAAGTAGTCAATAGCAACTACAATCCACTTGTTTCCATCACTTTAAGAATATGGTATCTCTCTAATGAAATACATTCTCCGTTGTTTGAAATGGGATTCAATTGACACTGGTTGAAGAGGAAAGGCACCTGCAGCTTTCAACCTTCTAGAAAAGAATTGACAACTTTCTCATTTTCTTATAAATATTGTAGTGTCCTTAAATAATGATGGCCACCAATATTCTTCCCTCAAAATATTGTGAGCAGTAACTCTTACTACAAAATGGCCTCCACACACTCCCCATGGAACTCTACAATTATTTTGGGAGCTTCTTCTTTAGTGATACACCTGAATAACACCCCCACTAGATTCTTCCATGCTAAACCAAATTAAATTATGACATATTTATGGGATTACAATTAGAGTGTCCTTCTCTAGTTCTTGTATAGATGTTTAAGACACTCCAAATTATTCAAGTAATAGATTATATCCTTATAACAAACTAAATTACTCACTTTTTCATGGGTTTCCATACTACCTTCTTCAATTATATTTATTTGCATTACTTATAAATCACTTTCAGCCATCATTTTTCTAGTCCCTAATCTCTTACCAACTTAGTAGTTTATATTCCCATATCATATTCCTGTAACTTGTTCACCTAATGACATCTCTTGCTAGCTATTTCCATTTCTGAAATTTTGTTTTTGACCATTATATGGGGGACATAAGATACAATATTGGAACCTAAGATGTAGGGTCTAAATATTTTGGTAGCCCTTACCAAATAAAAATCCTACTTTTCCATGATAGTATACTTTAATTCGGCGCCTTGTAGGAATTTATCAAGAAAGAAATAGGCCTCTAATTTCCTTCTTCATCATTTTTCAACAATAATAATGCATCGGTATTATATGAGGCAAAAGAAAACATTTGAAATGATTTCTTGTAGTCAAGACTTGCTAAGATTGGGGAATTTTTCAGTGCTTCCTTTATTCTAGTGAAATCTTGAACAAATCCTTCTTCCCACTTGATGACTTGGTCTTTCTTCAACATATTTTTATAGGAATAGTTATCTCAACAAATTTTGAGATGAACCTCCTAATAAATTTTATTTTCCCAAAGAAATATTGAATACCTTTTTTAGATTTGGGAATGAGAACTTTACCAATTGCCTCCACTCTCTCGGGATCTATCATGACCCCTTCCTTTGATACAATATGCCATAATAGTTTTTATTTTTGGACTCCAAAATGAAACTTCTTGGGATTTAATGAAATCCCATACTCCCTGCACCTGAGAAACATTATTTCTAGGTGTCCCAAATGGCCACCTCTTTTCTTTGAGAAAACTATTATATCATCTTGATATACAACTATGAAGTGATTTATAAGTCCTAAGAAAGCCACATCTATAACACTCTGTAAAGTTTTTCCTACATTCATGAGTCCAATGGGAATTATAACATAAACATATGTTCCCCAGGGATTAATAAAGGAATTTTAAACTATTCAGATTTCTTCACAACCACCTGATTATACCCTAAGAAACCATCCAGTGTTGACTATAAATCAGATCATGTAACCAATTGTAGCATGTTATCCATATTTGGTAATCTGTAATTATCTTTGATTGATTCCTTGTTGATATTTCTAAAATCCACACAAATCCTTATATCCCCATTATTTGTTCTTATAGGCATAAGTTTTATCACCCATGAAGAATACCGGACAACAGTCAGTATGTTTTCACCATCCCTTAGCTTTACTAATTCTTCTTGAATTTTGACTAAGAGAAGGGGATTGATAGGCCTCTTCTTCTACCCGAAAGGTTAAGAATGAGGTTATAAAAGTATTTCAGCTTGAAATAAATCTTCTCTATAACCTTTCAATTCACATTATGACCAAGCTAAGCAATCTTGATATTCTCTTAGTAGCTTGGTGTAAGCCTGATTTTATTCATTTTCAAAATTACATCCTAGTCATAACTTCATGGGGTTTTTTTTAGTCCCCAAGTTTCATTCTTCAACATCTCTAGAAGAAAAAATTATTCTAATAATTAATTTTTTAGCATTATGAAAGTTGGACTCAATGGAAACTAATCCTCTTGGAATTTTGTTTGTTTTTAGTTAGCTTGCCTCTTTCTTAAAAAGAGTCTCTTTCCTATTGCAAAGCTCAACCATTGGCTCTAAGTCAATATCATGATTAGAAAATTCATCTTTTCTCTTCATAAACCTTTATATCTAAGCATCATCCTCAAATACTTGCTAGTGTTTAACATTGTCATGTAAAGATGGTCTAGACAATACTTGAACACCATAATTACAATATATAGATACTCTACAATTAGAAAAATGTGATGCAATGACAACCAATATATCAGTTGCTGCATTTTTGGTCCTTTCATGATACATGATATTAAATGAATGAAACATTTCAATAAGGTCCCAAACTGCATGCTTGTACTATTTCATTTGTTGATTTTTGGTTGCATACAATTTTCTCACTTGTTTCACAATTAATTCAGAATCTCCCTTAACAATAATATCCTTGATTCCATATTTCCATGCAACTCTTAAACCCAGGAGTAATGCCTCATTTTTGAACTATTATTAGTGCATTCAAAATTTAATTTGAATGAAAAATTAAAAGATTCTTGTTCTAGGGATATGAGGACTATTCCAGCTCCACTCCCCACAACAGAGCATGCTCCATCAAATATCATAGTCCAAGGAATACCATCATCTTTTCAATAAGTAGCAAAATTTATACATTCATCTTCAAAATTAACATATCCTATGAAATTTTCTATATAAGTATAAAAAAATAATACCTCATAAGAGGCATTCATGAGATCTTCAATAATGTGGAGAATCTTCTTCTCCCTTTGAATTTTCACCAAATTTCCTTCCACATGTATAATGGCATAAGACATGTCCATTTTGACACTATATCCAACACTTGTAACCCATTTTATAGATAACAACATACTCCATTTAATAGCGCAATCAACAATAACCACATTCATGGTCAAATATTTACTAGGGTCAAAACAAGTTAAACAAAAATCCCTTTCACATACACAATAACCAGTACCTCCCTTGAATCAATGACATCTAATTTTCCAAAATCCATTGTTATCTTTATATTCAACCCATTCATCACCTCTGATGACATTATATTATAGGAGGCTCTCAATTCAAACATAAAATTATGAAAAAATTTGTCACTAATAATTAGAGAGGTAAAAAATGGATCTACATCCAATTGAGATTCAAATAAGGAAGTTATTAAATATATCTCTAGGGATTCCCCCATGATTTATTGTTCTTGAGGGACTTCTACTTCAGCTATAGTAGGTGAGACATCCACATTATTTACATATTTACTTATGACAACTGGTTCTCTTTGAATCCCAAATATTCAAATGCTCTTTTTCTATGCTCAAGGATTCTCGAGAAACTCAAAAATGGGAACAATAACTTTAATTTGACTCAAAATTTGAGCCATATCACACATGACATACTTGTGTAGAGTTGTGTTGGGAGACAAAGTAATTTATTTTTCTGGTGGGATAAGATATTTTACTACTTGAGCAGCATCAGAGGCACTTGGCTTAGTAGCAATAATAAGGCCTTTGTTTGGCATATATTTCTTGGAATTATTCTTGGGAGTATTGGTCAAGATAGGTGTTTTTATATTATAATATGGCGTAGATACTTTAATCACTTTGCTATGTAGGTTATAATATTTTTCTTGAGCAACAACAACATTCATCAAAAGTTTCCTATCTTCCTTAGAAGGAATGCCCTCATCATACTTTTTAATCATCAAATCCCTTAGATATTCAAAATCATGGTTAGGTAATTTGAAAGAAGACTAAACCATATCTATATCAACATTAGTGGTAGGATGAAAAAGAAGATATCCATTCCGCATAGCTTTAAAAAGACTCAATGGGCTCTAGCACCCAATAATTCAGTAGAAGTATCCCCTTATGGTGTAATATTAGAACATTCCAACATAAAAACATCACCAAAATTAGCTTCATCATTGGCATCATTATCATCAACATTGGGGTCACAAGAAGAATGTGGAAAAAAATTTATCCCACCATTCAAGGATATGATCTTCTACATCCAAATATACTCTAATAGTGAGTGGATCAGGATTACCTTGTCTTCCCTAGGGTTTGGTTTTTTTTTTCCTGATCCTACAGGTTCCTTTCCTCTATCAATTTTGTATTAAATATCATTAACTTCCCTTATTAGGGTTTTGACTAATTTATCTAGATCTACTAACTAGCTTTTCTCGAGGTTTCTTTAGGTTAATTAACTTGTAACCCTATCTCTTTGGAGATTTTCCTACTTTGATATTATTCTCAATTTTTACTACCATAGAAAAAAATTTCCTTAAGGTTCGAGGTTTTTGTCTCTCAAGTAATAGGGTACTTTTTTTCAAAAGCATCTAAATATTTGATCAGAAAAGATTCATCACTAGGTCTCAGATTTATAAGAAGTCTTTTCAAGGTTTTAGTAAATATGGTATTGAAATCCTGAATAGGTTCATTTAGATTTTTCTTTATATTTTTAAATTCAAGAAGAAGAAAGATAGGTTCAATCTTATCAATTGAATTATCAGGTAGTGACTTGTACCATTCCCTGAAATCTTCATCTAGAGTATGTATAAACAATTTTACATATACATCCTCATGTTCTATTTCAAAATATTCCATGGTATTTAGGAAGAGTCTAAGATGTCGATCTCCACTTAGGGAATTATTCCCCTAAAATTTGGATAATATATTTCAGACTTCATGTGGGAATTCATTTGGGTAACCAACCATCCAAAGAAAATTTATAGGTTTTTAACGTATTTGCTATAAAATGAGGTATGGGTGGAGGCTGTGTCATATTGTTTTGAGGATGTGTTTCAACAGGAGGGTTAAAACACTAGGGACTGGAGGTATCTCGAGGAAATAAAGTTTGATCTTATAAGTATTTGTTCTTTAATGACTACGTTTCGAAAAAAAATCTATTATTTCTAATCAATAAAGGAAGGAAATGAGGAATACCTAATTTCTTGTAAATGAAGAAATCTTCTCAATTAGAGTGTATAAATTGACACAAGGACTACTTGATCCAAAAATTTCTAAAGTGTTTGAATAATCTTCCATTAAAGGTTGATCAAATTCAGCAATAGGTACAATTTTTTCTTCTAACCTCTGATCACGCAAGGCTTTCTAGACTTGTTTCCTCCTTGGATTTGTCTTTCCTAACTTTGGAATCAACTTTCGGTAGGGTATGATTTGAATAAATATCTCCTTCCTTCCATATTTACAAAATTTACAAGTTAATAAATAATAATTAGGGTTTTGTGTAATAGTATATGCCGGATGTTTTCGTAAAAGATAGGATTCACCAATAAGGTTTTCGACCTTAGATATGTTGATCAACTTAAACAACTTGTCGGATGATATTTTATATGTAAATGAACAAAGATTTACAAATTTTCATAGTATTTTGTTAGGATTCTCCCATTGGAGTCAAGTTTAATGGAAATATTTCTTGTACTAAGAAAATATAGAGAAAATTAATTCAGATTGGACTCTAGTTTAGCAATTCTCAACAAAGAACTGGGTTCTAAACATAAATTTATATCAGATACACTTGTAAATGTTACCAGAGATGTTTCTTTCTTAATTAAAGGAAATAGTCCCAGGAAATAGTGTTAGCTAGGGAAGATGTCTGAAAAACTCATTTGAACCTTGATTTGGAGGGATTGAGTGACACATACAAAGGGGATGGCCTTCCCTATTTATTTTGGCCCTGCCTTTGACTTGGGTTAGAGAATCCATTGTGTAACATGAAATTTAATGGGATGATTGAAATATTCAGTCTCTTAGTTTCCATTTGAAAATCAAGTAAGTTAGTCATGGATGATCATGGCCAATGAATGCGCTATTTAAATCTCACAAGTTTTCACACAAAAGCAAAGTGCATATGTCACTCCAATTGGACTCTCATTAATCTAGACCGCATGAAATTCCATGTTCTTTTGCATATTAATGGAAAGGGAAGTAATACTTGAAAATTCCCTTGGAAAATATTTATAGGAAAATTAAATAGAGTTGAATTGTAGGATTTAAGAAATGGTAGGTTTATATTTTGAGTGAATGGGAGATTAAAACAAGATGGGATTGACTATGAAGAGTTTCTTAGAACTCCAACAGTGCCAAAAATCATTCTAGGTATAAAGGACACTCAATTAATCAAGAACGATCTCTTAGAGAAAAGGCATGTATTCATGGAGGCCCAAAAATACATGATTTCATACAATATTTAAGAATAAATCATGATAGCTCATATGAATGTGTTGAAAAAATATTCACAACTCACTACATATTACGTCTAAGATATAATCAAAGGATACAAAAAATATTAGCAATGAATGGATCTATTATGAATTTAAAATTATGCATAGTCTTTGTAAAAACAAGGATCGATTATAGTAAAAATCAATTACCAAGATACCACCATTAAGATAAGATCTAGTGTAATACATAGGAGCCATAAACACAAGATTCCAACAGAAAAAATAGCTAAGTGGATTTTAAGTATAATGCCTAAGAACAAAATATGACAAAGCTTAATGAGCATGCACACAATTTATTTTTAGATTTTCAATTTCCTAAACAATGGAACAAAAATCCCATGATCTCAATGTGTATTAATGTCTCTAAAATTGAAACCATCTTGACACGGGAAAATTGAAGAAGTAAAAAAACTCCCACGCATCTCATTAAAATTTAGGATTCAAGAAAGCATGTCAATTATCTTTGTCTCTTCTAAAGCTTAGAAAAATTAACCCCTAGATATGAGAATATGCCTCTCATATTTGTACAATCATGATATTTTGTTTCAATTTTCCACCATTTTTAAAAATAATGAATCGTTTTCTGAATATTCCTTAATCAAGTATCAATATCTAATTCATAGTTATTGATTTAGGCATATTTTAAATCCTATTATGTCATGTGGTTTACTGCTAGTAACTTCAGTAAGGTGTGAGTTATGATAACTAAGGCTTCACATTATCACTTTTTCATTTATTTAGTAGTCATTTCATACCTTAAATAATTTTTTTCCATTTCGGAAAGTTGAAACTTTTTAATGATTTTTCGATATGCCAAAGTGACCTGATTTCATGTTAATCATTCTCTCTTCTTGGGAATTAGTTTTAAAACTCACAAAATTATTATTTATCCTTTTTACAATTAATGTCCCTTCATTTGATTTACTAAATCCCTCCAAATGATTCCTTTTTAATTGATGTCAGTATTATCTCACATTTTCCAATCTTGTGTGAACATAGAAAGAAAATCTATCGTTTACTCATGCAAGATTTTGTTCACAACTCCCGAGCTCCATTTTTGCTATAAATTCACACTAATCTATTCATAATTTTTCATCTTTTCTTCAATTTTTAGGGTGATAAACTTATTACAATTTATTTTAATAGGATGAAGGGAATAACATTAGCACCTAGCTTAAAAGAAATTTCATCAGAATCTTTGCATCAAATTTTTGACATGTCTTGTCCAGACAAGGGATTCATGAGAATGCTCTTTAATGTTATGGATCAAGAAGAATGTGACGGGCCACTAAAAACTTAGGTTGTCAAGGTAGCTTTTATTAGGAGGATATTCAAAATACATCTAGTTCTTAATTCTTTCCAGATGATGTATTTGTAATTTTTCAGTGAGAACATAAAAAAATGCCAAAAGGATTGAAGAAATTATAACTTAAGTGTCATCTTGTTCTGAAGAATAATTCCATCACCACTTGTCCTTTAAATTTTAAAGAAATTTTTATGGGAAATAGGTCCCAACATATAATTGTTGGATCGGACTTGCATAAGAAAAACACACAAAATAATTATATTATTTCTCCATATATCTTCATACAAATAGATTACAAATATATAGGAATATGTAACTCCTATAAACTAGGAAGTTGCTCTAACAATAATCCTATTTAGTTGTGATTGTTACTCATGTAAAAATACACAACTCAAATCATACGAGTTGTTAAAATAACTCCAATAATATATTATTGTTTATATAACAATAATATAACTAATTACTAACATACAATTTTACCATACAGTAAACTCCCATAGTAAACATTATTTTCCTAACATTCCCCCTTAATGTTTACATGGTAGAAAAAAACTTTCACACTTCCTCAAGAACCTTCCACCACTCTACACACTCATGATCTTGACAACACTCTAACTGAAAGTAGAAGAAGGAACACATCAACTTCTTATCAACCATGCACTGTCGGGAACACATCTAACCGATGAGGATGGGAACATGCTCAAGAATCATCTATTTATCAACTAGTCACTCTAGGGAACACATCTCACCTAGTAGTGTGGGAACTCAAGCAAGAACACATATGAACATCCTTCAATGGTTTTCAGGAGGCTAACCACAAACCTAGGTATGAAAAGGAACACATCTGACTTTTCTACCTCATCAAGACTCATGATGTTGCATTTCATTGTGCTATTTGTTCTTCACTAAGTTTTTGCATTTGGGAATTTATGTAGGAATAATCACATAACACAATTGAAAATTGGAAATGGAACATTGGATCATGTTGATCATGTTTCCCCTCAATGTGAAATTTCCACTTATTGAAAAATGCAAACTATAAAAATTGAAGTGCATGAAACCACACTGAAAATCATATACTCACACTATATATATGCCACCACATCTCTATGTGGCCCCATCATTGGTAGTGAAGAGGTGACCTGGATGCCTCCTTTGTACCTCCTTCCTCCAATAACATGTTGCTAACTCATCCGGATTTGGATATGAAGCTCAATTGTTTCCACATTGTTTATTATATCTTCCCTCCCACAATGTGAAACTCTTTATTTTTTCGGACATTAGGTAACACCAAAAATGCATCCGTGAGGCAAAAATTTTATTTTATTTTTCAGTTTTTTACAATTATATGACTTTTGATGACAATTTACAAATTTAAAAACAACACTTTTGAATTGGACAAGAAGACACACTCGACTAAAAAGTAATAAAATGGGATTACTTTTTATATGAAAATGACTTAATAACTAAAGACATACAAAATCTAAATAATTTGATGGATGATGTATTACACATCACTAATATACGGACTTGACTATGAATTAAGTCTTCACAAAATACTATACGGACATGGACAACAAAAATAACCAATTAGACCAATTTTAGTAATTATCAAATTATGTAATCACATGACATGACTATAGAATACTTTGAACACTTGAATTTTTGGACTCTTAAAATGATGATTAATGAATTTTGACTAAACCAATTTTGACAACAATAATGACTTGACACTTACATTCTTTATCGAGTAGATTTGTAATAAAATTAATTACAAATCTAAATACATTTTTGGAAACTCGAGCCTCAAACTAAAACGACTCAAGATAATGACAATATATTTTTGACAACCTAGACTCTATTTAGGAGGATAATAGACACAAATTAATGTGACTTCCTCTTATCTTTCTCAGTATCATTGACTAAGTAATGGAAGGAACTATAACAAATATTTGACACATCATAAATAATGACTTACTATTCTAAACGACCTTCAAATGGACACGAAGAGTCATATGAGCCATATGAGCATGCCAAGGTTAGATGGAATGTGGAAATCTGTAAACGAAGCTTCGTAGTCTCCAAAAAGGATCTCTGCAAACTCTGTGTGTTCAAACGTTTAAAGAGGAAGCCTCTGCCGTGTATGAGGTGAGATATTTTTCTTCTTGGCAAGATGATTAGCCATTTGAAGACTCCCGAGAGGGTAGATCTGGATAACCACACACACAGACACATACTAGGCATTGAATTATGTCAGAGAGGACCAATAAATATAATCTTGTTACAAGTCAATGACCGTATTACAAATTAAGAGAATCATAATATTGCACAGATATCAAACACTTTTTATTTTCTCCAATATACGTTGGCTACACCTTCAGAAAAGACAAGTTCACAACCACACTTCAAAAAATATTTGCATCTCCTAGGAAGGAAAGACTTGCAGGAAATAGATGGATGTGCTTATGGATGAAGACGTCAGAATAGGCAGAATCGATGTGGCCACTTTTTTTTATGGATATATTTCTTTGCCTCTCTTTAATTATGACACCATAATAGAACAATCTTCTGTCCAGGATCGTTGGCTTTCAACATGCTCAAGTTTTTGACCTTTCAGATGCCTTAAACAATAGGAAACATATTCAATTAATCTCAAAATCTCAGGACTCCCATTTGAACGTTTCTCGACTCCTCACGCGAACAGAACTCTAAAGACTCTCATATACCAGGGAAAAAGACTTGAATAATTTCCCCTACCGATTCTTAGTATTCCATGCTCGATACTAAATAATAATTTTGGATTAGACTTGCATAGGAAAAATGCATAGAATAATTAATATATTTCTCATATATCTCTTCATACGAATAGATTACAAATATATAGGAATATGCAACTCCTATAAACTAGGAAGTTTCTCTAACAATAATCCTATTTAGTTGTGATTGTTACTCACGTAACAATACACAACTCAAATCATACAAGTTGTTAAAACAAATCCAATAATATATTATTGTTTATATAACAATAATATAACTAATTACTAACATACAATTTTACCATACACTAAACTACCATAAAAAAATTATTTTCCTAACATTGAGAACATAAAAAAATCTAGAAGGATTGAAGAAATTACGGCTTAAGTGTCGGCCTATTGTGAGTAATAATTCCATCACCACTTGTCCTTTTAATTTCAAAGAATAATTTTATGGGAAAGAGATCCCAATGAGAGGCATATGTTCCTCATGAAGAAGCCTCTGTAGATGAGTTTCCTTCCCTCTCCCTCATGGATGATTTTGAATAATTCCTTTTCCATTTGGAGAAGAGACCATTAGAGTCCCTACCCATATAGAATCCTGTAGCACCACTATTTTCTATGAAGAAATGCGGAAGAGGATAATCCAAATCTAAGAACCCTTGTCAATCATTTCTAGAACTTTCTGAGTTTTACCTCTAGCTCCTGCAAACATTTCTCCAAAAAAAAAAAAATTCAAAAGCTACGGGAAAGAAAGTCTATCTCAAGGGTGGTCTAAGTATTAAGGAATTATTTTCTTCTTATAAGAATAAGTTAGAATTAATTAAGGTTCTAGATGGTTCTAAGGTGGTATCAATAAACTCATGGATTTAAACATGTCTCGAACTTTTAGGAGACATTGTATTTTTTAAGGTGCGAGAGGAGTTTGAGGAATTTATTTCTAGGAAGAATATGATTTTAGACAATATTCCTCCTTTTAAGGAGGATTTCTTGGGATCGAATGACAATGTATCTTTCCATTTTTCCTTTTTGGTATGATATCGAGAATGTATAGAGATATTTCTGTACTGGGGACCCTATAGAACCCCATTTTTCTTTTCTTACAAATACAAATGATTCAAACTATTAAAATAAATTTCATTTTTATAATAGATCTAAGTTTCTATCATAACAAGTGAAATCATATTGCATTACATTAAACCGCATACATAATTGAAATTTTTAAATTGAGAAAGTAAGAAATCGTCATGAATGAGAATAAACAAAATGAAGAAGGAAAGTTTTAATAGAACAAGCCTAAACATTTTCATGGTACATTGGGATCAACCTCAAGTTCCTTAACATCATGTTCTTGTTCTTATGACATTATTTCATCATATGGATCAAATCCATGAAATATCTTGAAAATGTCTTATTCATCTAGAACAACATGGAACATGAATATTACACATTGTATTTTCATCATTTGATCAAATTATTTCATTTCAATCTTAATTTTCCTCATCCATTCTGATAATTTTGTCATCTGGTGTTCCATGGTAACAAACCTATGAATAATATTGTAGCTAAAAGGGACTTCAGAGATGATTTGATATAAATCCCGCGTTAAGAAAATTGTCCCTAAGTTTCCATAAGTAATTATATTTTCATCAGGTACCATTTTTTCAAATCTACAATCCATATAGTCAATGCACTCTGCAATTGAGACCCTTCATGTACACAATTTTTCTTTGAATTCTTTCATAATCTCAATTCTTAGTCGAATTGCATCCAGGTAAGTATGTTGCATTCCACTTTCTTCAGGTGAAATAATCTCTTCTTCTTCTAATAATTGATCATCCAACTCATTTAGTGCCTAAAACTTGGGAGGAACACTCTCCCAATAATATATTTCATCATTACATTTTTCTATCTAGTCTTTGACATCATTGATTCTTTTTGTTAATTGATCATAACATCTTACTCATGTCCTCTATAATTTTATTTCCTCTTTTAGATAGATCCTCCTTATAAGTTTCCATAACATCAACCTTTTCCTTGGATTTCTCAACCTCATTTAAGGCCTCTAGGGTTATGGAAGTTGTTATTTCTTACATTCATCCATAGGTTGTATCCATTTATTTACATATGAGGACAATGTTTTGACATTTTTCTTCAAAAGTTTCTTAGTTTCTTTATCTTTATCCATTTTGTGCAAGAGACCCCAACAACCAACCGTATAGCATGCTACTTTAAGCTTTCTCTGTTAGGTTTTCCTATTGGGATATGTGTAACATTTTAATCACGTAATGTGATCTCACCTTTTAGCTTGTCACCCTATGGGGTGGATTTTTATAAAGCCCTAAATCCTTACTGATCCATATCAATTTTAGTCAGGATTCTGGTTTTCTTACGAGATCTTGTGGGTTTTGGTAATATAATATTTATTATATCCATTGTCTCATATTTAATGTCTCCTTGTCCCTTCTTTGAAGAAGTGCTCCTAACCATTTAGTTGTGATATTATTTCCCACACTTTCTCCTTGTGATGTGGGTTGTGGAATTTTAGAGAAAACTACCAATTGTTTGGATGCATCTTGAGGATATTGTAATAATGGTACCTCTTCATGTATCTTTTCCACTTTTACTATTGGATCCTTAGATTCATCATGTAATGTCATTTTCTCTAGCTATCGTTTCTCATGTCCCTGAGTTTATGATTGGATATTTATTTCTTAAATCTTATTATCAATTGGTGTTACACCTTGATCCTTTCTCTCTATTGGAGTAACAATTACGCTGTAAGTTTTTTTGGAGCCTCTTTAATTGTAATTGACACTTTGAGTGGCTCTTTATTCTCCAAATTATTTACATCCTCTAGAGGTTGTCATTCTATAGACATAGTTTCATGGATTTTTCCACCAATATCTTTATGTCCTGCCGATTCTTCATCTTTTTGTTGTATTGGTTGGGATCCAGTGAAAAAATTATGATCATTTCATCAATTGGTATGTTCTTCTCAACATTATCTTCAACTAGTTTGTGAAATATTATGTAGTTTCCATCATGATCCCTTTTATAGAGTCTACACTTTGAGGGACTTTTCCATCCTTTTTGTTTCGATTCTTCTAGAGACTGATCCTTAGGGGAGACATCATCTCGATACAAGAGGTTAATTTGTAATATTTTGAGTCACTATTTATTTTTCTCATAGAAGTGTTGTAGTATCAACTTGAGTACTTTGAGATCCCACTTCTAATTTAACGCTTTATGCTTGAGAAGTGTCCTTCATTTATACTTATCCTTATGGATACTTTCATCTTCCAATGCATTAATTTCAACCTATCTGGTCATTTCAAGCATAAGAAACTTCTTAAAATATATCTACATCAACTATTTCAATTGGGTTCTTCATTTCTTCACGTCATTGATGTAACTAAGGCACATTATGATCTTTAGACTGTATTACACTTAATTCCCTTGCCCTAATTTTCCACAATTCTCTGGGATGATTATACATGGGGATAGTATGACTTTTTTCATGGGAAAAATATGCCACTATTACTATTGGAAATAAGATTGAACTTCCAACTTCGGTGGTTCAGGTGGAGTAACATGAATTTTTTCTGAACATGTGGTGGCATTTCTTTCTCTTCTAATATGGAAACCAATCTTATCTAGACCTCGGTGAGTGGGACTGGATCAATGAGTTCGGATCTTTACTTTTATGTTTCTTTGATACATGACCACCTTCCTTTATTTAACTACAAATATCCCTTACCAATAATGGTATCACCTTGGATTTCTTTGTAACTCTTTCAAAATATTTGAGGTCAGGTGTGTCTCTCTCTTTATCACTTTGCACTTTGAGTTTTTGGTCAAAACTTACTAAGGATCCTATCATATTTTTCTTTATGTTAGATTATCCTAGCAATGCGACTTAGGGAGTATTTGGTTTAGTTATACTTGCCCCTTTAGTCTCAGTATTGGCACTTCTTTGGTTAAAGGGGAAATTTGCATATATTTCAAGAGAATATCTTATGTCTTCTATTTCAAAATAGACATAGAAGTTCTAGTCTCACTGGTTGCAACAATCCATTCATTAATAATTCTAGAAGTGGTTCTTTTGTTGATAAATTGGGGATCCTTCCCATTTAATGGATCCATTTTGTCAAGTCCTTTCAAAGGAGGCATATCTTCCCCAAAATCTTCAAGTTTATGAACTCATTTAACACTTTAGTGTTTTGAAGTGATAAATCCATACCTTTTCCTTGAATCCAAGTCAAGGTCCTTCTCATTACATTACCTATTATTTTATGTGGGTCATATGACTCTTCTTCATCCTAGACTATAGGAGTAATTGGTTGTTCCTCAATTTTATGGTCAGTATAATTTTGACTTGCTATTTGTTGATCATCTATTATTCCTTGAGGTACTAAAACAATTTCAAAATCAATTATTTTCCTAAGGTTCATCCTAGAGAAATCTCTAAGCCTGACCTCTTCTTCATCCCTATAGTTCATCTAATAGTCCTCAAAATGAGGCTCATGCTCATATGAACTTCCCAAAGCTGAACTAACAACCCATCTGATATCATACTTGGATCTAAGTTAAAATTTATCCATCTAAAAACTTTTCATCTCCTCCTACATCAACTTTGGCCTTTGAAATGGTGGGGTAGGATTACCTCTAAATCCTAATAGGAAACTTAATGTTGGTCTTGTGCTTCCTGCAGTTAGTTTTGCAATGGTACCAATGTGTTGAAAGTTCGAGACAAGGCCCATTTGTCATCTACATATCTAGGTAATTTGTATGGGTGTCCATCAAATCCACTAGCTCTGATATAGGTAAAAAAATTATGTTGAATGAAAAAATAACCATATTATAATATTGCATTAATTTCCTCTTAGAAAATTTTGTACTTGCTCCCATTTTGGCTTGAAAATGCATATTACAGGTGCAAAAATGCATCATTTACCTGTCTAAAATTTCCTTTCCACTTGTCCAGATTTAGTTGGGGATAAACATCATATACTCTATGATCCTTGAAGTTTTCCCTTTGTGGGAGGCCAAGAAAAATCTTGTGACTTAGAATATTGTAAATCAAGTATGACATCATATAAAACTCAAGATTGAAAGTGATTCCCATGCTGATTTTTGTGGCTAACTCAAAGAGATGTGTGTGGATTGATGTGGCTATGAATGTTTCCCAACAAATGTTTCCTTTATTTTCCAAGATAACCCCTATGTATGGACACATCCATTCTTTAAATTCATAAGCCATATCTAGACCAACCATTATACTCAACAACACAATTATGTCTTCAACCTCTTCAAGAAAATGTGATTCAAGTAATTTATTGAAGATTCTTTTGATATAATTTTTATCATCATTAGAACCATTTAATATTCATGAGCCTGACATAATCACTCTTCTTGGCCTCATAATCAGCTAGGGATGATTCTATGCTTATGGTTACTGGTTTCCCAATTTTTAGTAGCCCTAGCATTAGTCTAAATGCTCTGGGTGTTAAGGTCAATACTGTCTCACCACTTCCATCTAATAATTCCCTTTTTTCTAGATCATAATTTTGAGCACAAGATCCTTACTATTTATGGATGATACACAACGGGAGGGAAGGTTATGGCTAGGGAAATGTGGCTGGCATCAATGGCCACCATGAGTTCAATTTTATTAGGAGCATAGAGTCTTCATAGAAAGTCATTCAAGTTGGTGTTGATCACATTTGTATCTATGAATGTATCCAAATTACTAGTGATACTCAAGGAAACATGAAATCCTAACTCCATAGGCTTCATCTTATGTGTTTAATCTTTCTTTCTCGACCCTTTAAAAATTGCAGACTTGGTAAAATAGGAAAAACACAAGTGGTACACGAGCACTTACCCATTTTTCAGTAGATTCTCAGAAATTTGTATTTGTACCCACATTTATTAAACTCCTTTAATCAAACATACACAACCAAGATTTATATTTTCTCCTTACACTGTGAATTTGTAGAGCTAGGGCTTCTAGATTTTCCATGTGCACAAGTGAGGATTTGAAATGATTGAAGAAACTTTTTAAATGTATCTCCTTGTTCCTTAAAACAATAATTAATGGTGGTAGGCATAAATCATTCAAATACTAATCATTCTATGTGCTTATCTATTTTGAATTTGAGTCATCCACGTGTGTTTATCTGAAGAACGACGGGGTTGGGGATTTTCTTGCACTTTTTCATGTTTTGAAGGGCTGGAAAATTGTAAATTTGACTGATCACCGATGTTGACTTTGATTACGGGGTTGACACGTGTCCCCTTTAGGCTTTTGACTTGTAACTACACTTCACACTTTACCAGGTGTAAAATGTAAAGGTGAATAAGAGGACCATTTCCCGCTCCAATGATATCTTTACAATTATTTCCTTTCAAGAACTGGGGCTATGTCTACATTTTGCATTATTCTCTTGTGAATATTCCCTAAAACATTCCATCGGATTTCAGGGATTATTTTGCACATTTCACACTTATATCATTTCTACAAATATTCAGCCACAATCCAATACCACAAAGAGAATGAAAACATGCCACGTGTTTTTTGGGCGTTAGGAGATAAAACACAATTTTCAAAAGAGCTCAGATGAATGAAACATAGAATATTTTGCATGGGATTTTACATGCTTCATTAGCAACTTGGAGAAGGAAATTTTTATGAGAAATCATGGGCATGTATACACTACTATAGCACAAAACAATTATACACAGATTCATTACCTTTCTTAGTTCAACATTGATTTGTTTTCAAAGGTATATGAATTTTCATATGTTTTAGACCTTAACAAGTGTGGAAAAGAAAAATTTAAGGACACATTTCAAAACATGGTGCAAGATCAAAAATAACACCAACATAGTCTTAAACACTTCCACACATAAAAATAAGCTCCAAAACATAACAAGAATCTTGACATTACTACTATGGTAGAAGATAGAGTTGCTTTGATTCATCATAAATTTAATGATTGAATGGTCTTGGTTTGTTGTTCTTTTTTACATTGTACAACATATAATTTAGTTCTCTCTTGTAATATTTGCTTATAGTTAGTTGAATTTTTGCTAATTGTTTTTGTTCTTTACTATGGTATTTAGTATAGTGTTCTCTATTTATTTTTATTTATCCTTATTATATATCTTTTGGTTATAGTGGTGTATACACCAAAAAGCTACATGTTCCTTCCTTAGTCAATCCATTAAATACATCGACATCCCACAAATACACCTCTTATCTTTATTCAATTAATCAATTAACTATATCGACATCTTATGTTTATGACCCTTATCACCCCCCATATTTACTTAATTAAATACATTTTAAGCCACACATTACATCCCCCATTAATTAATCCCCATTTTCATTTAATTAATTAATGTTTCATAATATACACAATTTTCCATGATATGTTACATTCACCCTAACCACCTAGGTTAATTTAATTATTTTCCTAAATCAAACTAAATATTCCCTAAAATCTATCTAAAACCACTTCTAACTCCCTTATCTCGATACACCTATCATAACCATTTACATGCCTATCATTATCCTCTATACACCTAATAAATCCCAACATAATCTAGCCAAAATTAGTTCATTCTATCATCACCAGCCAACTCAACACATTCTGAACAAATTAACAACTCCATTCCCCAAAATTCAAAACAAAAAATTTGGATTTATCAAGTTGTTTCAAACATTTTCTAAACAAAAGATAAATAGACCGAAATCTCTAATGATTCGGGTAATCTCCAGAGATTACTTAAGATAATTTTCAGTCTCTCTTCGGGGATCATCCACTTGTATTCTCGAGTATTCAGATTTCTATCTAAATTCATAGCATTGTTTGGCACCCTAGTTTTCCAGCTACTATGAAACCATCCTTCCAATACTCCTCAACCATCCTTTAATCACCTTTGGATCTTTTGCATATCAGTATTCTATCATCATTTACATGTTTCGAGTCCATTTTCTTGCATTATTTCATATCAAGGTATTCATATAATTGTTTTTAATATGTTTCACATCACTTTTATCTTCTGCAAACCTTAAACATTAGCTTAATCAATCAAAAGCATTCATTTTATCAGTCTATTGTCATTTTCTAGAATCGCCAATGATTATAGTAATCTCCAATTATTAATGAAATCACCTACAATTTTTGAGCTTTTTGTTTTCCTATAAATTTTATCAGACTCCATCCAATAATCTGTATCTATCATATTATATCTCTTTGTTGCTAACACTCTATCCAACATGGCTTATTTTTAATGGAAATAGGTTTTATAAATCATGAGATTACTAGTATTAACTCATTGAACATTTTTGTCATCTATTATATTGGGAACAGTATGACATCCTTCATGATATTGAGTTGTGTGCTATCCAATATGCCCCTTTAGATAGTTTGGAGATAATATTTGAGTCCACTCAATGGCTCTATGATGTTGTAGAAGAATTTTGGGAAGAAAAATTTGAGTTCTAGTGCATCCAAGATGATCTTGCTTGGTTTGAGTACTAGTAAGAAGTAGGAGAAGAGGATTTGGAATTTTTTGAACAAGAAAATTCATACCTCTTTGAAGAAAAAGACCAATGATTTAGTAATATCTTGTAATTTTGGTGATTTCTAGAAATTATTGCAATCACCAATGATTCCTATGAATACTTTTGATTACTTAATAGTTAACTTCCTAATCTCTATTTTCTTCTTTTACTTTTCTTTATGTTAATCTAGTTTTGTAGGTTGTCACTATAGTTGTTTTTGCTTGCTAGAATGCTTGCTGGATTGCTAGATCCCTCAATTTTTTTTTTTAAAATGAAGGTTATTAGAAGTGAGTCCTAAAACCTTCCCTTTGCTTTCAGTATTTCATTATTGACTAATTGTCCTCATTGAAATCAACATTTAATTTTGGCTCTTAAAATGAACAATTGCATCCTTTTTTCTCACACAGTATTAATTAGGGAAAATTAATTTCTTGCATTCACTTTATTTTTCCCAAAACACAACCAAACTAATTAAAACATCAAAACGCATTCGAAAAATTCCCACGCAAATGATAACTATTGGTATTTCATCACCCAATAGGGAAGCTGACATGGTTTTCTTACTTGATTATAAAAACATTTATATTGGTTTATTAACACAACACCCAACTCCTTATCATAGTGGGACCATGAAGTGAGGGGTAGGTCCCAAAATGAAGCCCGTATCAATAGTAGTACAGAGTTGGGCCTCACGTACCTTTGGTTATATCAAGGACTCTTCCCTTAAACACACATGAAACTAGCTATAACTCACCATTTCATAGGACATTTGTTAGCCATTTTACACATTTCACTTTCTCATAATTAAATCAAGAAAATATAAAAAAATCATTTTGCTTTTATTTTTCTATTTCTTTTAATAAACACATTTAATTTTATTACTAGGTGAGTGTTTATTTTTTTACTATGGTAATAACTAGACACCAATCCCATAATCAAACTTCCAAAATACATGTCTACATAATTACTTGAACCATTATCTATTCCATTATATACACCATTGCCTACACCTTTATCCACTTTTGTATCTACACCATTACCTACTACATTTTCTATGCCATTACAAAAAAAAAACACATTCCATCAACCAATACCATCCACTCCTCTTACTAATGATCAACAAGATTGGAATGAAATAGAAGAAAGTATAAAAATAAATGAGACATCTCTTAGATTCTTCACGTCAATTTCATATTCAAATTTTTCATACATCTGAATAAGAATAAATTGAACAACCATACTCCCCCAGCTCATAATCATAATATTTTAAACCTCCTTTCTTTTATAGAGACCACTGTTGTCAAAGAGATGTTAGATTTTAACCCCATTCCCCTCAAAACTTATCTTGCAGCTAGGGGTGTTCAAATACAACCATTCGTATCCAAACCATCTTCACATATCCATAATCCTTCATCTAGTTCATCAAGTCCTATTCATTCAAACAAACAATCTATACTTGAACCACCGCAGTATGTCCTTGATCCTTCATCTGGGGTTTCGCATATTATTGGTCCAAACCACCAACATATCATTCAATAAATATATTCATATCCACCTTTAATTCAACCCAAAAATTAGAAGTTTCATCTTCCTTTATTACTCTTAGTCTTCATATGATCTCTTTTCAAGACACAACCGACCACCAACATACATATTCACCCTAGCCTTCCATTGGTTCAAAACCTCTACAAAATAATACTAGTGTTTTATTATCTACCCTCTAACATCCTCGGTTACCTAGGAAACTCCAATGAGTTATGTTTTTTATCTCAACCAATTAGAAGTATTTAGAATATCACTATGTCCATTCTGGAATCTATTCATTTAATCAATATTAGTGTTATCATCACCTCTCATCTTTTTTTAGTCCAATCTACTATACCCCTCATATCACAACATAGTCCACAACCATCGCAGCCGAGAAATTTCCATACCACAATCCATACCTATTCCAAACATCCCATGACAAACACCATCTTCTACTACCTCTGCAATGCATTTTAAACAACCACCTCCTTATTCACAACCATTTACTTTCTACATATATCCTAAATATTTATCAATATATTCAATCGTAAAAACCTTTAGTGTCCCAAACTTCCTATAACATCCCACAACAAAATATCCCACATCAAAATATCCCACAAAAATATCCCTCAACAAAATATCCCTCAAAAAAATATCTATCAACAATATGTTTCACAATAATCCATTCCTCAACAAAGAAATCCCTCTCAACAAAATGTTACGTATCAACAACACATCCCATAATAGAACATCCCATAGTAAAATATCCCATAACAAAGTATTCCTTCTCAACAAGTACATTCCTTGATAAAACATCCCACAAAAAATTATTCCACAACAAAATATCCCTCAAAAAAAAAAATTCACTTATTAATTTTCACAAAAAAATATTCCTTACTAGAAAAACATTTCTCAAAAGTATCAAACATATTCAAAACCTAGCCAATTCTCATTTCAACTTTGGTTCATCTTCACAAAGAACCAACATAGCTAGATCCGATTTAAACTCTCATGAACTTCATATACAATCTTGAAGTTGCCTCATCAAAACCCATGTAGTCAATTTTACTCCCACTATAAAAGGAAGGAATCCCATGTGTTCCGGTCTATCACCCAGCAGAAGCTAAGTGCTCACCCAAAGCACGTGCGGGTGCCGAATCTCTCTTTTATGTGAGTTTTAGTAGGAATCATTTATCTATGATTAGTGTAAGAGTATTCAAGAAAGAATTTTAGACATACAAGAATCATAGGGCTCAAAACGACCTCCAGATCCTTGTAGCTTCTTCAAACCGGATGTTTTAATAGACTCCATAACATATATTATAAAAAAATAAAGATACAATCATTCATTCATAGCATGCAAGGAAAGAGAGCTCCTATGAACGAAATATGCATTAAAGCTACTGATATCCATGTTTATTTGCAATAGGTAACCTCATTATATTCATTATTTCATTACAAAGAGCCATAAAGGGAAGACCGTAGTTATGCACATCACTAGGCTTGTATAACTATGCCAAAAGAAAAAGAAATTACAATAATAAGCCTAGTAAATTCCTTTCTGCATCAAATTTCCACTCACAGAAATCCTACAAAGCTTCACCCATGTTATCTCTCTCTCTCTCTATGTATATCTCTTCCTCTATCTCTATATCCCCATCTGTATGTTATCTCGGTCTCTTTTTCTATTCTACAGGCACTTGTATTTATCATCTTCCCATGCTACCAACTCACCTTTCCATGCCCTCAGATCCATTACCAAGTGTTGAATGTGGTCCTCCAAGTGAGCATGTTCCTTCAAGCCTAGAGCTCTCCACTCCATCTCATGATGATCTTCTAGAATATTCCATCACTGGCATGCTCTTTCTTGGGCCACCTGTTGCCAGGATGGCATCTTATCCACACCCAAATGATTATGATTTTCATGTGTTCTACCTTTGTTGC
Organism: Taxus wallichiana var. yunnanensis; assembly: GCA_018340775.1. NCBI lineage: Eukaryota > Viridiplantae > Streptophyta > Pinopsida > Cupressales > Taxaceae > Taxus > Taxus wallichiana. The sequence goes on along the minus strand of CM031242.1, from coordinate 272,330,620 downwards.
ATAAATTGGCTAAGTCTCGAACCTCCTTTCGCATGCCACACAAACCATGTGCCTTCTTAACTCTTCCTCCTGTGCGCTTTTGCCTTGCATGCCCTTTTATAACTGGGATCCCACGTGCCCATGTACCTTCATACTTGGCCAATATTCCAGGGGCCCAACATCACCCCACACTACACCTATTCTCCATCCTCAGAAACATTCTACTTGACCAAGGTGCAAGTTGGTTCAATGGAACCAAGATGTAGACATATATTTTACAAAATGAATAAGGAATGAAAGAATAGGGGAAAGAATGAAGAATGGGGGAAATTAATTCAGAAGGCTGGGAAATTCCGTCACAGATCTGACTCCATATTTTTCCACACTTCGACCTCACCCTTTTTCTTCTCGTGTAGGTCACCCACTAGGGTGCTTACTTCATCAAAGCTTAGGCTAGCTCCCTGGGCACCCAAAGTGTCCACAATCTACTCCATTTCCTTACACAGATCCGCAAGCTTTTCCATTCTTCGGTGATCTGGGGGTATAGTTCCTTTATTTGGGCCTTAATTAATCTTCTTAAAGCCTCAATCACCTTTGATTTATTTTCTACCTTGGCCAGAACCTTGTCCCTCTCTAGGCCCTATTCCCTTGTTCTTTTCCCGAACTCTTTCACTCTGCTTCAAATGTGGCAGCTAAGGAGCTTGCCACCTTATTTTTATCCATGCATGTGTCATATGTAGCTTCACGTATACTTGAAATGACCTTGATTTCCGTGAGTACTTGGTTGTACTCGGAAATAAGTGCTATCACCTTTAACTAGTCCTCCTCCTTTAGGTGCACGGCCACTTCCTCTATAGATTCCAATGCCAAGGGTCATCTCTCCATGGTGAGGATGTGTGTTAAGTATTCTAGGAGTTCCGTGTCGTCGATGCATACCTCACGGGGATTAGGCGTCACATTTGGGTGTTTTAAAATGATGGCACTTTTTATCGATTCTACCTTTTTGTAGACCTCCTACACCTTTGCCTTTTCCTCCTTGAGCTCGCACTTCAGCTGCACGCTGATTAATTCCTCTTGTTTCAAGTTTTTGGCCACCTTAGCCAACTCCTCTTCCTTCTTGGCCAATTTTCCCTCTAAAGCCCTTATGTTGTTGTTCCATGTG